>OZ038489.1:103782254-103822254 GCA_964036315.1 Acanthosepion esculentum | reverse complement strand
TTAAAAATTCAAATGGCACCAACAGAATCAGATAGATGTTTATCAATCTACAGAAAAGCAAAAAACGTTTTTACAGCATATGCAATATTTTTAATAGACAAAAATGGATGATTTGTGAAAGAGATATCGATCATTTTGCAATGCTGGGAACTCAGTAAACGGATTTTATAGTTAAATAAATTGCTTATGGTATTATGGTAAGTAAAAGATAATATATTTATAAATTCATAAACATGATTTTTCAATAATTTTTGGCAAAGTTACGAACAGATAGTTTTGCAACTATTAGTAATCTTGACTCCGCTGCATATGTTGCAAGACAACATAGTCGTCTTAAGTAATTTTGCGAATGTGAATCCAACATCAAGTGAATTTCTACTGATTAGTTCGATGTTTTGACTATAGAAATGGAGTATTTTATAGTACTGCATGGATAGAGCCTTGATAGATTGTGACGCTTCTTGTACTCGATCGAGATGAGCACACCTGGTCAAATGGCGGTTTCTCGTACAAACGGGAGACAGAGGTTTTTTTTATTAAGATTGCTCGGTTGAAGATATACACACTGTTTAAAATAAAAATGATTTTTTTTCAAATCTGAGCATACATCATAATAACGTTTCAATAATACAAATGTTGGCTTAAAAATAAATGCATTAATTCTTTGTCAACGTATCGCATACAGATATTCGCTTTCGAGAAAAAAGTGAATGAGATTCCGCGGGTGCGCAGACCGTTAGACGAAATACACACAGTTTAAAATAAAAAGAAAAAGATGGTCTATTTCAAATACGCTAATCCATTATAATAACGTATGAATTGGTAAATATTATGGATTAAAAAATCAGTTAGTTATTTAAATATGACTCTCTCTCTCTCTCTCTCTCTCTCTCTCTCTCACACGCACACTCACACGTACACTCACATAGAACATATATATATATATATATATATATATATATATATATATATATATATATATATGTCAGTGGCGAATTTAGTGTTTGTCTGGCACATTACAATCTTTAACAAAATATACTATTGGTATAAATTAGATGGTAAAATACATCCTTTTTACGAACTAAAATATATAAACTTTTTAAATCTCTATGGATGAATTTTTTAAAAAAATCACATGTTGGGATTTTAATACTAATTTAAAAATTCTATAAAAATAAACGTTTATTTTAAAAGATTTTTCCAGACAATTAAGAAAAGAAATGTGGACAAATAATTTTAATTTAATAATTTTAATTTACATAACATGTTTATCTTTCTCGAGTGTGTATTTGTATATATGTCTATGCGTTAGTGCATTTATTTGCCATATTGTTCACCAAAATTTTACTTTGATCTATTGTATAAGTTCACAACCACTACTGCTGACTGTTATCATATTTCCTCAACACTACTTCAGTAAACCTTTTCACCCCAATACCCTAATCGACAATTTAAGGCTGTAACTTGAGTTGATTTTCGCCGAATTTAAGGTCGGTCTTAATTTAATTTGCACTTTCTCGAAAGATACATTGGGCTAAAAAAATTACTGTACAGAATAAATTAATTAAAATGGACATTTGAAAACAATAATTTGAATTTAAGAATTATTCTTTGAAAAGTAGGACGTGCAAGTCATTAGAGTTTATTTGTTAGATTAAAGCAAAAAATACACTATTAAGTATGTCTCCATGTTCGATCCGGCTCAGACTTACTCAGCAAAACTAGTCACGTTCATTTTATTTCATTCTTGTTTTACTTACTTTCTTTCCTTGTTTTTTTTTTTACTTTATTTTTTCGTTCTTCTTTATTAGTTACAATACTAACGAAATGCAATTCGGTCAATGTTTTGAAATTTGGGATAAAAGCAATTAATTTTGGATCCAGCTGAAATCAAGAATGAAAACAACGCACTACAGATATTTTGTTGCTTTGAAATAAATATACTTGAATGTGGACTCACTCGGACTAAAACAGACAAACCCGACAGCCGGAGTCGCCACTGATATATATGAAGCTAGCTAGGGAGCGAGCGAGCTAGATAGATAGATAGATAGATAGATAGATAGATATGCAAGTATGCGAATATAATATTGATAACCTCACATCATAAATATCCCAACATAATTCTGACAATTATTAACAAGTGAGTTTCAACCAAATAACTTATTTTTCTTTTATGTGCTGTGTCCCTTCATATCTTGGCGTTCATGGCTCTCAGGAATTCCATGTTCTTCGTAGTTCTTAGTAAATTCTGACTTTTTGTCATGGGTCCCAAAACCTATTGTGCCATCAATTTACACAAGATGGTTCGTCAGGTTATGCATTGTCTTCCTTCACCCCACTTATCTTTAATACGTCCTGAGTGCGGCTAATTTTCCAATCCTTCTTTCTATATTATGTAACATAGAAAGTATAAGTATTAGTTTAACTTTCATTTTGTCTAAAGCTTCGTCGTTGCTGACCAGATCAGTCCCCGATTAGCTTTGCGCCTTTCTGCAAAACCAAATTTCTGTTGATTCAAGTCTCTTTTTCACATATGAGAAGAATGTCCAATACTATATAACAGGACTGATAATACGTAACAGTTCAACATTCGTTTATTTGTTTCTGTCGAAAAATCTTTTTTTCTTAATATTTTCTGAACCTTGTTCAAGTCACATTCACCTTGTGATATTGTGTCATACTTTTCTTCCTCTGTTAAAACACTTCCAAGATTTGTAAACTGCTAAAACATTTGGTATCACTAATTTGAAAATTGCATTCTACTAACCACCATATATTATGTATTCTTGCAATTGATGATTATTCCATTCTTCTTGCTTTCTTCTCCATCTTATATAGTAGATCCTTTAGTTTCATTTTGTTGTGGATTCCGGGAATGGAATCCTGCACAAATAAATAAACAACGCCAGTAATTGAGATAGAAAAATAAGTGATAGAATACAGACTTGAATTGAAGATTAGTAGTCCAGGAATGCGGGTTAGTAGAAAGTATATGTACAAGTCTCTGTAAGTGAAGACGTAATTATCTCTCTCTCTCTCTGGACTCTCGTATAAGTCTCTGTGAACACCCTGTGTACTGTCTCCGTATTTCTCACCCTGACTCAACGTATTTGAACCTGCAGGTATTCTCTCTGTCAGTATCAGTATACTTTGGACGAGTTCATCTTATGTGAAGGTGTCTGACCCACAACACCCCATCCCTAGCTTTTTTCGGGAATGGAATCCTGCACAAATAAATAAACAACGCCAGTAATTGAGATAGAAAAATAAGTGTATTAAACATGAGAATACAGACTTGAAGTTAAGATTAGTAGTCCAGGAATGCGGGTTAGTACAAAGTATATATACAAGTCTCTGTAAGTGAAGCTGTAATTATATATCTCTCTCTCTCTCTCTCTGGACTCTCGTATAACTCTCTGTGAACACCTTGTGTACTGTCTCCGTATCTCTCAACCTTGACACAACGTATCTCAACCTTGACTCAACGTATCTCAACCTGCAGGTATTCTCTCTCTCTTAGTATAAGTATATTTTGGGCACGTCCATCTTGTGTAAAAAGGGTCTGCCCCACAACACATTTCTGTGTCTGCTATCAATACTGTTTCATCAGTATATCTTGTATTGTTAAGATTTCGGCAGTCAAAAATGAATCATGGTAAGAGCTCTAATTCTCTCAGAATCGACGTCTGGTTAGAAAACATATATTTGTCTTACAACCATTTCCATTTTTGTATTTTTACTGAATTCATTTTCTGTCCGTGTTCTGATGATATGTTTCCACTCTATGTTTTACATTTATTTGCTAATCTTTCCAAATATGTCAACGATGCGTATCAGTGACAACCGTTAAAATGTTTCTATGCAAAACAATTAAATTCCTTGCCAACTGCGTTTTCTTTATTATTTCGGAGTTTTATGCCATATCGCGCTACGCCTAAGTGATCGGGGTTACCTACATATTGCCCTTGTTTATTATCTATGATTTCCCGTGACATCTTGTGAAATATACTGGTATAATTTCCTGTTATCTTCTCCGTGGTATATAATTTCGAAATTTTGATTCGCCAACTTATCGATTACACAATTTTAGATTGCTCAGTATAAACGTTGAATTAACTCATAGTTGGCGAGAAATACATGGAACCATCATTTTCACAGAGAGATCAGCGTAAAAATGAATGTAACATATTTAGTTGAAATTTAAATATTTCTGGCAGATTCCACTTTTCTCGCATTTTTCGCAAAAATCCGTAGAAGTGGGAGTGACACCTGCAAAGAACGAATTCCATAAGTTTTTATTTTCTCATATATTGAGTTCTTTTGTAGTGATAATCAACACATTGCAGGTTTTAAAGCAAGGAAATATTCTTAGATTTTCGATGGCTATAATAATCATTTTCTTCTTAATTTTTATTAATTTACCCATAGGTAGGAGCTATTGGTGGACTCAGACATTACTTATTTGAGCGTAAGTGAATATAACAAATCCGACATTAATCGGAAGCCTGCTCTAAAATTTCTACATACATGCTGTTATCCATTAAACTACGTGGTATTCCTTAGAGGTCAACCATCTATGTACTGATGACGTTCGACTTTTCTTAATCTGGGTGATCGTACGAGGACCTCCGTGTCTTATGCAAGACGTCTAAGGTGATGTCATTTATCGTCTAACCATACACACACACACACACACACACACACATATAGATATATGGTTAGACGAGAAATACACACACACGCATATATATACATATATATATATGTATATTAATATCCCATAAATAGCAATTTATCATATATATATATATATATATATATATATATATATATATATATATCCCATAAATACCACTTTATCCCATAATAGAGCACACATTAAAAGGTGTGCTATATTTTTGGGACAATGTGGTATTTATTGGATATATATATATATATATATATATATATATATATATATATATATATATATATGAATGAAGAAATATAGTTTTAAGGTGTGCTATATTTAAGGGATAAAGTGCTATTTATGGTATATATATATATATATATACATACATACAGACATACACACACACACACACACATATATATATCACCATCTATTATTACCATCTGCGATTATATATTTTTGTGTATGATGCTTTAATGCCCAGAAGTAGTTATTATCAGTGAATCTCTGACCATACGGATGTTTCTACGGTCAGTAGGTATGAATGAGAATTATGTAGTTAGGAAAACAGCCAATTTTATAATGAGAGTAAACTTGGGGTTATGATCCACCCGATAGGTTAGAAAGAACATCCTACTAAGGTAATAAGGGCATGTCACTTTATTGAAAATATTCTTCTCTTTCATGGAAGAAACAAAATTCCATCGCCAGTTTCTCTTCTTTTGCCAGCTCCATTTTTAATACTGACTCAGCTTTTGCGTTAATCTTTCATCTTATGCGCACTCGGGCAGGTTATTTTCTTCACTTTCTTCTGAGAAAATCATTATTACACTTGATGCGAAATTTGGTGGGTCACGTCATATGTACTGACGCTAAAAAATACATTCATATCTCTTACCAATTTTGGCGAATTTAGTCATCTGGATAATGTAGAGAAACACCTAATTTTCACAGGTTTTTGCTTATAAAGTGTCTTCAGAAGTTTACTATTTCAAAAAATACATCCAAATTAATGAATCTCTTTTGCATTAGATACATTGAATAGAAAATTTATTCAACTTGAATTCTAATTATGAACCACGATACGCAAACTATGCATCATTTATTGTATTCAGTAAGTAGAACTTAGTAAAATATTGTAGAAGATTACAAAAATGCTACTCAATAAATAAGATTTGTTAGGACATTTGCTAGATGATCCGTTGGATTAATAAAACAAAATATAGATAAAAGTGTATATAACACCATAATACTGCTGGGCACGAATCACAATACAAAATGTTTTGAAGTGTGTATTATTTACTGAAAATCATACGAAAACGTCTTCACTGTATAACAATTTACAACATAATATAAGTAAATATGTTTGTAGTAAAACGCCGATAAAGCGTTTCCAATTTAAAGTCGACGTCATCAGGATTTTAAAAATAATCTGCCGAAGTTATTTTTTTTTTTTGAATTGACCAACAAGAATATATTTGCTGGTGTTCTTTTATTATGAAATATTGAAAAATAACTATTAATAACAAAACAAATGTCATTGAAACAAAGCAAGTTCTGTCGACCATTGATGACAATTCCAGAACAACGTAACTATAAACAATTTTTTCCTATCCCCTGCCAGCCGCAATGATGGAGAAAGCATTACCTCGAACCATCGCCAGTGAGACACGCTGCAAGAGCCATTCCGTTTCGCGAGGCTCGTTCCTTAATCGAGACGCAATCGCGCCGATATAAGTAAATTGTTCAGTAGAACTTCCACCTGAATTACAAGAAAGCCTTATCTGATGGCACAATGATTTGGTAATAATGTGCTTGTGCCATGGATCTTGTCCAGATACAATTTGTAAAGCTTCAGTAAATTTTAAATGTTATAAAGTCGTGCTGTAAGGTTTTAAATAATCACCGCAATGACATTCCATTTTGAATCGAAACTTAATCTTTAAAAATCGTTTCCTCAAAAACGATAAAGATTTGGTAAAAATATGTGATGTCATCCTTTTCATGCTAAACACCATTTTTCAAATTAAGTGCAATACCAGGGTTCCCAAATCGACTAATGTGCATTTTTACATGTATTCTTGGATTTCTCATTCTACTTCATCTTTGTGCTGTGTCCCCTCCCAACGTGATCGATCATTGCTCTTCACAACTTCCTTTTAGCTCCTAGGCGTGTCTTTCTGCTATTTATACCAAATCACACTTCTTTCGATCAGTTGCGCAAGCTCATTATTTAGCTTATCCACTGCTTTACTCATAAATGAGTATGTCCTGTGAGTGTCAGATTTCCCAAGCCTTCATTCTTTCTTTTTATGTTACCTATAAATTTTAGTTGATTTATTCTGATGAGCGTCCTTTTCATTTACATTAGTTTTTAGTCTTTACACATATCTTCGATTCATGGCATCCTTACGGCCTTCTATAGAATAATATTTCTGTTTCTTAAAGTATCATTTTCATCTGTGAGGAGATTGAGCAGCCATCTATGTTATAATGGATGACTGATGATACCTAAAAGTTCAGTACGATTTTCTTTGTTTCTAATGGAGGTTTCCTGTTTCTTAATATATTGCTTCGCTTTTGAAAAGGTATTCCTAACACGGAATCTGTTATTAATGCTATCTCCCGGTTCCCATAAGATCACTGAAGCTAAACAACGTCGAAACTGGTCCGTATCTAGACGACGGACCGCTTGGGAATACGAGGTACTGTAAACTTGAATGTACAGGTGGTGTAATTGATAATGTCTCTGAACTATTAATCGGACCGCCGAGTTGCAATTTCATTTAGTTTCGTTATATTCTCTCATGTGCAAATAGCATTGGAAATGGTACGAATCAATCTCTTCTCTATCCAGTTATGGGTTAATTATTAAGACTTTCATCATTTTCTCTAGAAAATATTCTTGAAATCTAATAATATTATCTGGCTTTAAATAACCGGCAAATGGTTGATAAACCGTAACAAAAATAAATGCACCAATCAATCTAATGTTATCTCGTTTCATTATTAACTGGCGATAATAAAACTTGTTTCTTCCGCAACTGTTTACGTAACGTCACGTGACGTGAGATTATGCTTGCTTTAGTTTCTCTCAGTTGTCATATGATGTTACGATGTGGAAGTACTTGTCTTGCTTCATAAATCGATTTGCTCCGTGTATATTTATGTAGAAGTGACAGCTGTCATTTCATATATTTACGTTCTTGAATTAAGTCAAAATATTAAATCTCTTTTATGAAAGGAGAAAACGGGACGGGGTGCTTTTAAAATTCACTCTTTTTTTATTTTCTTTGTTTTTTGTTTTGTTTTTTTTACAAAAGTGACCTAAAATTAAACGGCACATTGCATAATATACTGTCTTTTTACTAAAAATCGATTTTTCTGATAGAGACTTATTATGTGACATTTGAATACCAGACATATATGATCATGGCTTTTCCACTTTCTACCGTTTATTTTTTTTGTGCTCTAAGTAACTTTTGACAATTCACCAGCCCTCTAACCATCGGTTTTCACCTGCTTCTTTAGCTTTCACTATGGTCTGCATATTTTAAATTATCCAAGATTTTTTTATGAGCTCCAGAAATATCACTTGTCTCTTTTGCATTTTTAATTTACTTACCTTTTTGTTCCTACATTTCTTTTACTTACATATTCTGTCTATATTATTCGTCGCTAGAAACGCATAAGCATTACTTCCAGTTTTCTGCTTTATGTGTGAAGAAATTCTCCGAATTAACTACCACACACAAGAGATGATTTCATATTTTGTCTTTTTCAAAGTTCGTTCATTTTTATGAATGCTGATATTCAAACATATAGTTGACAGCAGAACGAATATCCGAACATTCAAATAAAAGTTTGGAGATACCGATATCAAGCAAGTAAATATCTGGAAAGTTTCGAACCAAACCCACTATTTCGTCCACCGGGGTAGATTGTTCTAGTTTCACGTACCATGCCTCTTCCAGATGTCTCAGTTATTTCCCTTTAACTCAAATCTCCAAGTTTTGGTTCACTACTGCTTTGGCCTAGGGTTCTCTTTGGGACTAGTCGCTGGATCTAACCAACGTCTTTATCCACTGGGAGATGTATCCTTGGGGAAATAAAAGGTTCGTTTCGAAATTCCAATCCTCTGAAGAAGTCCGGAACGACCGAAACGTTGTGAATATGGCAATGAAGACGATGATAACAGTCCGAATAATATAAATAGTGCAAGTAATCATAATACATCATCTCAGAGATATAGTCGTATCTGGAAAGTGTTTTAGTAGAAAACAGGAAGTGCGACACTGAAATCCGAATATGCATTAGGATAGCGAAAGATACCTTCCAAAATCTAAGCAAAGTATTAAGAAAAAGGAAAATTATGTTCGAAACAAAGAAAAGAGTACTTAAATGGCAGCGAATTCTGGAGAATCTCCTCAAAGATGAAAAAGAGAAAAATAGGTTTCTAGAGAAGGATACTGAGAATATCATAGACTGAACACATGAACAACGGCGACGTTTTAGAGAATACAACAACAGAGTGAACACTTATCTTCAGCATTAGAAAGTTGATATTTCTAGAGCAGATAATAAGGAAAAAGTACTTCGAAAATCTGACACAGGGAGGACATATTCAAGGCAAGCGGGACAGTGGAAAGCAGAGGTTAACATATCTAACGAGATTCTGTAAAATGATGCTGACATTATTAAGGAGACATAGCAAGACCACAGGATTTATAAAAGGCTACAAACAACAGGAAATTCTGAGAGTTGTAGAGACATTTTACATTTAGATCACTGCTGCCATATTTTTTCGCACTTAAGATAATTTTCCAAAGTTTCTGATTGACATTCGAACCAAGAATAATCATTCTCGACCCGCATTCATATTCCGGTTCTGAATTCAATATTTACTCGGTGCTCAAATATTTAGGCCTTGTGTCAGACTAAGGTTAGTAAAGACAAGTATGTCGCACTAATGTGTAATCGTAAGCTGGTGTATCAAGTGATTATTATGCAGATGTGGGATTATCTCACTTTTCTGCGAAAAGACTTCGGTTAATGCCGCTAGGTGACGTGGAATCAGTCGCATTAAAGTAAAAGACACATTTTCTCGTTGATTTTTGTTTCTTCCGGGACGCAGTAGCGATACGCCGGGGGGATAATTTCATACAACCACATGACGCACGCACTCGCTCATACCAATGCAAAAAGGCACCCCTATACACAAACACAAACGCACACACAAAGGCACACACATACGCGCACATAAATACGCAAACACACATAAAAACAAACTTACACAAAATACAGATGAACAGTTGTTTACTTTCTATTTGAAGCTATACACGGAAATACAATTTTCTCTTTCGTGAGCTATATTGTTCACTGAATAAACATGTATAAAATTCTTCGACGTGTATATACTCTGCAACTCTGGAATTCTCTCTTAAATAGGTACCACACGCGTGTCGTCTCATGTTCGATTAAACTTAGTTGAACAAATAGCTAAACAGTGAATAGATTTGTTTGTGACATAAGATCATTTCTCTCATTCAGAGGTATTTCTCTGTTTTCATTAATCAAACTAATATTATTAATTAATGTCATATATTATAACGACATTTTAAATCACAACATCCTTATGGTTTAATTCATAATAGTTTTGATGGGAAGTTATTAAATTCGAATTTACACATTACACCCCGTATATATATATATATATATATATATATATATATATATATATATATATCATGCGATGAGAACGAAAGTAATATATAAATTCCATCGTTCACAGCATTAATCCAAAAGAGGGCTCGATACCGATAGTAGAGCGATAATTATTTGTTTATTATAATTTTATCATATTGACAAATAATTTTACTCACTACAGAGATGCAACTTTGTTTCAGTGCGTTTCAACTATACTTCGACGGGCGAGAATAAAAAAATACTTTTAAAATAAGTTTTTCGATTCTCACCCGTCGAAGTGCAGTTGAAATGGACTGAAACAAAGTTGCATCTTTGTAGTGAGTAAAATGGTTTTGTCTATATGATAAAATTATAATAAATAAATAAATAATATATATATGTGGGGGGGGGAGCGTGTGTAAAAAATCCGTCAGTAAGTAATCCGAGTATATCCTGTTAATATAAAATGTTAAAAATGAGCCACAAATGAGAGCTCAATATAATTTTAATTACTACGTTTTCTTTATGTGGATTTTTTTTCTATATTTATTTATTTTTATAATACTATTTTTTTAAAAATATATATAATTTAAATTTAATCCTTAAATTTTTTTTTTAAATAATTAGTATATGCATGATATAATTTAAATTATAAACTTAGTATTTGAAAATTTATTAATATTATATTGATATAATGAGATTTGCTTTATTTAAATGAAATTAATATATTAATAATTTACATATGCATTTACTGCAACGTTTACTATATTGTTAAAGATTTAGTATTGGGTGGATTAATATTAACATCTTTTCATGAAAGTATTAATTTTAAATTCTGACTACCATTCTATAATAATTTTAAGCTCTTCTCTGAAGTTTCATAGCCTTTTTTGTTCATTCTTCTTCCTTGCACTGGTGTTGATAGGTTATATTTATATCAGTTTTCATTTTCAACCGACGCATTTATCTGTTCCCAACTCCACCACAACCACCTTAGGTCCCTTAACCCTTCTATATCTCAATAACCCTCCCAATTATTATAGGTTAATTCTTACTCCATTTCTGTTTTTTCTTTCCTTTTTCTTTTTTTCCCTTTTCCTCCCTTTACCTTTCTAATATTCTATGAAGAAAGGTGGGATTTCATTCATTTTTTTTCTAGTTTACAGTCCTAATCATCAAGTAGTGTGCAAACGAATGACAGAAAACACCATTGTTGTGTTTCGTTGTCGAAGCAAATAACGATGATTGTCTCATAATGTATAGAGACGGTATGTGCAGTAAATGCTCTATATTATTCAAATAAAATTATTTGAATGAAGATATGTTCCCTAAACACACATAAACACACACGCATATATATATATATATATATATATATATATATATATATATATATATATATTTATATATATAAAACTTTTAGGTATCTTCATATCAGCTATAGACAGGCAAACCAAGCAATCAAGATGAACGCCGAGAACAGTTCCATCGATTTATCTTCTAACCGACACATGGAGTCTAGATAGCCGATTCCATATGCAAAAACGGTACATCCTATTAATGATTGAGGACAGTAATATTAATGTCCAACCATCATTTTAAGGATCTAACAATTTTTGTGTCTCTTATTTTAAGTTTACTTTTCGGACAGACACCTTACATGCATTCTCCACATTACTAAATTCTGAGGGATTTGCTAATTTCTACTTTGTAATTATTTTTCGATTATTGTTTTCTCGATACAAAAAGTTTTTTTTAAAAACGAATTTACTGATATATATATATACATATATATATATATATATATATATATATATATATATATATTTCTACAATAATTTAGAAACATTATCACTTCGATTACAAAATCTGCCATCATGTTCTGCACAAAAAACAGGGTAATCACGAGCAATATAATAGCTATTTTAACTACAAAGATAGGACAGGGGTCAAGTCCAAACCACAGACCACACGCCAAAATAATAGCTTAAGATTTTTTCTAAAATATTCATACGTTAATACGTCATATTATCCCAGAAATAGAGTTAGCGTGTTGTAAAATTAATCCACTACGTTTAGACTGAAGCGAAAATTAATAATTTATTCAAAAGTAAACATCATGGTTGCACTTATTCTTATTGCAAAAGCATTTTTCTCATTTAAATAACTATATGCTGAATTAAATTTGAAAGAAATGACTTGCTGATATGAAAAATGAATTAATATTTTAGGCATAAGTGACGAACACTTCTACACTATATTGACGAAATATACATGATTCTAACCTGGAACTTTTCATTGATTTTAAAAAAACATTTTTAGTCGACGTAGATGTGGCGAACGGATAGCATTTCGAACGTTGAATTAATAGTGCTGAGTTAGAATCCCAATTAGAATCGCTACATTAAATTATTGATTTTCTAAGCGAGGCCTAGATGTGAAACATGGCCGAAAGTATGGGGCAACCAGTGAGGATTGAACTCATTATTCTTTTGTAACAGTTTTACCAAGACCAGCTTGCTAACCATTACACCACGCCGAGGCTCTCTATATAGTTTTTCTAAGCCCGGCTTAGATGTGGCACAAGGCCGAAAGTATGGGGCACCCAGTGAGAATCAAACTCACTACTCAGTCGTAATTGATCGAGCAAGACAAGCTTTCTAACGATTACACCACGCCCAGGTGCCTATCGCTACATTAAAGGATTTGCAATGAATCTTGCTAAAGTTACCTATACATTTTCCCTATTTATGTTTTAAATAGTCAGACAATTATCTAGACACTTTCTTTTACAATCAAAACAATTTTTGTTTTTTAAATAAAGCACGACGTGTTGATTACCCGTAAAATTACAAACATTTTCATTTACGATTTACGTAAACCATTATGTTCGTTAGAGCAATATATGCTCTGATTCAGTCGGTTTTTCTAGGCCGCGAAAGCATGATGAAGTCTAAGCGGCTGCCACTCCAACCAGGCAAGTTCATTCAGTCCTTCTTGTTTAACACTTTGCTGTTTAAAATATACGAGGATAATATTTATCTATGCTTGGTGTTAATTTTTTTAAGACTTTAAAGTTCTATCGAGGTGATGAATATTATCTACTGAATCAAGTGCTTTTTCAAGAAAGCATGTTTGAAAATGATTTTCTCTTTAATCTGATAACAGCTATGTTTAAATGAATATTCAATCAAGCGCATGGATAAAGGACTTTTAATTGAAAAATGACTACTTTGTAAAAATGTTTTTCATCCTTAGTTTTTTATCTCTTCCTCAGATACACACAGACACGTATATACGTGAGTAGTGCCCGTGTTTTTTTGTGTGCATGATGCCAAGACGGATGAGTAATGTCCGAACAATCTACATAAGATTTCCAGTTCGATATTTAATCTTTTTATTTTCTTGATAATTTTTTCCTACGAAGAGAACGACCTCAGAAAAACTTAATTTATATTCCTAATTCAAAACAGTATGTGTTCCAATTTTACATTTTCTGATGGTTAGTTATATATTCTCTTCACAAATATAATGGTTTGGTGCAGAATTACCAGGTGTTTTTTGTAGGCAATTTATTTGTTAATAAAAGATTCTGATTTGTAAAATTTACACACGCACTATCCCTGATAATGTGAACCTGTAATTATAATATACATTATAATATTTTTCATTATATATATATACGAGGGTCATTCAATAAATAAGGTGAATTTTTCGGTATATATATATATATATATATATATATATATATATATATATATATATAATGGTGTAGCAAAATAATTTAAAGGTTTTTGAGACGGGACACTTATACCAAGACAGGGACAAAATGCTACATAAACACCTGTCCCCAAATCCTTCGTATTTGATTTCGAAATTTTAAAGTTTACGGTAGACACAGTTAATTGTACAATCAAAGGCACAATCTAAAAATAATTTTACAAAATTTGGGGGGAGGGTACTGACACCAAAACAAGGTAAAATATCTATGTAAACATCTCCAAAAGGCTATCGTTGTACTTCAACACAATAACTAATAACAAATGTTCAAATTGGCCTCCGTCTGCTTCTTCATGCGCATGAATCCACATGGTGTCGAATGGATTCACGGGCCCCCATGATCTGTTGATGAAGATTCTCTGCATTATTAAAGTCTGCTGCATAAACAAAATGTTTTACGTGCCCACGCAAATAAAAATCCGAAGGACAACAGTCGGGGGAACATTCAGGTCATGTAATCGGAACTCACCTACCTATCCATCTTTCCTGGTAGATATCAACCAGAGCATCGTGAACAGTGTGACTGAAATATGCTGGAAATGTTATGTAACTTTTATGCCAGCTATGGGACATAAACTTAACTCTTCATTTAAGGTTTTCAACATATCTGGAAACAATCCTGCGCTGAATTCAAAACATTATGTAGCCCTGTCTAACCTTATTCTATATTAATATTGCAATGATCATGAAGTCCACAATCAAATTTAGTGTCGTGCTGTTTACTCTATAACCTCGATTACGAAAGATTTAAAAATTATTATGTGAAAAATATTTTAATGTCTAATTAAAATATCAAATTGTTGTTGGTTAATTACCACGTTATATATAGCACTTTTTTTCCGTTGTTCCAATACTGAAACATACATATTTAAACATATTGGTGTAAAATTTAAGTATTAACGTATTTTAACACGATATTGTAATTTTGTATTTTCAGTGTAGAATATTGATAAAATAATCAAAATAAACGGTCGTCTCATATGTCGGAATTATGGCTTATAATATATTCAGCTACTGGAACGACGAAAATTAAAAGTTAATTATTAAAATTCCGTCCTGTGTATATGCTATAAGACAAACAGAAAAACACAGACATTAAAGCGATAGTCATTAGTAGCTTAATACAATCCATCCATTTCAGCAAGTGATACTTACAATCCTGAATTATCCAAACGATTCCAAACAAACCGTCTCTACTTTGCGAGGTAAAGGAAAATCCATTTTTGAAAAGCCTATTCTTTCGACAAATGCAACTGTGCGACAAGCCGAGATATATTATTATTTCCAGCAAGCTTACTTCGCAAGATTGCTGTCAACTTGACATCGTTTTGGATTAGGTAATGTACATGTTTTTAGTCCATGATATGGTTCCACATACATGGTTTTCACTTCGCCCTTGTTTCTGGATTTGTTATGTTTCTTAGAAATTACCTTAAGAAACATATCGCGTTTTTATATATCGGATTCGAAGGAAAAGGGAATAAATTCTTGAAAAAAACGACATTAGGTAAACAGCAATATTTAGGTGTAAAAATATGAATGCGGATACCTGAGTGGTTTTATACACGTGCTAGTAAACACAGGCGCATATTGATTAAAAGTTGCTGTATTCTTATAAAAGAAGTGAGGTGTATCGCATAAATATTCTTTAGAAACAAAAAACCTGTGGACAGAGGAATCATCACCGCTTGATGACTGTCGTTTTTATATTAAATTGATATCTTAAGACTGTTGTCTTGGTCTGTGAATTGTCAAGCATTAAATTTTCACAGAATTTCTATATATCTATCCATCTCTCTCTCTCTCTACATATTTATATATATATATATATATATATATATATATATATATATATATGTATATACAGAAATATAGTCTTAAAGTGTGCTATATTTATGGGGTAAAGTGCTCAATATCAGAGATAGAGCGTGTGTAAATATAAAAGTGGACATGGAAGTCAGCACTTAGAGGCGACAGTCTGTTTCATGCTAGTGCAATCGTCAGGCGCCTGACGATTGCACTAGCATGAAACAGACTGTCGCCTCTAAGTGCTGACTTCCATGTCCACTTTTATATATATGTATATATATATATATAGAGAGAGAGAGTCAGTCAGTGTGGCATGAACTAAATTGTTCAATGAATAGAGGAATGTCACCGTTATTATAAGAAAATTGCACATTGGATCAGTTATTTTAATATCAAGTATGTGGTGCAGTTCAATTTACATTACATGAATCATTCGTACAAAAAGCAGATAGTGAAGTTAATGATATAAATGGCAAGAATCACTCTCGCAAACAATTTTTAATTAAATACATTAACCTATATATATATATATAACCTATATATAACCTATATATATATATATATATATATATATATATGAATAAATAATATAAATAAATATATGTGTAGGTGTTTAAACACAAATACACACACTCTCTCTTACACACACACACACACACACACACACACACATACACACATATATATATATATGTAGATATATGTCATTATTTTCTTGATGGTACCAATTTTGGGGGGGGGAAATAAAAACGGCTATATGAGCTTTACCATTCACGATTAAAAGGGAAAAAATGACCAGCCGATCAGTTTCGCCCTCACTCAACAGAGCTGAAATCAAGGGAAAACTAAGTATTGTCATATAAAATATAAAACATGAGAATCTTGTGATAAAATAAAGGTGGAAAGATCAGATGGACATAATGTCAAGCCCTAACAGGCATTCTCTCTGTTTACAGAGGGACGACTGCCTGGATCTGACATATATCGTTTCCAGTAGCTTTAAGTGTATCACAGAATGACTATAACTAAGGATGGAAGAGGAATCAATGCCGGAATTTGTAGCACAACTTGAATTGTTTATAAAGTGCCCAGCAATGGCGGAACCGTATGTGTTCCTGATCTTGTCACCAGATTGGAACGTACCATTCCTTATTCTTCTGGTTACGTGCTGGTTATTCCGTGCGTCTAACCGTAAATTATTTCTACCTGTGTAGCCGGCTCTGCATCCAAAACGGTATATCCCATTATAAATAAGGTGATGATGCAGAACGTCCTTTCGAGCAGACACCCAAGATGACCTGGTAAAAAAATCAACACGCACAATGGCGGTAAATTAGCAATGGGGATGCAGTTCAAATCCAGCCGGAGGATGTATATTTTTCTGGCATGATTTCTCGAATATACAGTCCAGTGGATGTAGTTAAATAATAATAATAATAATAGTAATAATAATAATAATACTTTTTAATTGAAAACAGGGCTTCTACTCGAATATGTGAGTCCATATAAACAGCATTTCATTTTCCCACAAGCGCTCAGACTCACCACGGAGAACTAAATCAGGTCCTGTGAGGAGGTAGTGTTGCTCTGGTTCAAGAGGGCTGCATGTTGAAAAGCCTATGTCTGGCAATAGGAGTCTGCACAATGCCACACAAGCAGGAGAATCCAGTAATGGCTGCGAGAAAATGTCTGTGACCACATGACGATGTTCATTAACACGCTCACGTGTGTCAAATGTGGCACAAGGCCGGTTTAATGTGCGCTTTCGGAGCCCGTGGACTCAGGCAAGAATTGCCAGTAGATCCCGTATAAACGGGATCGGGTTGGTCAGAGAGTTCGAGCGTCTAGCTGAGTCGTCCAAAAAGGACTGACTCGAATTGACTGTGGCCACATGACCCCTTACATCTGGCCACCTAACTCCCCAGACTGCACACCTTTATTATTATCATGTGTGGAGCGCATTTGAGCAACAGATCTCCTTGTAACTCCAAAGCTGTACGGAAGAAAAGTATTATGAATATATTCACAAACTTCAACAAGGAGACCGTTCAGAAGACTTGTAGGAGATTAAGAGATCGTCTAGGTACTGTGGATGAAGCCAATGGCGATTATATTGAAAAATAAATAAAATAAATCTTAAGTATTTCAAGATATTTTTGTGTAATTTCGGTAAACATATCTGTTAAAATGAGATGTCAGTGTTATTTTCATTTTTGCATAATTTAGACGATAATTTATCCATCGCACCTTGAATTTATTCATGCGGATAAGCATTAGGATATAATATTTTACAACAGTCTATCTTTTTAAAATATCATCTTTATTTCTGCATGATATCATGTTCGGTCGCATAATTAACATCATTTATTGAGCCACGTTGAAGGAAGAGGATTTGGAAAATTACGTTACACACCAGGCAAACGTTTGGGCCGAGAAAGACAAGCATAACCTACCGAGCAAACATGAGTAAATAAATGACAGAACAAGGTTTAGGAGAGATAACAAAAGGACAGCGTTTGTTAAGATATGTGGACAGGAAACAGTGGAGAACCATGATCATCAACGTCCTCAAGAACACATGGCAAAGTGCATAAAGGCGTTAGTTAGATCCAGTGAGAGGACCCAAAGAGTGTGAGTTCAATACCCGGTTAAGCCAGTGGGGAACTTTAAGAGGGAAATTCAGAGGAGATAACTGATAACTGACATCCAATAAACATGGTACGTGGAACTAGAACAGTCTACCCCAGTAAGCGAAATAAAGGGGTCAGTTCGATAAAGCAACCACCTGAAGAAGTCCAGAGCGTACAACGGCGGAAACGTTGTAATAAATATGTTGAGAAAAATGTCTGTGACCACATGACACCTTACATCTGTCCACCTAACTCCCCAGACTCCACACCTTTATTATTATCATGTGTGGAGCGCATTTGAGCGCATGGTTCGAATAATGTAAATGATGTCCTCAAGAAGAATGTAGCAGCATCAATGTTTACCTATATTATAAACTTGACATGCAAACGAAAAAATCAAGAAATAACCAGCTAAAATGTTCGCATACATTCTCTCATGCGATACAAAACCTCCAACCAAGTCATACCAAAAGCCTGAAACCTCGCTGAAGTCTTAAACGTGAGCAAACCCGTTTCTAGTCGAGTAGATCGAATGTAATTATACCTAATTGAAATATTGATAAGCCGATTTGATTCATCTAGAGTGTTTGTCCGACGCCGACACTTTAATCACCGCTGGGAATTGCACTGTCGAAGCTCTCAACTAGAGTGCTGCATTGTCCAACGAGGCACCGTGCTGTCCAGTTGCAGCCTATCCTTAAATTGTCTTCATCGCATTAAAATCCTGAAATATACCTGTCACTCAACTTGTGCAGTAACTGAAACAAGTTCGAAATTTCGCTTTAAGCGACCATCGTATTATTATAAAGACAAAAGTCTTTGCTAGACGGCTTTTGTAAACAGAAGGATTTGTTTTACAATATGTTTGAATATTTGTTTTGATTTACTTCTAGCTTGTCTTTAGTAATGTTACTTGACTCGGAAATATATGTTTGTAAGTTTTCTCTTTTGCTCATGAATTATATAGATATATTTATAATCAGAGAAGTCAGTAAGTTGCCATTGCACATTGCGTCAAATGAGTGGTTAAAACAAAAGTATTATCATTAAATTGAAATGGTCAAGTAAGAGGATTCACTTTTGATATTTTCAATGACCGTGATCTCCTAAACTAATGAATAAGTTGTAGAGTATTGCTGTCATTGAAGAAAATGTGACAGTAACTATCCGCTATTGCTTTAGTGCTGACGTCAGTATATTTGCCGATTTAAATATCATTTCTTCCTCGGATATCTAAAAATCTATCTCTTGTTATATGTACATGTTATTTATCATAATAAAAGAGATAACAAATACTCCATTTTTTCCATCCATAGTAAGGCGTAAACATATACAACAATATATAATATGGCGATTGCTCGTAGAAATATATATGCTGTATAGGTCCAATCCATATATATCATTCTCATCGTCACAATATTGTCTCTGGACCTACATCTCTATCCCTTATAATTTCACATAACAATCCTATAAATTGACTGACATTAGGGCTCAGTATTTGTTGAAGCAACAGTCAAATGAAATGAGGGTTTTAAATTTTATTTGCAATTTAGTAAATATTTAGCAATATACATATATATATATATATATATATATATATATATATATATATATATATATATATATATATTAAATAAAGACAGACCAATTTAAGGTTCCATATAATAAATTATTTCACCACAGCCCTTTTAAAGGACCGCGGATCATCGGGTCTGTTTTTATTTAAATTATTAGCTCTGATTTCCATTGAGCTCTCTGGATTATATCCTCCTTTGGGTCTACCCTTACGGATTACCTAGTTTTTCGTAAACTATATATATATATATATATATATATATATATATATATATATACATATATATATATATATATATATATATATATATATATATATATATTGTGTATTTGGGCTGCAATGTATTTCTTATACAAGTTTCGTTAAATAGACTGACATGTTGCTACGGGTCAGTTTTATTTAATTTTTCTCATGTTCTTACAATTTTCTTATTTTGAGGACATAAATTATGTAGAACTTATCGAATGTTCTGTATATCTGAGCGCTTTCGGCTATACATTTGAACCTGGGCCTGTATATATATGCCATAATCTGTCACATATAAGTCCTAGTTTTAAATTCCATGAAGTGTTGGTTTCAAAGACAATTTCCGATGAGCTGCTTTCGCTGGTTCATGAATTCAAGCGGCCTACGAGGCTGGCATCCCGCTCCCACCCTTTCACTGTTGAAACTGTTAAATGTAGCCGTCTCTTCTACTCCAATAGCTTCATATCTCGCACCTCTCACCTGTGGGACTCCCTCCCTTATTTCTGTTACCTGACAACTATAATCTCCAACTATTCAAATGTAATGCTAATCGATATCTCCATTTGCCTTGATCTATCCACTATCCTTCTCCACATCCTTTCCTCTATCACTACTATCTGCTCTCGTAACCCCTTGCGTGCTAGTGGCTTCCAGCCTTGCTTGGGGCGAAAAGCTTAAAAAATATTAATTGAAATGTCAATCGTTATATTCTCTTGCCATAATTCATGTTCTTTTATCGTTCTCTGTCTATAATAAAGTTTTTCTTTTGTCTTATCAAAATCATAATTTATAATCACTTTTTTTTGCTTTGGTTAGTGCGAAATAATTTTTTAAATTACCGAAATATTTTATATAGGTATATGTCAGGTATAAATTGACAGATGATAGACGTTGGTGAATGTGGTTCTACAGAAATTTGCTGAGGATACAATGAACTGAACAAGTGAGCAACAACGGGGTTTTGCAGGAAACAGAAATAAAAAGGAAATTTATACTTAACCCCAGGAAGAGGCAGTTGAAATTATAGGGCACCTAATGAGGAAGGAGGACTTGGAAAATCTGCTACTCACAGGAAACATTGAGCGGAAAGAGGTACAGAAGAAAGCGACGCGTAAAATAGTTGCTGATCTTGAACAAATGAATGGTTAAATCGGTTTTGGGTGAAATAGCAAGTAGAGAAAACATATAAAGCACTACAAGAAAGGTGAAGATGTGAAGGTCCATGATCGACTAGTTTCGGAATGGACACGGCATAAAAAAGATGAAGAATTTATTAAACTTGACTGCCTTGAATACGCAGTTTTCTTTCTTGCAAAACAGACATGTTGTCTAATGTATAGACAGGGTGATCAGCAGCAGCATCGTATGCAGTGAGATCGGTATTCGCCATGAACATGTGAGCGAAAGGTATTTACAAAATGATAACACAATCTGACTTTCAATTTAAAGATACTGTAGAATGTTACACAGATAAGCTGATAATTTTCACTAGATATTCCCCAAAAAAGACCATGTGTTTTCATCTCTGTGATCATAGCTCAATTAAGTCTTATTTAAATACACAAGGTGATCTACCAAAGTCCATGCGTACTATACCCCTTGTTAATATAAATATAATGGCCTTATCCACATGCAAAAATAGCTAAAAACTATAGAAACATTATTAAACAAGAACAAAAAAACTCAATAACATGAGTTCAACTAAGAACACGGGCGGAATGTGCTGACCATGTTCGGAAAATACAACATTCCTATAACTCGAGATACATGCATAAAATACTCCATATATTCAATTAAAAATAAAAATAAAATCATCCTTGACATTGGCTAAAGGTATAGGCGAAAGCGCTCGGACATACTGAACATTCGACAAATTCTACATATTTTATGTTCTGAAAGGAAAGAAATTATAAGAATATGAGAAAAATTAAATAAATCTGAACCGCAGTATCTTATTAGTTTATTAGTTTATTTTTTTTAACGAAACAAGTATAAAAGAAGAATTTCAGCCGAAAGACACAACATATATATATATATATATATATATATATATATATATAGCTAATATTTAGTAAATTTTTAGCAATATATATATATATATATATATTGCTAATATTTAGTAAATTTTTAGCAATATATATATATATGTATGTATTGCTAAAAACACAACATATATATATATATATATATATATATATATATATATATATTGCTAATATTTAGTAAATTTTTAGCAATATATATATATATATATATATATTGCTAAAAATTTACTAAATTGCAAATAAAATTTAAAACCCGCATTTCATTTGACTGTTGCTTCAACAAATACTGAGCCCTAATGTCAGTCAATTTATAGGATTTTTCAGTGGGATTATAAGGGATAGAGATGTAGGTCCTGAGACAATATTGTGGCGATGAGAATGATATATATGGATTGGACCTATACAGCATATATATTTCTACGAGTAATCGCCGTATTATATATTGCTGTATATGTTTATGCCTTACTATGGATGGAAAAAATGCAGTATTTTTTATCTCCTTTATCAGGATAAATAACATGTATATTTAAAAAGAGATAGACTTTTAGATATCCGAGGAAGTGTGATTGTAAATGATAGAGATGTATGTCCTAAGATATTGTTGCAAGTACGGGAATGATATATATGGATTGAAGGTGTACTTAATAAGACCAAGATTATACTTGTCACGGAAGCATCATCTTGGGCGTTTGTCCCACAAATAACAGGTCTAGGAAAGACGCTGCCTGATTGAAAATTGATTTTTTTTTATCACAGTATCACGAAAAGAATGCGGATGTTTCGCCACGCACAACACGGTATGGCCGTCTCTGGCTGGGAAACACCGAGCTGGTAGAATGAAGCCTTGCAACTTATACGAATTTCTGCCATGGAAACAGCGATACAGTAGAGAAACGATGTCAAAGTTTATCCCGTGGGATATGGCTCCGTAAGCGTTTTTGGGAGAGACCAACCCCGACAGGGTAGCAATATTCAATTCTGGATCTAATCTGTCTCTTGCAAAGACAGATCATAGTAGAGAGGTTATGCAATTTCCAGAGCGATATATGAAAAGACCATTTTACCAGCATCTTTTGCGATGGTGCAAATATACGCGTTATATTTGAGGTCGGAATTGAGCATTATCCCCAGTAGACGTTCAGAGCAACGAGGCTCATCATGATTGGTACAGTTTAAATAACTGCTATGTGGTGTGAAAATTTGCCAACAGTTGACTGAAATAGGGATTTCAATACAGGATCCGCATCATAATGCTGATTAAGTCCCCCAAAACATAAGGATTGCGCCATTACGTACAATTATAAAGAAAACCTAATGCCTATTTATCTACGTGATCTTTATGGATCAAAGTAGGTTTTAGCTTGCTAGGAATTGATATCTGGTGAAAGTCCAGGTTTTCAGATTCAGTGTGAATTGAGTTTGACAACAAATATTAATTGCTCGAGAACATCGTGCCTATACTAAGTTCTGGACTGTTTTCAAATGCCCAATATTTTTTCGTGTAATGTTTCTTACAGATTGAAGTTATTCATTGGCGGCCCGCTAAATCGATTCACATCTCTTTGAAAAGCAAATTGAATGCATAATCTTGCCTGGCCAATCACCAAATAAATGTGAACACATCAGTGAGTTCGGCTGAGTTGTGTATAATACAATTAATACGTCGGAAATTTATAAGGAAATATAGTTTGTAGAATACTCTCCAATAATAACGAGATTTGCTCTCTGTTGACATTGAGAAGTTCAGTGAAGCCGTGATTAGAAAAATTGAAATAGTGGATACTGCGCAAAATCGTCATATTAAATAACAAATTTCTACCACACTTACTTGACTGTGTGTGTGTACGTGTGCATATCTATGTGTTCGACTGAACTATAAATGAAACGAAGTGAAAACAGAAAAGTTAAGGCGGCATTTCATTGATGTCTAATAACGTTGAAATTTTTAATACATTTTATTCACGCGTTTTATTCATTGAAGCTTACATTATTAAGTTTTTTTATTGTAAAGTTTCTTCCATTTGATGAGAGCAGCTAGAATTGGGAAAAACCTGCGCGAATGCCAGTTGCAGTGGAGAGCAAAGGAGGGAGGCGACGGGACAGTATCGCGGGCAGCACTCCCTGTGTGGAGCAAATCCGATGGAGTATATTATTTTTGTTGTAACAAAGGCAGCGATAAGGCAGAAGAAGGAACATAACTTTTTTTTATTTAGCAAATACACATAAAATTAGATATAGTAATAAAACAGTTTTTTTAAAATGTCTATATATGTCTGCTGGTACCTACTTTAATCCAAAGTTTTTCAGACCTATGTGAAAAGTCTAAGAGCTTGGAGTCAGTTCTTTCATTTTGATTTTTCACGTCTGTGAACCTCCTAAGCATATTTCCCGTAAATGCTTGTATAGTAAACAACTGGGCAAGTTGGTTTCTCCACAAGCACTTACTGGAAAATATCTATGGCAGGGGTGGGCAAACTACGACCCACGGGCCACAAACAATTTCGTGCGGCCCGCTTTAAAATGTCATTTATTAAAACTATATTTTTCCTTTAAAAGCCCTGCATTTTGCCAGTTTTAAATATCAATTATTTTGGTTTATATATACTATGCGGCCCAGTAAAACTATATTTTTTTTTTTAGAATGCGGCCCTTGTACTAAAAAGTTTGCCCACCTCTGATCTATGGGAATTTTCTTTTTTTTTAAAAAGGAAACAATGTCGATAAATATTGTTACTCCAATATTCACAGTCAAAATTGAATTATATTTCAATACAAAGAAAGAATATTTCGAGCTCTAAATAACCTACAAAATTTTGATATCCTGTAAGCAAGAAGAAACAAATTACTATTATTTGCTTATTGCTGGTCTATGCTCCTATGCTTGCAGACCTGTATATGTCTACCTGGTTTTCTGTGGACATATGTGCATACATATATTATTTGCGCATCGATATGTGTATCAAAATGTCCATATCATGTCAATGGCGAAGCGTCAACAGCTCTTTAAAAAAAAATAACATATCTGTTTGCATTCATTGTTTGTTTAATTGATGAATTTCTAGAGTAGTGAAATTTTAATCAACTCGCCACGATTTAGATGTTTAGAATAAAAACAAGGACGTGTATACGATAGAAGAAATCAACATGAGATCTCTGAAGTGTTAATCCATCTGGATTTATTTTATATTGTTGGAACCATTGTTTATTGTGCAAACACAGAGGACAGCATTGAGTGGAAAGTTATATATATATATATATATATATATATATATATATATAATAATTTTTTTTTAAATATGATTCCTTCGCTAGATAAGAGTTAGCATGTTTCAAACACAAGAGTCAAAAACCTCAATATAATTATTAAAATTAAATTGAATTAAAGTATCAAGGCCTGTTTCATTCTCAAGCGAAAATTTAGGAATAACCAATCTTGAAATAGACGCAACTTTATGTGAATTTCCATTCATAAAACGAATTACTATGTAAACAGCTGGAGCGACCATTTCGATAAGGGGCGTAAGATTTAACAATTTGTATCCACATATGCGTCACCTTCGGAAAGATGTCAAGCTGAGGCAGGGCCGGGGTGTCTATTTCAATGCGAATGATGACATTCCTATACACACATCGCCTGGTCCGTCACAGCGACAGATAGCTGTTGGCACCATCGTACGCCGTTAAGTGTCTAAAGAAATAATTTAGAAACCTATATTTATTAGAATTATTTACCTAACCTGCTCTTTCCGATTTTTCTATATATTTGCGCGCACACACACACAAACACACACATACACAAACACATATTTATATATATATATATATATATATATATATATATATATATATGTTGAGTCTTGACTCAATGTTGAATCTCGCCTAATGCATGGAATAATAATGCAACACAAAATGTACTTAGAACAAGAATGTATTATAACAAGAAGTGTACACAATAAGTACATATAGTATTTCTGTATATTTCTGGGAAGACGTTCCTGGAGAATGTGTTGACTAGTCGCAGTCGATCAGAGTCTCTAGTTGGATCTCGTGATTCCTTTCCCCTCGTCTTCCGGTATCAACCATTATTTATATAGTTGATAGTCACCTATGCAGATTAGGTGGATCCTACACAACAATATATATATATATATATATATATATATATATTAAAAATAAAGAACAAATGCAAGATGTTTATGAAACTAGCATGTTTCACATTAATCAAACCTTCGTCAGAGTTTGGGAGAAACAAACTTAAAGATGTGCAATAAAACCGTCCATAATTCTATATGTATGTAATCTTGTAAGATTTCTAAGCGGTCATTGCATTGTAATGTGTATTCATAATTATGTGTGAGTGTCTGTCTTACATGAGGAGTACCAATGTTTTGCTTTGTAGGGTCAGTCGGTGTGAGTATCGATAAAAACAAAGATGGAAATACTAAAGTTTTTTTCAGTTTTCTCTCTCTCTCTTTCTCTCACTATATATATATATATATATATATATATATATATGTATATATATATATATATATGTGTGTGTGTATTTAGGCAGCAATCCTTCTTTCATGCACAGTTCATTTAAAACGACTGACAAGCTGCTTTTATTTATTTTTTTATATAATTTCTCGTGCGATCTAATAAAGTTTTTCTTTTCAGAGGATAAATTATGTAAAAACTGTCCGAATGTTATTTTTATCCGAGCGCTTTCGGCTATATATTTAGCCATTTTCAAGGATTATATTTCAACTGTTACAATTAGAAATAGAAATAGTTTGTTATATGTATGTTTTATAAAGTGATTCATTTTTTTTTTCAAAACACGGTCAAGATATTATGTCCATGTTCAAAGTTAATATTATTATGTGTTGGTTTGTTTGTTTTTATTAGTAAGGCTTCCATTCCAAAAAAAAGGCTAAAAATAATAACGTTTTGAATTAATACAAAAAAGTTCACCAATAGGTTTACCAGTTTCAACGACAAACCAACCCAATTCCTACCCCTATACAGATGGATATTGAGGAGTACTACAAGTCAATATCGAGAAATCTATTCACGACTACCCTAAAGGTTTCAACTATATATTCAAACCCAACAGAAAAAAAAACATAATTGTTAGCGGAAAAAAACTGTCCTTATAATTGGGATGAATGGATTAAAACTCCGAAGACCATTTTGACATCATTTTGTGGAGGGTTCTGACATTGTCGGTCTATTTATATTACATAACCTAACTGCGCACAGTGAAATAGATAGTAAAGACATCGGTCTATACCGAGGGTGATGGTCACATGGTAGATCGGAGGTCTAATAATTTTGAAATAGATAAAATTTGAAAGCTAATACATAGGGAATTCAGAAACCTATATTTAAAAACTACGGTTTACACAAAATAAAAGTGTAAACTTCCTCGACATAAGATCATAATTAATGAATATACCAACCTTACAAAAAACCTCATCAACTGAGAAAAAGAATTAGTTCGAATTCCGCTAATGAAGAAATATTCTATAAAAATAGTAATTTTTACATTTAAGCTCTAAAATGTTATGGCTACAATCATCCTAATAACCATTATATATTAAAAGATAGCAGTATAAACAAGAGGAAAAGCAGGAAAAGATAAAATCATTTGCCACACACGCCAACCTTCAAACAAATGTTGAGTAATAAGCTAGGACAAAAATTCCTAGCTTTAATCGAAAAACATTTTCCTAATAATAGTAAACTTAGCAGGATTTTTAATAAAAACTCTCTAAAATAAAGTTATTGCTGAACGGAAAATGTAGAAAGGATTATAAAAAAAATCATAATAAAATCTTGTAGAAATACGCATGTCAAAATCAAATAAAGTTCCTAAAATGAAATTAAACAATAATAATGAAAAATTATGTAATTTTATAAACCCTGAAAATTGGTCTTTGAATAAAAAATGCCACATAAATTCCGTAGTATACCACTGCACAATATAATCCATTGAGATTCCAAATATTGAAAAGATATATAATATATATATATATATATATATATATATATATATATATATATGTAGGATCCGCAAGAAATATATTTAAAATGAGATGGAGACAACACCAATGCTCCTTCAATAATACTAGAAACCGAAACCAAACATCCCTATCTAAATATTTTTCGCATTTAAAAGAAACTAATATAGCACCAACAGTAAAATGGAACATAATAAATCGAACAAAAGCTTGTAGAACCTGTGATGAGTCGTGCCCTTTTATGCCTGCATGAAAAGCTATACATTATCAAGTTTCTAAATAACATAAATTTATTAAATAACAGACATGAAATAACAGTTTTTTTTGTAAAACACCACGAAATATTCGCCTTAAAATATTAGTATATTATGAATGGATAGAGCAAAAAATTCACATTAAAAATTAAATCCTAAAATATATTAAAAATTTCCACAATATCATGGATAAATAATTGCACAGTACAATATACACTCGATTAGCAAATTCAATATATTTCAGACATGTATAAAACTATAAGTTTAAAAATGCAACTCAATCATATCTTAGCACCCCTTTAAAAACCATCAATAAAAAGATCAAATAGACAACAAAATGATTTTAACTAGAATATCAAATCAGTCAGAGTTTTACCAGATAGTAATAAAAACAACAGAGATTGATAGTAAAGACCATTTTAGCCAGAAACAAATCCCCCAGCACAACCGTACACGACTCACAAAAACTTGACATATAATAAACATTCCAGTTTTCATCGAAGCAGAGACCTCTTTATAATGAAAAATAAACCCAAGAATACACCTCCATTTCTAATCAAAAATAAGATATTTATTAGATTACTTATTCCAAACATCGCTTGAGAATAAAACAGTCCACTGGAGTTAAGATTTAATAGTGAAATTAAACTTTGGTACTTGAGTTTCAGTTTCGAAACATAGTAATTTCTGTGTCGTGATGGAATCATATTTAAAAAAAAACTAATTTTAATTATAGGTATGGTAATTACTCATACAAGGATGGACTCTTACAAATTACAAATAAAAGCAGGTACTGCCTTTTGCCAGTAGGTATTTTCCCCAACAGTCAGCTGTGGCAGTTCGGACTTAACGTTCTTCTTTGTTTTTATATTATTGTATTACCGATTTACGTTAATATTTTTGTTAGCTCAAAACCACTCTTGCGCCATTATTCTGGTCCCAAAAGGCCACAATATATATATATATATATATATATATATATATATAATAACTTTTATTGCTTTCGTCCCGAACACGAGACCGTTTATTCTACTTGTAGGAACCTACACAGATTACACTAAATTCAATCAGGGAAGACATTCTCATTCACCGCATACGTAACCTTGTCTCCATCCGTGTGTTAAAAGACGGTTGACTCTGAAAGAACGTTCATCTGCACCGGTATTTTTTAAATTTTTTATTACCTGATGAACCAACCATGCGACGGATAGTAATAGATTACGTTTTAATAGTTCCACTCGCAAAATTATACATAACCTTTTTATTGGAAATTTTATTAAAACAAAATTTGTGATTACATTTTTGTCTCGTCAAAATATCTTCTTTTAGCCTTGATTACTTACTGCAGCACAAATCATTGACTTTTGTTGCAAGCATTTCTCAAAATATAAGTTTGATAATTGATTCCATTATTTTTTTAATGTTTCTAAGATCTCTTTTTTTTTATGAAAATGTTTCACTTTTCCATCCCCTGCTCATTCCAGAGGTCACTTCACACTTTGAATTGTAGTGTATATATATGTTTAATAATAAAAACTCTAAATAATTCACTTCGATCGTGATAATAACCTGTCGTAGATATTCTTAAAAAACATGTCTTCCTTATTCTGAATTTGGAGAATATAAAATAATGCATAATATCCAAAGAGTAGCAGAAAATGTTTTTCACAAAGAATATATGCTTTCAAGAACCATAATGAAAATTTGTATGAAAATTAAATTAACATCATTGGTGATTTAATATTGAAACGTTATATTAATAAAACGTATACAAGATATAGTTTCTAATCAAATTTGTACATAGGTTTCATTAATTTGTTACTTTGTCTAGGCGTTATTTGTCGCTGTCTTACGGCAATCTCTTTCATAGATCAGACAGTCGTCAGTATCCTTGTCCTAATATTATCAGCTATGATCTTACAAATATTGTTTGAGTAGACCATGCTAAGACCTAGACGTATTTTGTTCGAAAAATGATGTCATGAATTCTTACAGCATGGCAAAGGACGTATATTTAAGTTAACCAAGTGAACAGAAATGCTTTCAGAGAAAGAACAATATTCTCTTCAAAGGAATCTTGAGAATGCTGACATTTACCATCTCATTAAACTGAATTGACGGACGAACAACAAAAGCATATACCCCAAACAAATATACACTTTTATACTTAAAGGTATTCCTCGTATATTTACGAATGTAGTTTCATACAATTACGCCATCTGATAAGCAGATTGCTGTCTGAGCTAAAGTAATTAAGCGTATTTCATCGCTGAAGGACAGTTTCTATAGTGATAGATCTCAACTTTTTAGTCCCTGTTGATGAGGAGCTTGACTACATGAAGATCGGCTACATGCAAATGTTAAAAATTATTCGTCAAACTAACGAGAAATATCTGAAATACGTGCATTATGGGATTGAGAACCAGAGATTTATACTGTGTAATATTTCACCTGGCTGCGTTTGATCTTTAAATATGCATTAGTCACACGAGATGTTTTTAAAGCACTTGTAAAACCTGGTTGAAAACTTGTTTAATTTGCTCGCTCGGAGTACACACGAGAATGCAGTGAGTTGTGTCATCGGAGGCAGACATCTTTTTGTCTTCTCCCAACAGTCTTGTCATTACAGCTAACTAACAAAGGGAAGTATTTATGATTATATATATATATATATATATATATATATATATATATATATATATATATATATATATATGTACAGCTGGACGGATTGGGTCCTATACCAGTGACAAATGTCTAGGAGAAAGTCAAATCGGATTTCAAGACTAGACTTTGGTCGTTTGTGAAACATCTTCACTCTGTGCACCAGATCTTTTTTTCACCTCTCCCAAAAATTTTGATTAGTTCTTCAAAATCTTCACCATTATAATCACAATATATGTGTAGGTAGTATGAGTGTTCCACACTGATTTAAGATAATCTCTTTGATATAATCATTGCACCACAAACAAATGAACAACACTTTTAGGATACAAGATGTTACTCTGACTTACAGAAACTGAAAGAACAATAAAAGGACATGTTTTATGGATAAAGTATCACGGTGGTAGTCATTTCCCTCGCTTCGATACGAAGATTTATTTCCTTAGATGTGAAGAATTATTTCCTATTACGTTTTAAAACTCTCTTCATATTCAGGAAATATCTAAAATGCAATTGTAGGGAATGCTATGTTTCACAACCATTTCTTCATGGGATACTTCTGAAAATCAAGTGAGAATTATCCTAAAAATAGAATGATGTATCATTGCACAAAAATCCACTTTGATAAGTGTTTAGTATTTAACAATAAGAGAAAAATGTCAGCACATAATAGAAAAGATTTTGCTCGTCGGAAGGTCAAATATATACATATTTCTTTTTTTATATATACCATGTCGTTCGTTCATTACCGATGTTTTCAATTTTTTTTTTGAAGGGGAGAAAACCGAGGGTCACAGCTGCAATATTGCAATGTAGAACAGACGCAAATATTAAGATGACGGTGTCAAGGGAATTACGTACGATTTTTCTACGATGAATGGTAGTTAATCTGACCACCCGCCCCCAAAAAAACAAACCATTCGATGAAGGTAATGTGAAGTTATTACTATATTAAAAAAATACCGTCTGATTAAAGCTTACGCCGTATGTAGGAATGACGCAAAAAATAACAATGCTTGAAAATGCACGTTTTCAATTGATTTTTTTTTCTCATCTCCTTTTGAAGGGGACAGATTAATGAGGACTGGTGAAGGAATTGTCTGTGTAACTCGATGGCGCGAAACAGACAAGTAGACTTTTGCAGCAAGATCAATGTTGGGTTCTGTGCTGCAAAAAGTGTGGAAAGCCCACGTTCTATCTATAAAAATACTTAATGAAGATGTCTTGCACATATCCGAGTTTGACGTGGTGATTAGAGTTGCAAATATAAATATAGGTCTGCTACTCAAGAAAGGTTATTTAGGCATATCTGTGAGAACGTTTCATAAAAATTGCGCATTAGCCGAGAGAAATCGAACAAAGGCAAACGAATAGCGAAAGAAAACAAAGACAAAGCATGTATAAAATACATATATATATATATATATATATATATATATATATATAATGGAAAGATGGAAATAAAAAGGAGAAATAATGTAGACAAACAAGAAGAAATGGTGGAAAGAAAAAGATTTTGTAGGTATAAATGGAAAATAAAAACAACAAAAATGAGACAAAGATATATAAATTTAATAACTTTCCTACAAACGATGAATTTTAACATGAGAAAATTTTCGGTTTTGTAATTCACTATTCTTAGAAACACAGAGTGGTCTAACAGTCGCATAACTTTGTAAATTTTATATCTATTTTCAAAGTTTTATCATGTTATTGTAAGTGGCAATATTTTATTAAAAACTTTTAGTGTTTGAATTATGGAAAATGATGTCCTGCAGATTTTCCCTTGTTGCTATTTCACAAGTGTACGTATTCCGTCATTGACATTTGGAACACATTGTGTAGTTGTTTATTTTTCCAATATATCACTTGTAGATAAACTATTTCAAGTAAATATATGGATTGCGATTTATTATTTACAGTAGAGACAGCTGCCTTATTCTTGGGAAGCCTTTCATATGGCTAATAACTATCTTTAATATACATCATTCCGTGGAATGTAGCATTAAATTATTAATGGTAACGTTAGGCGTCTTTTTATATAAGGCATCATTTTTTAGTTTCCGAAATCTAACAATGTATACAGTTTACTCTTAACTGATTTGATGAAAGTTGATAAATAATATTTTCGACGAATGTTCTCCTTGAAGAACAAATATCAATATAAATTTATATCCTTTGAAATTCCACAGCTTGTTAAGATATTTCTCATATTTTGCGCCAAGTTCGTCCAGGACGTAGGAGATCATAACTTTCCAATGTTTTATTATTGTTGCATGCATAATTCCACGGCTTATCAAAATTTGCAATTTATTTAAAGCTATTTTCGATATTGTAAGAAACATTTTTTACATGAATATATTTTAGTGATACACGTGTTAATAATTAACCCACAGCTGGGGAGAGAAGAGGTGGATTCACACCTTTCAAAAGGTTATAAGCCCGTAAATAAATATAACATATCCAACGGTAATTGGGACACGGCTATCCGATTAACAATTCCGACCCGTTAACCGTTGCATCACCCACACATCCAAGATTACTTCCCCTGGTATTACGAAGGGGTCTACAAGTTAGGTACTGACCACCGTCGACGTTACTTAATGTCGGTGATCGTACGGGAACTGATGTTTCAATGTGATGTGGCCGTCTTATCTTTAGTTGCTCTTTTTAACTATTCATTTGTTTGTCTTTGCTGTGCAATGAAAATTCTAATTTAGCTTACAGGTATTTTTCTCGCCCGATTTTCTTGATTCTAATCGTATGCCAATCGTGTGTCTCCGTAACTTCAGTTCTCTCATTCCAGTTGTAAGTATACATTTCCTTGCTGTTACGAGTTGTCCATAACATATTGTTCACCTCTAACATCAACCGTTACATTCCTCATATATTCCCATTAACTACGCCTCTTGATCCGTAACCCTCTACCTGTACAGGGTTGAATATCATTGTAAAATAATGTGTAGAATTATAACAAACATTTCATTTTACAACATAAAACAACTAGTGCAATAATCTCCGTATTTTAGCTGTAAGTAACTTGGATTATACTGATCATTAAACAAAGTAGGGCTCATGAGCAGAAACGTAACTGCCTGTCAACGGGTTTTTGTAACCAAAATTGTCTCCATATTACCGGATGCTAATTTGGATGATTTCTACATTTTTCACCTGTATTTACGAAACTGTACTGAAAATCACCAGTGAGATCTTTAGATTTCATAGTAATTTAAATTTGTCTTTTATATTAAAACTAGCCTAGAAGCCGCCCAAATGACTTGTGGAGGGCTTTTGGGACTTCGACCTTTTCCTTTCATCGTTCTATGAACATAAAATTTATAAGAAATTAAAATTAATAAATTTATTTTATTATTTGACACCTTATTTCGGCATAATCTTTCTTTATGATCCCTTCACATAAAGTCACTCTGAAAAGACATTAAGTAATCCAAATATGCAATAATTCGTGTACGCGTGCTAGAAAAAAAAAAAAATACGAGCAACGTCTCGTGCTCCGCTTCGGTTTTAATTTCGGTTCTAAATAGACGCTATTAATTGCTGTTACGATGCAAACCGAAATTTAAGTTAAAACTTTAACAATGAATTTTTAAAATATCTTTCATTCTGTTTGATACTTCAATGTTGTTTAAGATTCACTGAGATCGAAAAACGGACGGACGGAAGGGCAGACAGACGTACACTGCGCTTTATTCATATAGATATGCCAATCTCTATGATCTGTGAGATTTTCTATATTTTAAATTAGTTACTGATCATTCAATGGCCCATGTCAACGGAGAATGTAAAATTTTGAGTTGTTTACCCTGGCTAAGCTATGACGTTCCAGTGTTTGCAGAAGAAAATAAATGAATGCGTAATTCAAATATTTCTGACACGTCACCAGCCTGGGAAGAATTCGTGTGCCAATTTCCAGCGTGGAGACTTGAAGATCCAATATTCAGCACGATTTGAGATGCTGTCAAGAGTGCCAACTTCTGAACCTGGGATAATTTTCATGGCCTGAATTTGGCCTAACGACGAATCTTGACATAACTAATTGCAAAGAAAGTAAGGAACGCGTGAGTTTCATAGCTAATCAGTTCTTTTGCCTTCAAAATCTGTCAGACTAGCATGTAAAATGTTTGAATAACGACGAGAAATAATATAAAAGGCTACCTTCAATTTGGAATACTGTATTCTAAGCTGGCTAATGACAAGTTACTCGAAAGACATGCCATCGTTCATAAAAACAAAATGGCTACAGAAGTATGATCCTGAAATCTAAAATTCTTCAGTGAACTGGAAAGACGTGCGTTATCCAGAACCAAAAAAATCGCTAGCATCACAAAACTTTCCGAGTGACAATTCTTTTTAGCAATGGAATGCAAAGGGAATAGCTGTGTAATAATTTATATAATTCATATGTATTTTGTATAATTAATTACAATATTTATATAAATCATAAAATTTATATAATTAATAGCAATATTTATATAATTAATATATTATTTATATAATTAATTAAAATATTTATATAATTTATATATAATTTATATAATTAATTAAAGTATTCATATAATTCATATATAATTTATATAATTAATTAAAGTATTCATATAATTTATATAGAATTTATATAATTAATTACAGTATTTATATAATTCATATATAATTTATATAATTAAATTATTTAAATAATTCATGTATAATTATTATAATAAAATACAACATTTATATGATTTATATATAATTTATATAATTAATTGCAGTATTCAAAACATTAACAGATAATTAATTACAATACTTATATAATGTATATATAATATATATAATAAATTACAGTATTTACATAATACATATATAATTTATATAATAAATTAAAATATTTTTGTAATCCATTTATAATTTATATAGTTAATTACAATATTAATATAATTAATATAAAATTTACCTAATTAATTACAATAATTATATAATTCATATATAATTTGTACAATGAATTAAAATATTAATATAATATATATAGAATTTATATAATTAATTACAATATTTAGATAAATCATATATAATTTAATAAATTAATTAAAATATCTATATCATTCATATAATACATAATTGATATAATGAAATACAATAATTATATAATTTATATATAAATTATATAATAAATTAAAATATTGTGTAATTCATATATGATATGTATAATTGATTACAATATTTATAAATCATTTATAATTTATAAAAAACAATTACAATATATATATATATATAATTTATATATAATTTATATAATTAATTATAATATATATATAATTCATATATAATTTATATAATTTATTAAATATTTATGATATATATAAATACTTTCTATAATTAAATATTATACTTGTATAATTAATAGGTAAGTTGTAAATTTATTAAAATATTTATATAATTCATATCAATATAAAAAATAAAAAAATACATATAATTCATATATAATTTATATTATTAATAACAATATTTATATAATTCATATATAATATATGTAATTAATTAAAATATTTATATCATTCATATATACATTATATAATTATTTAGAGTATTTATATAATTCAGATATATATTATATAATTAATTACAGTTTTTATATAATTCATATATAATTTATATAATTAATTACAATATTTTTATAATTTATATATAATTTGCATAATTACAATATTTATATAATTGATATATGATTTGAATAATTAATTACAATATTCATATAATTCACATATAATTTATGTAATTAATTACAATATTTATATAACTTATATAATTCATATAATTAATTACTGTATTTATAATATTTATATATATCTTATATATATATATTTAAAATATTAAATAATTCATATATAATTCATATAATTAATTACAGTATTTATATAATCTATATATAATTTATAAAATTAATTATAATATTAATATAATTTACACATAATTTATTATAACTGATTACATTATTTATATTATTCATATATAATTTATAAAATTAATTAAAATATTTAGATTATTCACATATAATTTATATAATTAATTACAGTTTTTATAAAATTCATATATAAAAAATATAAATAAATATTTATATAATTTATATATAATTTCTATAATTAATTACAGTATGTATATAATTCATATATGATATATAATTAAATACAATATTTATATAATCTATATATAATTATATAACTCACTTCATGTATATAATACATATTTAATTTATATAATTACATAAATTATTTATATAAATTATATATAATTGATATAATTAATTTCAGTATTTATATAATTAATTTAAATGTTTATAATTAAGTACAATATATAATTTATATATAATTTATATAATTAATTAAATTATTTTTATAATTGATATACAATTAATTAAAAAACAGATATAATTTATGTAAATGCTTACCTTATTTATACAATTTATATATAATTTAAATAATTAAATACTATATTTATATAATCTATATGTAATTTATATAATTAATTATAGTATTTATATAATTTATATATAATGAATATAATGAATTACAATATTTATATAATTCACAGAGAATTTATATAATTCATTCCAATATTGATATGATTTATATATAATTTATATATTTAAAATCAATATTTTTATAAAATATAAAAAATATTACAATAATTAAATAAGTTATATATAGTTTATCTAATTAATTACTGTATTTATATAATTCTGATATAATTCAGATAACTAATTACAATATTTATATAAATCATATATAATTTATATAATTAATTTCAATATTTATATAATTCATATATAACTTATATAATTAATTACAATATTTATATAATTAATATAAAAATTATATATTAATAAAATTATTTATATAATTCATATAGGATTATATAATTAATTACATGATTTTTATAATTTAAATATAATTTATATAATTTAATTCAATATTTATATAATTTATATAATTAATTACAATATTTCTATAATCTATATATAATCTATATAATTAATTACAGTATTTGTCTGATTCATAATTATTTTGTATAATTAATTGCAATATTTATACAATTTATATATAATTTAAATTATTACTTACAATATTTATGTAATTCACATATAATTTATATATTTAATTACAGTATTTATATAATTCATATATAATTTGTATGATATATTAAAGCATTTATAAATCTTTATATATAATTTATATAAATAATTCCAGTATTTATATAATTCATATACAATTTATATAATAAATTAAAATATTGACATATTTTATATATAATTTAAATATTTAATTACAGTGTTTATATAATTCATATATAATTTACATAATTAGTTACAATATTTATATAATTAATATATTATGTATGTAATTAATTACAGTATTTACATAATTCATATATAATTTATATAATTAATTAAAATATTTATATGGTTTATATATAATTTATATAATTAATTACAATACTCATATAATTCAAATATAATGTATATAATTAATTATAATATTCATATTCTACCACTAATCCGAGTCGCCTCGACTTATGTAACCATAACCATGTTTGTAAATAATTTAAAAACTGTTTGCATCTGCACGGAAAACAATTTAATGCAAAATGGATAAAAATGAAAAACCGTGGCGACTGCACTGATCTTCACTTTTTTTTTTCTTTCTGTACAGATTCCATGATTATCCATCGCAGGTGCCAGGCCTGAAGAGTGCCATCATATGTCTTCCCATATTTGCAGAATAAATATTTTGAACGGACGACAGTGGTTAGTATGGAAATATTTTTGTTTCAACATCTTCATCACTAATACGCTCGTCCATACGTTTTCGAAAATGCCCGCAAACCTAGTTTACTCTTTGAAGAATGACTTTCGAGATAAGTAGTAGAGGCTTTGACAGCTGCATTTTCGTAGGGGGGGATTCCTGGCTAACTTCCATGGAAAACGTAGCATCTTTTCAGTTATATACGTGCCTCCTAGCTTTTTTTCCCATCATTTTTCAATGTCCATGTGCTGTATACATAGAAAAAGGCAGAAATCGTTATATCTTGGCACAAATCTCGTTTCGTTTTATCCAGTGGTGCCATGCAGCACATCGCTTACAGAGGAAAAGAAGTTATTTCCAACAGAGTGGAAGTGGTTGACAATTTTAATTGTATGTCCAACAGGGATCTGATGGAACCTTCTTGACTAAAGTACAAGAACCATATTTCCAGTTTCTAAATTTCCAAAAAATGATTCTGAAAACTGTTTTCTCCAGATTCTGCAATAGTGAATCATCCGCTGGTATTTTAGCGACGTAGATTTCGAGGTCATTGTCTGAATATCTATCAGGATAAGTGAGGTTTAAAATTTCATCACATTTTACGTATTGGTTTGGTGCATAATTATCAGGCGTTTTCCTAGTCGTGTTATTTATTACTAAAAATTGCTGTTTTGTTTACGTTTTTTAATAAAAGAATTATTTTATTTTCAGTTATAAAATGCTTGTCGATGATCTTACTCTTTCAAAAAAGTTATTGTTGAATTGTTAAATTTGTTTTTCATAATTGTTGAAAAACGTCTGATAATTATGCACCAACCCTATTTATTATCCGATT
>OZ038489.1:103757254-103779754 GCA_964036315.1 Acanthosepion esculentum | reverse complement strand
TTCCAAGATTATTTAGATGTGGCACAAGGCCAAATATGGAATATCCAGGGCAAGCCTTACTAATTCATTGCAACTGTTCTAGCGAGAGAGGCTGACTAGCTAAACATTATATCACGTCGAAGTGCCTCACACGTATATATATATATATATATATATATATATATATATATATATATATATATATATATGTTGTCATCAACAAACAAAGTGTTTCGCTGTATCACAGCTTATCAGTGTGTCTAGACGTCCGGTTGCCTCTAGCTAAGATCGAAACCCAACTGAATTGGCGTCAGTCGGGTATTCTACCACTAAACCTTTGGTGCAAGGCAGGGATGAAGGTGAATTTAAGCGTATTTATTTTCAGATAAACACAGTGACTGAGAGAACTCGATTCTATTTACCGAAGAGTCATAAATTATAAGCCGTAATAGTCACCGTTTACAAACCCACACTTCCAACCCAGAGAGTTCAACGGAAATAATATTTTAGGATCATATATATATATATATATATATATATATATCGCAATATTTTTTAACGTTTCTCTTTAGAAAAGTAGATTGCTCGGTTTGCATATTATAATAATAAATTGCGCATATGAAATGTCTTCCAAAGCACGCGTACAATCACACGAATATAGATATGCTGCAATTTCGCACACATAAAATCACATGTGCACACACATACACAGAAACAAATACACACACACATACAAATACACACACGCACTCACACACACGCATGCAAACATACATGAGAAATGTGCAAGTCAATTTATTGGGAAATTTCAACATAATCATAATCAATTTGCAGGATCACCAAACTTGAAAATTTGGAATGTGCGGACACGATGAACATCGAATCAATGTTTAGGATGTTCAATGGACTGATCACGTAATCCGCACGGAGGAACATTACATTTCTAGACGACTGTCTCAGGGAGATCTGCGATGTGGGAGAAGCCACCAAGTCCTGCCGAAGAAACTGTACGAAGATGCAATCAGAAGTAACCTTCACGATCATAATCAAGGCGCAACATAAATTTGTGATCTAGTTGTTGTGGCATTGTCCTCCAAGTTTTTAAATTTTTTTTAAAGAAACCCGGCGTCAAAAATTCAGTACTCTAAGTCAAGGAAGCCGAACATGCATTTTTGACTATGGCCACAACACTCACTTCCTGTTGGCTCAAATAATCTCCTTACAACGCATCTAGTTTTTGTTGGACAACCACATCCGGATACACAAAATAATCCCCAAAATATGGTTATTTAGAACACAGTGATCCATTATATAAACATATATATATATATATATATATATATATATATATATGTGTGTGTGTGTGTGTGTGTGTGTTTGTGTCTCCGATTGTGTGTGTTTCTGTGTGTTTGCGTGTATGTGTGAATACAGATCAATTGATAGATACCAAATTTAAAATGTCTTGTCATTTGTCAAAGGAGAATAAGATATTTTTAAAACAGCTTTTGCCACTTTAATATTCGCAGGTTATTTACATTAAGCATTATTCCTCTGCAATATTTCTCATGCAAGGCGAAGGGAAATTAAAAAATAAAAAACGCGAACAAAAATTCCAATTTAATACCTCTACTCTTATGAAAGAGGAAGCGGCCTTCTCTCTTTCACTTCCAATAAGCCGTCCTCAAGACACCTGGCCGATGCTTCCTGGCCATAAATGCATATGAATCCAGACAAGTGAGTCAAGATACGTGCCACCTCAATGCCAAGAAAAAAATGAATTATAGTGAGTAGATCGTACAAGAAGAAATGGAATCTATATCATCTTACGAAATGGTAAATATTCAACATAAAATCAATTCCCTTCTCGCAACGATTTGCAGTTAATAGAAATTGGACACGCTGGACGAATTGGAATTTGTAAAACTAAAATACAAAGTAAAAAAAAATGTGGAAAAATCCAAATTACATGAACTTCTATGCTATTGATAAAAAGGAACAAAACAAATTCTCATTTTGTTCCAGTTTATTTCTGCGAAGAAGAGGACGTCATGCTCCACTTGTATTTGAAAGGCCATAGTACTATCTTCTCGGTAAGAATAATGTAAGAAAGTTTTGTGAATCCAAACGACATTGTCGGGTTCCTTGTTCAATAAATAGACTGTGAAAATGATTTGCAAATGGCTTGGTGCTAGGTATGAATAATGCACAATAAATCAAATTGGAATGATACGTTCAAGACATGCAGAAAAAGCAGAAATTTCTAAGGAGGATAAGAAAAAAATGATGGTTTATAAGAATCTAGATAGTTATTAGAGTTGACTATGGAATAATAAATATGGACAAATTGGTATGCTGGAAGGCATAGACATAAGAGTAGAGAAAAAGAGGACATTAATTTATAAAAATATGATAAGAGGTGTGGAAAGAGGCAGGTAAAATTGGTTAAAGTCAGCATCGGATCGACAAATTAGGGACAATCAGAGCAGGCAAGGGATTAATATAAGAAATAAATTAACTATCAAACATTAAGTGACGAAGAAGGAGATTTAAAAACAGTAAAAAAAGATAATATCGAAAATGGGAATTTAGCGACAATGGAGTGGAAATATAAAAATAATAGCAAATGTAAAAAAAAAAAAAAAAGAAATTGAAAAATAAAGTATTAAAAATGGATGAGAAAAATTTGAAATTATAATAATGACGACGCGTTCCCAGAAGAACTAACAAGGCCGTTCGTCGGTAAGTCATTCCCACCTAGGTGACATCATAGGGGTTTAGGTTGCCCATAACCTACGAGAAAAGGCGCTATTTTATGTATTTCCGCTATTTCCATATGTCTCAGAATAATTAGGTTCCATCTATTGTCCAGTGTTGTAATGCTTTCTTTGTTCAAAATAACTATGATAAGCTGTAGTCACAGAGAGTATCGAAGGAACCGAAGACTAGGTAGAGGAAATAAAGAAGAGTTTTATTAAATATTCCTATACAGAATGAAAGAAGTGTGTAAGTTAAATACTACTCAAATCCTTCTCTGATGTGGATACTTGCCATATCTAGTAGGATCCGTCCATTTTCAAAGTGGAAAGGAAGAGCAGGAAGAATAAGTTTTCTTTTAAAAGGGTCCATTGTCCTCCAGGACCACAAATCTGGTCTGTTAGATTCTACCATTGATCACATGTAACATTATGTTGTCAATATCTTCGCCTTAATCTTCAATCCTATGTGGAGTTCCTTCCGGGTTCTATGCTTTGCTAAAAGGCAACCTGTAATTTAGTCTAGGAGCAGAGAATGTTTTGAACTTCGATTTTTCCGTCTCATACACCGATTGGCAACGACATGTTGTGCTGTTATTTAACCGATATCTGTGAGAGAATAAATAGATTTATAACTTTCAAAATGTTAGCGAATCAAACGAACTCGGCTTGAATTCGAAATCGGTTCTCCGATTTCTCATTCTGCGTTGTTATCGCTCACACCATCCGTGCTTCCTAAAAAGGAAGCGATACTGATACTACTTGGTAGTTAAAACTAAATGGTAAGATATTAATCTCAAGTTACTTACTAAGACTAGTAGTTGATTTTCTACGAAGCATAAAGCAAGAATAATACGTAGATATAATTAATAAAGTACAAATAGAAATATGTATTGACATATTTCGATGACCAAGCAAAGTTAAATAATGCATCTAAACACAGACTTTTCTCTGACTCTTGAAATAGACATGTCTGCTCAGTTTCGTATCCTAATGTAAACAAAGCAATTGGTAAAGATAAGCAATAAACATATGTCGGATTAATACATAAAAGATCCATTCCTCTCTTTACAAATTGCTTTGTTTACGCTAGGATACAAAACTGAGAATAGATGTCTATTTCAAGAGTTAGAGAACAGTCTGTCTATTCATCTTTGCTTGGTTATCGACGCACTCTCTAACCGAGAGGTAAATCACTTCAAATCTAATGACGGTTTCCCCAGGGAAAAGCATGTTTACATCCTGCCTGAGAACGTATATTTCTCTGTAATAAGATTTCTCGAATATTCAAGACGAAAACAAATTGTCATATTATTTAATAAATGAACTGAGTTTCTACTCAAATACGAGCATCCACTACAAATAACATTTAAGAAATTAAAATTTGTTTTTTAATAAATTAAAAAATAATCCCCTTTTTTACAAATTACTTTGATTAAATTAGGATGCAAAACTGAGCAGATATATCTATTTCAAGTCAGAGAAATGTCTATTATATATATATATATATATATATATATATATATATATATATATCATGTTTAAAGGCAATATTCCGCTTTATCTGTTCATCGATCTACTCTGTAGTCGAAAGGTCAAAGCACGTAATTAAATATGAAAATAAGGCTGTGAGTGAATAGTCGGTGAAATAATATCGTGCAGTAGTTAACTTTATATATCTTACAGATTGTTGGTCTTTGAACCCAGTTTTAAGCACCAACTTATGTATGTTGGTGTTAAGGTATTTCACCTTTAAGGTTTCCTTACAAACCACGGAGCTACACATGACAACAGTGAGAAATGTTTGAAAGGTTAAATTAATCCTCTAATAAATTTGATTCTCAATGTGTGTAGCGAACATTTTGATTTTGGGTTGTTTTATTATTTAGATCACACTGGGATTTTTATGGGTCCCATTAGAATACTTCATATTAAAAAGAGAAATTAATTCTTATAGTCTATTTGTCTAGAAAACCATTTATATCATCAAGGGTGTTTATACCCTCCAAATGCAAATCCGAAATACACATTTAAATCGACTGTTTACCGATTTTTAAATAAATCATTTTAGACACTTTTTTCGCCACTTTCTGCGATAACGATTCATCCTTATTACATTATTCATATTCCGAAGAGTGCACACATCTTCGTTGTTGTCATCACAACGTTTCGGTCACTGTGCACGCCGGACTTCATCTGGTGTATATCAACCCGTGTAACCTACAAGGAATACCGAACTGAACTCTTTATTTAATCTACGGGTTAGACAGTTCTCCAGATATCTCGTCTAGATCTTTTTAGGTTTTTGTACAGCTCAGTTATTACTCGTTCATTCCAGGTGCACACTACCCGACCCAGGGTAAGAACGCATAATTATAATGTCACCAAATTAACGAACCAGTGTTTTAATCCACTGAGATAGAGTCCCAAAGGACAATTCTCTTTAGAATCTAAAAACCTAACCTAACCTACCTACTGATAAGTATAGCTAACGAATACTGCTGATTGACTGCACTCACCAAAACTATTCTCTTTTGTTACAGCTGCTACTGCTGACGTCTTACTGTCAGTTGTATGTATGTCTTTATATCTATGCTTGATAAAATAAAATATTGATGACTTGTAGTTCACGATATTCTAAAGCATAATCGACCAATATTTGCAAATAGAATCAAGATTAAAATGGAAAATATTTACCTAAAATAATTAAATGCTTACAGAAGGCAATATATAAAAAGAAATAGTGATATCGTCTTCTATATCATTATAATATACTATGTCCAACCACATGCTCCAAATATTTGTTCGGCGTCATTTTAGAGATTTATTTACTTCTACATAAACTAACCTTAATAAACATAATCCATAAGAAAGTCCGGAAAGAATGAAGCGGGTAGAAAAAAAATCAAGGTAGGGAATTGAGAACACATAAAGAACGAAATTGGAATTTGGGTCATGGGAAAATACGAAGTGAAAGTTAGAACGGAAAATAAGTCATTCAACATAGACGTGGGCGGGAAACAAATGAATGCGATGCGAAATTAGTTACGAAAAATAATATCTCATGAGGAACGTATGATAAACACATTATCTAAAGCAAAGAAAAGTTAAGCCCAAGAAAGTTTCAAGAGAAGATAGGAAAAAAAAGCAACGTTTACCGACAAGTTTTCAATATTGTTAATGTTCTGAAAAGAATACAAATTACATTTGAACCACTCTTTTATTTGTCGTTAAAGAGGAAATCATCTTAAAGGAATATCTGAGAAGGACTGCTTTATTGCATGTTTGAAGAAATGAAAAGAAAACAATAACCAAAAAATGCTATGAATTGATCAACATCGCCCTCATTTTCTGTTTATTCTCATATTTAAACCCTGGACCATTGATAAATGGCTAGCACAAAGTTCATCCACTAGTTTAGCATTAAATACAACAAATGATTTCCTTCTTCAAAATTTACATCTGGGAAAATCTTGAAAAATACCAAAACTTTACACTGCGCTGCAAAATATAGAAATCTTGATCAGATGTTGCAGGTGGATACTGTTCTTTGAATGTGATCCGTATTTTAAGATTAAAAAAAAATCCCTAGGGCGTTGCTGTTGAAACTCTCTGAGAACGACAAAGAAAGTATACAGAAATAAATACTGGTTTTTAGTTATTTGGTCAGATTCGGATAAGTGTTAGCGCCTACTTGAATAATAGATTTAAAACAGTGATTACAGGTGGCTAATTCCGCCGAGAATGGGAAAGTAATGTGGGGGATATTAGCGCAATTATTGATTTGCTTTGCCGGTTTCCAGTTCAAATCAAGGGTGTTACTTTTCCTTTCGGAAAATTACACTTGAAAATATATGAATACAGCTCTTTTCCCTTGTGCTAGTGTTTAAATAGCAGATAAGGCGTACGCAACCACTTTAAAAAAATGAAAAAGAAACAGAGTTTAAAACCAGCCTTGTGTGGTGTAGGTTCCGTCAGGTTATCTTGCCCTAAACAGACTATCACAATATATATGAAGCTAATAAAAACTTTAAAACGAGCCTGGCGTGGTGTACGTTACGTCAGGTTATCTTGTCCTAAACAGACTATCACAACATATATGAAGCTAATGGGCTACGGAACCCGTGTTATAACTTATGATTTTTTTTTACCTCTTCGCGATTTCATTAAACAGGCACCTTCAGAGATTACTTTTTCTTTATTATGTGTGAATTGCAATATTTTTTCAAAAAGAGTGTGGAGATAGTTTCGATTTACTTTCTTCGTAAATGCAAGGATAGTCTACCCTGCTATTTTAACATATTGCTGGGAGAAGAAGAGAGATGTTCTTACCTTTTTCCGACTATATTTTTACGAAATTAAACGTAATAACATCAGCTGGTATTTGAACTCGACTCGCATGGACCTACCCTGATTCTGTGTCAGTGGCTGCGACTCAATGTAAAGTAAGTATTACTACATGATATAAAGTACTGGATGAACACGAATGAAAATGAATGTTTTCCAATTTACTGGTTAAAAAATATATCTCTAGGTAGTAAAGAATATGAATAAAGACACCTGCAACAGGAGAAAATGATCACAATATATATATATATATATATTGTCAGAATACAGAAAAGATTTTAACATTTGAAATATTTAGTAAATGTTTACCTCTTTTTGAGAGTTGGGGAACAATTTGTCGTTGCAATACATGCACAACTCGATTGTTTATGTAAGAAACGAGGGCGAAAATAATAATTTTTAAAGGTACAAACTGTCCAACCTTTTTATAGCAGAAGTTCAGAAAAACAAATTTGTTTTTACATTTTCCTATTACTATACAATTCCTATTAAGTGAGTACACCAAGTTGAGTAGATATTTTACTAAAAGATGAACTCAATGTCGACCGGAATTATTCACAATTATAATATGTCTCCCAAATTACATCGAAAATATATTCCCTCTTTAATCTGGTAAATATATTCTCGCTTTAATGTGGTAAATGCATTCCCTCGTGAATCTGTAAATGTATTCACTCTATAATTTGATAAATGCATTTCCTCTTTAATTTGGTGAATGTATTTCCACTCTAACCTGGAAAAAGATACGGTATTTAATTTGGTAAATGTATTCCTTCTTTAATGTGGTAAATGTATTCCTACTATAAAATCTTGAATGCATTTCGTCTTTAAACTTGAGAATGTATTTCCACGTAACCTGATAAATGCATACCGTATTTAATCTGGTAAATGTATTCCCTCTTTAATCTGATAAATGCATTTAATCTTTAATCAGGTGAATGTATTTCCACTCTAACCTGGTAAAAATATATCGTATTTAATCTGTTATATGTATTCCCTCTTTAATCTAGTACATATATTCTTTATTTAATCTGATCAATTATTCTGGCTTTAATCCGCTATGTATATTCCCTGTTTAATCTGATAAATCGTTTCCCATCCATGATTACATAACTCTTACAGAAAAAGAATTTTACTCTGCTTTGATCTAATGAGTTTTTGTAGTTTAAAGGTAAAGGACGTTTGTCTCGAAAACAGTATATCAGATCAAATAATGAATACTGCTAGGAAGGTCGGAGATAATATGTGTTCCTTCGGCAGGAACAATGAATTAGATAGATAGGCTTTCAATTCTACCTGTATACCACCAAACACTTCATTCAGCCGTATGAGCTACGACGCACTGCTTCATAACTTTTGAACCTATTTATTAACTCCAGTAATCTCATCCAAGGAAGTTTATTAAAGCAGGATAATGTAATGTGCCGTAAGGACAAAGTTTTACACAATCTGTTTCAGGAGCATTCTAAAGGAAGCCGACGAAATGTGTGATCCCAATGTTCGATAGACATGACCCCAATCACGTATTTGTAGGACATGGCGGAGAAGTACATTCGAGTGTAAGATCCTTTCACCTCAAAATATAAGCTAGCTTTGGACATCTGTTAGGAATAAATGGCTGGAAATATTTTTAGATACGTCCTGGGTATGAGGTTAAACTACATCCGCGTCCTGGGTTAGACGATAAACTACGTCCAACAGCAAGGCTTCTGATCAGGAGGTTTTGAGGAGCGTGGAACCACCTCTTTATTGCTTGTGTTCCCAGGTCCACCCTGACACGGAGTGGTAGCACCTGTTACGGTGCCAGCTATAGGCAAATAGTTAACATCAAACTTATGTAAAAATAGGTTTTAATACTAGACATACTTTTTAATAAAGAAATTATTACAGCAATAATTTTTTTAATGAAAATTATTATCAGCAATAAATTAAAAAAAAATACCTGCAATATGAACAGCTATACATTCTTTGAAAAAATATGACCAGCTATAGATTTCTTCAATGAAAAATATTCCCAGAAATAGATTTTTGAAGAAAAACATTACCAGCAATAAAAATTTTGTCGGCATTAAATAACCCATTGAGGTTGATATGTTGTAAAACAAAATAAACGAAACAAACTCATTGTAGATGTCTTGATACGAATTGCTTTCATTGACAGTGTTTTTTTGGCGGGATGGGGCACTCAACACCTAATGACTTTTGGGCATCACTGTATGAAAATGCATAGTCAAAATTTAAATTTAGATTTCAATTTCAATAGCATTCAGAAATACATGACCCATATTATTATTATTACTATTGTTTTTAGTTCCTTTGATTTATGGAGTTTACACATTTCTTTCCGTGTCCCGCCCAGGGGCCTAAGGTTAGAAATGGCATCATGACACTTTCTACTGACAAAAAAAAATTACATAGATAAAGCCCTTCGTAAAGTGTGGGCTGTACTTGTCAGAACAATTTTTGTATCACTTTGAGGCCTGAATTTCCAGGAAACCCTTCCATTAGTCTACTGCGTTCTTTCCAAACAATCTTCAACTACAACAGCGATTGTTGATGTTCCCATGTGCCACATTTTTGAGATTTCTATTTCAAGGTCCATTCATTTTGACAAATTTTGAATATCTTCAAAGATATATTGCAGTCTGCAGGGACTGCCATATCAGTAAGGAGGCAATTTTTTTGCTTGTGGTTTTTAACAATGTCTGGGCAGTTGGCTTGATTGTTCTGTCAGTGTGCATTGTGTAGTCCCATAGAATTGTAACAGGTCCTATCTCCGTAACCTGGTCTGGGTGGTGTTCATACCAGTTTCTTTCAGTTTCCTTCCCGTAGAAGTTGCAACTTTTCCAGTGGAGATATTGGCCCACTTTGTCATGCCGTGTTTTATACTCAGTGGGTGCCAATATCGTGCAAACTGATACAAGATGGTCAATTGATTGGGGATATTTATCACAGAATTTGCATTTTGGGCTAACACAATATTTTCGTATATGTGCTTGATAATTCATAGTTAACAAGAATTGGTCCTGTTCAGCAAAGATAAAACATTCAGTTTCAGCTTTCAACCCTGCAGTACATAGCTACTGATGGGTACGGGTTTAGTCTACGTCAGCTTGTTTGGTACGGGCAGAGTATTGGCCATGAATCGGTTTATCTTGCCATTGTTTCTGCATTTGGTCGGTTGAATTTGTCTATGCTTTCTTTTTTTAGTATTTTGCAGCTTCAGTCGGTCTACTGTGCTTTACTTGTATTTCTGCACCCATTTGAAACTCCATTTTGAATTTGTTGGCTTCCTTTATTACGGAGTAAAGACGTTTACTACTTTCATGTTCTTTGACACATACCATCATCCAGTCTTTTGTAGTTTCCAAGTATATTTGGAGGCCAATTGTTGTAGTTTTGTAGAACAGTTCCAGTTGAACTAATCCTCTGCCTCCTTCGGATCTGGCACATACAGACGATCAACATCAGCTTTGGGATGATGTATGTTGTAGCAAGTGAGAAGCTTTCTTGTTTTGGCGTCCATTCGCTTAATTTCAGCTATGGACCAGTTAAGGACATTAAAGCTGTATTGCACCACAGGGACAGCCAAGGTGTTTATGGCTGATATTCTGTTGTTTTTTTTTTAGTTTAGCTCGGTATTTAGTACCAGACATAGACGCCTGTAGTACTCCTTTCTTAACTTCTCCTTCATTTGCGAGTGTTGTATGCCATCGCCTTCGCTAATTCCTAGGTACTTATCGGCTTCATCATTCTCCAGTTCCCTAATCTTTGTGACAAAATCTAAATCTATTAAGGATGTTTCTGTAATTCTACCTTTCTTGAATGTTACTTTTGCACATTTATCTAATCTGAAATCCATACCTATGTCGACACTGAAATATTTTACAATATTGAGGAGGCCCTTCACTCACTGTCGTCTTTGGCAAAAAATTTAAGATCATCCATGTAGAGTAGTTGATTGAATATTTTCTTATGTATTTTGTAACGATAGCTACTGTTGTTCAGTTCATGTTTAAGGGGGATTAAGGACAAACAAAACAGAAGGTGTGACAGAGGGTCTCTTTGAAAGATTCCACGTCGGATATTTAGACAGTTGGATATGGCAGTGCCTCTGGTGTGATTAAGGTATAGTTTGGTGTTCCACATTTCCATGCTGTGCTTAAGGATATATAATACCGCGGGGGAGACTTTGTACATTTCCAAATTCTTAAGGATCCAAGAATGTGCAACACTATCAAAGGCTATACGATAATCAATCCACGCTGCGCTAAGATTCTACGTCGTCTCCTTCAATTTTCCAGGAACATTTTATTTATCAGATCTTTGCAGCCATATGAACCCCTCCTGCATCCCTTCTCGTCTAGCGGAAGAATTCTGTTTGTTTCGAAAAAGGAATAATACGGCTTGTCAGGACAGACGTCATCAATTTGTACGTTGTGGAGAGACATGTTATCCGTGTATAATTTTTCGTGTAGTCTGTTTCAATTGTTTTTTGGCATGAGGTATGTAATACCTTCAGTAATCCATTCTGGGATTTTATTGGTATTATTTACAAGCGTTGATAATGTTTTTGCAAAGATTTTATGGATAGATGAGAGATGATAAAGCCAGAAATTGGGCTGTTTGTCATTTCCTGGGGATTTCCATTTTGGGGATTTTTTTGCTTGCCTAAAATTATCTGTGGATATATTTTCCCATTCTTGCAGAGGTGTATCCAGCATTCGTTCTTCCTCATGTCGGATCCATTCTGCATTTGGGTTATATTCCTTCGGGCTGCTCCAAATATTTTCCCAAAATGTCTGTACATGATCAATCGACGGTGGTCTTTCGACATGTATAGGTGTCTTTCCAATTTCCCTGTAAAATTTCTTAAGGTACGTTTGGAATATTTTATTTTGTCGATAGAACCTACAACGTTTTTCGTATCGTCTTGTTCTCTGTGCCTTTAGCTGATGTTTCTGCTTCAGCATTTCTGTGGGTGATGGAATGTCAATTAGGGATTTAATTTTATATTTCCTCTTGATCTTTTTGCACTTACGTGTGGAAATATTAGGGTTTCTGGTGAGCTCATCTAATATAGAAAGCTCACATCTGATTTGTTTTATTTCTCGTAACAGTTTTGCTTTCCAAGCTGGATCTCTGTGGCTGTTAATTTTATTTATTGTCTTCACCCCAAGCTTCAGAGTCGATGCTAAAGCTGTTGCGTATATGACGTTGTTAAATTCAGTGATGTTTCCCGGTGGTTTATGTGTTAACAGTGTTTCCAGAGCAGCGTTGTATATTTTCACAATGTGCTTGTTGGAATGCGTCATATGAATTTTGGGGAGCTGGTCTCTGTCTGACAATTGTATGAAAGTTACTTTGCTGATTACTTGGATGACGTAGTCTTTCACTTCGGTGATTTCAGTTTTGTGGTTTCCAAGGAATTCTAACTTAATTTACCTATAGTCATCTTCAGTGACTTTATCTTGAGTACTACAGGTTGTGCTTAATGTAGTCTTTCATCTTATTTCCTGGGAGGTTATTTCTTATTTCATTTGATTTAGTTTTTACCTCATCCTTTGTCGCATTACTTATTTCTACATTCACCCCATTACAGTTTGAGTGATGGATCATTGTTAATAAAATTTTATTCTATTTATTTGTCTTTGAGAGTCTGCTGTTTCGCATAATGTGCCTAAGGACATCGGCAAGCATGTATGGATTGATGTTAGGTCTTATACCATTTCCCACCATAGTTCCCCATAGTTGATATGTTTGACTGGTGGTGTTCTTTGCTGGGTTTTCAAGTGCAGTGAAGAATGATGTCATGACTTGTCGATACTCTTCGCGAGACCATTTCGTTCGTTTTCTTTTATTAGTCGATTTGGTATTGAGTTATTTGGTCCAAGGTTGACAATAGACCCGGTTTGGTGACCTAATGTCTCTTCGATTATGGAAGAGTTTGTTCCAGTGACAGATTTTTCGTCCTCAAACTGGTTCCTCTTAAAGGACGCGACCCTTGTTTCACCGGGTGATGACCGATGCGGTTATGAAATTTTATTCGTATTGAAATTGGTAGAGATTTGCGTTTTAACCTTGACCGCCAAGGGGTAATTATGTTCAAGTTTCCAGCTTTAAGACGACTCTCAAAGAAGGCACAAGAGCACGACCAAACAATGAGATTGGTACGAATGTCGATTTATTAACATATCGAAGGTGGAATAGTTCATAAGAGTGTATTGTAATCTGATGAGTAGACTATACTAAGTTTTAATTTAGTATAAGCCGGAGTGACTATTCCAAGGTTGAATATCAGATTTTAGTATTCAGTGTTAAAACAAATAAAAATAAAAAACGGGTAAAGGAAAGAGAAGAGGGGAATTAAAATGAAAGAATTTAATTGTGTCAAAGAGATTTAGAATCATATCAAATTACAGGAAAAATATAATTGAAAAATGGTAAAACATTTAACATGTTCGGAGCGTGGCACAAGTGACTTTCCACAAATGTTCAACTTTCCGTCGCCAACGACAGATACTTATCAAATTATATGGGTTAGGCTGGACTTTCTACTACAGTTTGGCAAGGAGACTATCAAATAATTCATTAAATAAAAGGGTAGAAGCAAGGGATAAAATATACATTCACGGTCATCTCTCAACCTACTAGCTACTAAAAAGATAAATTTTAAATTTTCACTCAAAGACAGTCAAAGGGCAGAACATTGTTAGAAAATTACACCGGTAGCCATGAAAAAAAATCATACAATATGATCCCTATCCATGCAGATACATGCAGATAAAATGTATATATATATATATATGGGAGAGAGTGAGAGAGAGACAGAGAGAGAGAAAAAGATTAGTACACTTGTACATATACACACATATCCGCACCGACAGAGATATGGGATGCCTAGGAGGAGAGAAAAATACACTGGGAGTTCCGCTTACGATCGAGGGGGGCGGCGGAAAAATTGAAATATAAGTAAAAAATAAAGAAAGAGAAAGGAATGAGTAACGGGAAATTAAAATGAAAGAATTAATTGAGCCAAATGGATTTCGAATCATATCAAATTACAGGAAAATTCTCTCTATTGTCACATAGTTTCACGTTTTGTTAAAATGGTTATCGTTGAATTAAGGAACATTTTCTTGATTTAGAAGTTGGTTTTACGCAGAATTTGTTAAAAAGATTCTTTGATGAATAAAAATCTTTTCCATTGCCGGCGATATGCAGAACATGGTGGCCACTTTTCAATGTGGGATATTGCATTTTGCACCCAAACGACCCTTATTCGTTCCTTTTTAATCTTACATAAATTTAATTCTCTACTCGATTAGCAATCAAGCTTAATTCAATCACGGAAATAGCAAAGTGTTCATGTTCGGCAATTTAATAAAACATTTACTAATTAATTAGATGAAAGAAAAAAAATTATGAAAAATGAAGCTTCCCACTCAGGGGGAAGATATTGAGGTTTTCATTAATCATTAAGAAATGAAAATATCTTGAGGAAACCAGACACCCAGTCATTTCGATTCACGCGATAGCGTGTCCAATTATCACTATTATTATTATGGGCTTCAGATTTCATTAAAACAAAGATAGAATTAATTAAATCTACCTAAACATAGATACAGACATGCCATTTATTATTTGTAATGTCACACAGGAATAGGACGATATCTTTTGGAGACAGCCTAATGGTAAGCACATCCGATTTAAAAAAAAAAGGTTCCATCTTTAGCTTCATATTACGATATATCAGCAAATTACATTGCATAGGATAATGAAAGGTAGAGCTAAGGACGCCAAATGTTGATCTTCTTGTTGTTGTTCTTCTTCTTCTTCTGTTATTTTCATTTTGGTGTAATTTAGACATTTTATCAATGCCCCCCCCACATATATATATATATATATATATATATATATATATATATATATAAAATGCAGGATGTGTGTGTGTGTATGTGTGTGTGTGTGTAACGAATGCACGGCCGAAATTTTCGACGGATTTGCACCAAAATCTACATGCCTATGCTCCAAGTTAGTGGAAAAGGCCAAGACCGACATTGCATTTCCTAACTCCCATCGATAGTGGAAATAATCAATTTCTCATGCTTCTATGGCAGTTTTCATTTAGTTTGCGGCCATTTTCTACTGGCCAGAGTGAGAGCCAACAGCTGACTGACACGAATGTTAACTAGCATGTTAGCATGCAAAAAAATCGTCACAAGTGGGAAAAATTTAAATCTGCATGACACTTTACTCCAGTTGGCTCATTCGCTTGCTTAAACTCAAACGTTAACTCTGATTCCGCAGAACTGGGTTTGGTGTGAAAAATTATTTGTTGTTAACATTCTTTTTTCATTCGGTTTTTCCAGTTACGAGTCCTTTTTTAAAGCTGACCGTTTTGTGTTCATTTTGTTTAGTTCTTTTTTCGTAACAGATTTAATGTTTAGTATAGAGCTTAGAAAAAATCCGCAGTGTGAGATAGGCAAGAAGTAAGGAATCTAGGAACATCAGCACGGCAAAGGGCTCTCCTTTAAAGGCAAGGAAAGGCAAAAAATATTTTAAGTCAAGTGATAGCGATTGCTGTATGAGTCGTACGATTTTTGAATCAAGCACGGGCAACGCCGGGTCATGCTGCTAGTTTAACATAAACGGCGTTTATGCAATGTGGATGACTAAATAAAAATAGTGATGTGTTTCAAATTGTTCAAACATTTGTGATTTGACTATTCCTACATATGATATGAACACTAGAACTGCTTAAAACGTAGAAAGTAATATTCCATATGATATTAAATTTTAAACAGAACAGAATATCCATTTCTTGTGATCCGATCTTTAGAGCAAATATGAAAAGACAGCTGTGCATGTCTAGATTTTTCAGTCGAACAAAATTAATCTGAGGAAGAAAGAATGATTTTACTAAAAAAATATTATTGTGGCAGGAAAAGTGGCATTCATTATCAGATGTCTTCTTTTTCATTTTTATATAATTTCTTTTTTACTCCAGGATATTTGCGAACATGTTTTTAAACAAGTTTTTGCTTTCTGTTGTTCTCGGTGAATTTTAACTCTTTACCGTCACTCATATTCATAGTTCTACGATAGAAACGGTTTATGCAGGTAACTCTATATTTTCCACTGTGTCATTTGCCTCGTTTAATTTCTATGCGTGTTAAATGTTTATTGTCTCTTTTCTCAAGATCTCCCTCTAATTATAAATATAAGATTTCTTGTTTGAAACATTTGACATCCTATCAACACGTTAGAAAACTAATTTCAACTCTAAATCTCAGAATGGTAATTTTTATTTCAAGCTCTGCGCTCAGTTTCTAATAAAAAATTACCGAAGAGTTCCATTTAGGTGTAAGCCTACATGCTTAATTAGAAAATAACAAATAAATTTTGCTCAAATCTAGCGTTTTGGAGTTATTGATAATAAAGTTCCGGACTCATTAGCGTCGCGTTAGGTGAATCTGAAGTTAATTCTGCACCACCTGATAGCTTTAGACCTCATGCGGATCTTGTATTTTTTATATATCACTAAGGGTTCTGGTAAAATGGACGGTTCCTCGTAAAATTGCTGCCAGATCTTGGCTAGATCTGCTTGCTTATCCGATTCACAGGTTCAATGTAATTACGCAAGCATATGTGTAATGATTACAACACTATTCTTAACGACCACACGTTGCTAATCTCTCGTTAATCTATCGCTATTTTCATGGCAAACGTTCAGATTAAATATACTAATTGCTTCCTCACGGTCTCATCCTCATTACCTTCGAATTTCATTGGTAAGGAGAAAGTCTCACTCAAACATATTCTTATACAGAACTATTACTTTGTTGAATGAACTTCCGAAATAATCTCCGATAGCTACAATATAAAAAAATGTTCAAGTTTCGATTCTGTTGAAACTTGAATAATAATGCAAACACAAAATGTAGTCAGAATAAAATGTGTTGAAACAAGTCTCTAGTTGGATCTCTGTATTCGCCTCCCTGTCTTCCGGTACCAACCATATTTATATCGTCGGTACTCCACTATGCAAATTAGGTGGATCCTACCACAACAGATTCAAAATGTCAAGTATACTTTATACATAATTTCACTTCAATTAATGTGGAAATTCCACTAATACGAAGGGCGTGTGGTTACAAGGAATGAAAATGAAGGAAAAAACTGAGAATAGGGAAAATTGAGGAAAGCACAATAGATGAACGGGATTCAAGATGGAATATGGCGAAAAATGTTCCATTTAAATTTGTGAAGATTATAGTTATCAGGGAATGAAGGAAGAGAGTTTCACAAGTGGGAAGTGTGAGAAAAGAAACTGTTAGAGTAGAATTGAGGTTTGCATTTAGATATTTCAACAGTAAATATGTGGAACCTATATTCAAATCGAGTAGCACGCTTAAATGCATGTAGCTTGGCGACGAATGAAAAATAAAACCCAGATCATCAGAATGCCATGAAAATATTTATAGAAAATGAAGTCACGAGGCGTCGGCAAGGCAATACCCGACGCCGATAACACTTGTCAGGATCGATTGCTAATAATATTCTTAAATCCACCTTTTACACCCTTACAGCAAACACAATTAATAATCGTCTACATTGAACGGCTCTTGCATCTTGTATTGGATGAGAAATAATATAAAATATTAGTTTACTTGCATTTACAGCTTTCCATAAATCTTCCTCGTCGGTCGCACCTTAAAAAGAAAACACTACGTTGGAGAAATTTAAAGTCGAAAGTAAACTGCATCGGCAAAAAGGTAGCACGGAATCTGAAGAGATTGTTGGAATATTTAACATACTTATTGTCAATTATTTCTCAGTGGGCGCCACCAGATAAGAATGCAAAATCTGAACAATTAAGTATAATGGAATTAGAAGCCACGAATTTGAACATAAAAAAAAACATGATTCTTGCCAAGACTTGTGAAATTTTTGGAAATAAAAGACAATTTTATTTCAAATAGGGAGACCACTTGAAAAGGTTGAGGAGTAAATCAACATCAATACTGTACACTGAGTGGGTTTTTCACGTGTATTTTTTTGTTCTTTTTTTGATTGAAGGCATATCAACTCCTCATGGGTCATTTAATGTCGAAATATTATTTTCTTACATGTATTATTTACATTATTCGGAAAGGCCCAGTAGATAAAGACTTGGCTTAGATCCAGTGACTAGACCCAAATAGTTGTGAGTTCAATACCAGGCCACAGCAGTGGTGAAAAGTATCTGTCGATAAAAGGGAAATAACTGAAATATCCGGAAGAAGCGTGGCACGTGGGACTAGAGTAATCTATCCGAGAGGGCGAAATAAGGTGCTCGGTTCAAAATTTCAAACAAAGATGGGCGTAGCTTACAACGGCCGAAACATTGTGAGTATGGCAAGGAAGATGAAGGTAATAGTCCGAATAATGTAAAAAATGCAAGTTATCACAATACCTCATTTCATAGATATAGACAGATGTTATTTTCTTTTGTGTTTTTTTTTTTAATAAAACAACATTTTGCAGAAATTTTTCACTGTAAAAATGTATTGGTGATATTGTTTTGTATTTTTATATTGGCATGTTTTGACACCAGTTTGGAGGTTCACTTTTTGACTTATAAATGGGACACTAACCGGTGGTACCATGTGGGTCAGGGTGGACCTGGTAACAATAGCAATTAAGATGTGGTTCAACGCCACCGACCTATCACAGCCCTTGCTGCCGTATCTATTTTATTGTCACAACCAGGATGGTATTTCACGTGTTCATTTTTATTAATGATGAGTTGCTTTCGCTGGTTCCCAGACTCCATGAACTCAAGCGTCCTACGAGGCTAGCATCCCGCTCCCACCCTTTCACTGTTGAAACTTTTAAATGTAGTCGACTCTTCTACGCCAATAGTTTCATATCTCGCACCTCTCGCCTGTGGAAATCCCTTCCTTATTCCCGTTTCCCTGACTACTATAATCTCCACCTATTCAAATGTAATGTCAATCGACATTTCCAGTTGCCTTGATGTATCCACCATCCTTCTCCACATCCTTTCCTCTATCACTCCTATCTGTTCTTGCTCCAAATCTTCTGTAACCCCTTGCGTGCTAGTGGCTTCCCACCTTGCTTGGGATGAAGTGCTATTTTGTAATATGAAGGAAGAAAAGAAAAAGACTTGTATATTCAAATAGAGGAATTAAAATAAAGCTGGACTTAAATTTGTAAAAACCTTGAAGAAAGCTACATGAATTTCTTGTTTGATATGAGTAAAGATTGTAGAAACTTATTGAAATAGCTGATATCAATTGCACTTTCTAACAGGTAATATATATAGAGAAGCAAAGTAATAATTATTTCTGTGCAAACCTTTGGAGATCTGAGGAGGCAATTTGCTACTGGATAATACGGATTGATCATTATAATTTTCAACCTAATTAAAATAGATCAGTATGTTATAGTTTTCTTTAAGCATTCTCCCTTGGGTTATTTAGGTGATATGTAGATCCTTTCTTTGCCCTTCGTCTCGTTCATTTCGTTCCACGAGGTTATTCTATCCATGTGACTTGCAATCGAAATACGTAAACTATGAACGCAATACCCTAACTTCCGTGCTAGATGATCCCTAAAGCTGTTATATATTTAATACATATTTATAAATATGATTTCCTTTCTTCTATCTCTAGAGCACATATAGTTGTCTTAAAATCTCAAAACTTGATTTTTATTTCGCTCTTATTTCTTACAAAAAGCGTTGGCCTCGCCAGGCACTGATACAATCCTTTATAATTCACTTGGTACGTGATTGTCCGAAGTAAACATTCTCAGCCGCATTGAGCCCCTTCAGAATTTCACTATTTTTCTGATTAGAAGCTTACGGCCCTTTTCTCCGTTCTGTTGAGAGAAGGACACGCTTTTTTTCTGCCATCTTGCATTGGTTAACAACGATTTCGAAACCGGTTTTGAATTAATCCTTCACATCTTTTAAACAATATACAAGATTTCTTTCTTCCATTTCTTTAAGTAATCAAAGGAATCTTTTTTGAAATCTCCTTCTTATCAAATTCATGGATTTGTATAGAAAATTTATATCCATTCTCTGTATAAATAATGGGTGGAATATTTTGTATTGTTTCCATCAACGTTTAACTAGGGCTTTTTTCCCCGCAGAAGGCTTGATCAAAGAAATTTCAGGAAAAACACCGATTAAAAATTATATACATATGTGTTTCTCTGAAACCATCCCCAGAAATATTTACTTGTTCAAAATATCGAATCAAAACCCATCTCATTAAATGTTTATCAATATATTGACTGAAATTATGCATTTACTTATATGATACTTATTCTAGATTGTTAAATACATTCCATCAGGAAGAAATGATAAGTGGGAGGAAAACGTTTGCGAAGATTTGCTCAATAATGTCAATATATTATTTTCTGTTCTGTAATTTCAATGTCGGATATTTCCGAGTCCGCAAAGGGCAGAGTACAATAAACATGGATTCAATCGATATTATATGAAACGTTATATTTTACACTATTGATGCATTCCTGTTCAAAATCATAATGAGGCGAACGGATAAAAATGATTCCATAGATAGTTATATTTCTTACAGAACACAGAATGTTGCCCTGAAAATAAAATAATAAAGGGAACGACGAAGAGGGTGATGTTGATGATGATGATGATGATGATGTAAGAATATCAACAGATCTTTTCCTAAAGTCGTACGATGCCGTGGATTTGTCGATTTTGATGCTGTTTTTTTGTATAAATCAAATTTCGAATGTAGAATATACATCGACAATTTATACAATTTTCATCGCAAAAAAATAAAACAGAGCAAAACAATATTCTACTCTCGGTATTCCCTTCAAATTGCACCCACAATTTTACAGGATTATATTAGCGTGAATTTCCACTTTCTCTACTGAGTGATATGCATATAATCCGGTCCATAGCTTCTTCTGTGATCTTCAAACAGTGTATGCCGGCTCGAAGTTATCCTGACAATTGTCCAAATGTTATCCCGATGTAAATCTATTAATTTCAAACTCAATAAAAAGAGCCTTAGTGCGTCTTACTTTTCAGGTTATTAGAGCTTTTCCTCATTAATTCCGGTGTTAACATTGGATATAATGAATGTTGTGAATAGATTTCAAACACAAAAGAAGAGTTTGAATATTTTCCAATCAAATGATGCTAGCATTTAAGGAATACAATTGTAAGAGAATAGCTAAGAGCCATTGTGACTATAAAATGCATATTTAAATGTATTCATTTTTACTTGATTCCTGAAGATAGTCATGTGCGCCGAAGAAATTGTGATGAGTAACTCAGTAAATCTTTGTAATAATTTACTAGAATGACTCGTTATCAAATTACCTCACACGGAAATTAAAAGATATTCCCTTTATAGCACTTAGAAAGAAAAGTGCTATCTTTTAGACAGTTTCAGTTTCATACAACTAACATTCCATTCCAAAGTTAATGTCAAAGGAAGCATCATTTCTTTGTCTTTCTTCACGGCAGTATGTTGAAGTACTTTGTGTTTTAGGCACAAGATGTGAATAACGTACAACAATTCAAAAAAATAATGAAAACGGACATTAAGTTGATTGCACCAACAAGAACTATACTTAAAAACCAGACGACACTATATATATATATATATATATATATATATATGTGTGTGTGTGTGTGTGTGTGTGTGTGTGTGTGTGTGTGTGTGTGTGTAGGCTCTACTTGTGTATCGAGCACTGTTTTTTAAAAATAAATACAAAATTACTAAATAACTTTGGACCATCGATCTAAAGATTATTTCCTATTTTATCAATATATTTGCATATATATATATATATATATATATATATATATATATATATATATATATATATATATATATATATATATATATATATATATATATACAAAGACATGACAGAATTGAATAGACACTAAGATACATTTTATTTCTGATTTTTTTTTAATAACCAATATAAATTAACTTAGATTATTTGATTAAAATTGCACATAACAATACTGCAACATGCCACGAACCAAAGGAGCATCAGACCTATCCGCATTTCACCGAGGACGTATCGTGGGCCAACATGAAGGTGGTTTTGGTCAAAGAAAAATATCTGAAAATCTTTCAATACCCCTTTCTACTGTTAATAGACTGATCGTACAATTCACCAGAGAGGGCAAGAAGTGCACAAAACCTCATCCAGGCCGCCCTGGGCCCTCTGAAAGAATCATGCGTCTTATCGAAAGAAATGTTGAACAGGATCCACGTTGCAAGCCCTCTGACATAGCAACAAAAGTTGATGTCAGTCCCAGAACAGCTGTCAGGTATCTTCACAAGCTGCGCTACTATGGCAGAGCTGAGAGAAGGAAACCACTTCTCCGTCCAGCCAATAT
>OZ038489.1:103749754-103752254 GCA_964036315.1 Acanthosepion esculentum | reverse complement strand
TCGTGACTGTCTTCGCAACCGAGCAATTAAAGCAAGCTGGTTTCGCATGCAAAGTTGGACACATTCTCTTTCATAAGTTCCCTAAAGTGTTCCAGAAATTAGACGAAATATATACTGTTTAAAATGAAACGGAGAATCTACTAAAATACAGCTATCCACAGAATAAAAAACTTGAAGCCAAAAAAAACAAAATTACTTGACAAATTGCTTTGTTTACGTTATGGATATGAAACTAGGCAGAGAAAAACAGTAAATGATTTGACAGTTAGAAACAGAGGAAGAGTATGGTTAATAAAACAGTAATTTGACTTTGCTAACCAGACACTAACTCTGGAGCTTCCGGTGGAGATGCCAAGAGTTAAGTCAATAACTGCTCTGTGTAGGTTACAAGTTCGATTCCTATCGTAGGACCCATATTTCCTATGAATAATAATAATACAAATTTAACAAGCATTTTCTTGCCTGAGAAGGTCATATTTTGAGAAAATAAGGAGGTCTTATCACGTCAGTATATTCGCTTACAGGGACAGTACTCTTTGTTATTTAAAAGAATACGCATGACACAGTGAACGTGATTATGTGTGAGAGGAAAGAACAGACACTTTAGTTTTTCTTTTCACGTTAGTTACATTAGGAATACTATCTACATCTATGTTGTTATCACAGCACTTGAGGTTGTGGGGACCTCCAGTTTTCATCAGATTCCAGTCTATCAGTGTAGTCTTCAAGAAGTACGTAACAGTACAAGATGAAACATCTGTAGACCTGGACAGCGATACGTCCTGCCTAAGATTAAACAAAATCATTTTCTTGAAAGTTATTCGGGTCGACAGCCCTCTGAAAATGTCACAAGGGCTAAAAAGTTCTGAAAAAACAATAAGAAATATGTAATTGGTTGCAAATAATGATAGATTGTCATTCCAGAAATTTCATACAAGTTATATCTTTCATAATACATTGCACTACTCTGTAAAATCTTCAAATGTTGTCCAGAGTAATAAATCCAATTATTTAACGAGATCATTGTTTTCGACTAGAAAACCAGCTCTGATTTACATTTTTAGATTTTATTCCGTTTCATTGAATATCTGCAACCATCTGATGACATGAAATATAACCTAATTGTAAAACAATATATAAACCATATATTTTCTTGCTTGAGAAGGTCATATTTTCAGAAAATGTTTTCACGTCTTAAGTATTATTTGCCTATGTATTTTTTAAAGTTGAATTTCGTTACTGTTACAAACAAATACGTACACACGTAAATATAAATATATATATATATATATATATATATATATATATATATATATATATATATATATATATATACAAACAAATACACACACATATATGTGTGTGTGTATGTATGTGTCTTTGTGTGTGTGTGTGTGTGTATAGCACTAGCTTTGTTTTCATAATTTTCTTATGGATGCTTTTTTGTCTTTTAAACACTCGTCATCTTTTCTGTCATAATCGTAAAAAATGTCGTTGCAAGACTTCAAATAGAAAAGAAAATGATGTGGGGTTATTTGAAACGAGAACAAAGAAAATTCAGAGTAAGAGAACATCCACCCTGAAAAAACTAACGGTCAGTGTGCCTCGAGCTAATTGTTATTCATGGGATGCATAAACAAAGAGACTGGATTTTTTTTTGTTTTTTGTTACCCAATCAGTCAAACGATTTTCTAATGAGAAATATGGCAATGGTGGAGAGAGTGGGGGGTCAGATTGGAGTTTTGACAGATGCTGACAGAGAATAGTTAAGTATATATCAATACATTTCCTGATTAGTACTCGTTAGTTATCTTTTCTTTTTTTTAAATTTATTTTACTTTCTTTTTTATGTCCTCGGCCTCAGATTCATATCTACATCATTCGCCAAAGTTATTCGAGTAAAAGTAGGACTACAAAGCAAGAAGTAAAGAGTAGGTAAATGGATGAGGAATGAAAGAAAGAATGAAAGAAAGAAAGAATGAATGAAAGAATAGAACAGAAAGAAAAGTAGAGAATGTAAAAGCAAATAAAGAAGAATAACAAAGAGGAAAATAGAATGAATCAACAAAAAAGGAAAAAAAAATAATATAATGAATAGATAATTTGGGTATTCAGTAGAATGTTTAATGTGAAAACGGTAATCAGAAGACAGGAATATTTATCAATTAATGAAACCGTCAAAGACACCGAAAAAAAATTCGGTGGATTCTGAGGATAAGGTAGTGTTACTTGTAAAAAAAATATAATCGGTGTAAAATTCGCACAGCAAAGAGGAGGCAGTATTTAGGATAAAATATTAAAGATATCAGGCGACACAATACAGAAATTTTGGCATGGATTCTCAAAAAAAAAATAGGAAGAAAATGCAGCAAATTGACATTTGATGAGAAGAGAAATCGAATAGAAATATAGTAAGAGTGAAAATTAAAAAATACAAATAGAAAATATCTAAGGATTCAATAGCGGTAAAAATGTTATCTAAGCCTGAAACCAAACTTAA
>OZ038489.1:103647254-103744754 GCA_964036315.1 Acanthosepion esculentum | reverse complement strand
TTGGTAAATTCAAAAATTAAATTCAATTGGAATATTTTAAATTAAGCTATAGTATACAATCGGATTTTACAATTTTACAAAGGTGGTTGGAAAGTCGAACTGAAACCTTTATTTGGCTCACTGGGGTATACTGTTCTAGTTCTACGTGCCATATTTAATGGATGTCAGTTATCAGTTATCTCCTGTCAATTTCCCCCTGTAAGTTCTCCACTGCTTTAGCCGGGTATTGAACTCTTACACTTTAGTTCCTGTCACTGGATCTAACTAACACCTTCATCCACTGTGCCATGTGTCCTTGAGACATCTCTGTATGAATATAATATGGGGACCAGTAATAAGGAGTGCCAGAGAAAAGCGATAATAACAACACAAATTGCAATATGAGCTCTGGTAAATAAACGAAATCATAATAGCAAAAAAAAAGTTCTTGCTAAAGACAATAGGTTTATAATCCTTGCTGAAGACATTAGGTTTATAATACCCGGGAATTCATACACAGGTGTCTCCAAGGACATATTGCATATATATATATATATATATATATATATATATATATATATATATATATATATATATATATATATATATATACATATGTGTGTGTGTGTGTGTGCGTGCGTACGTGCGTGTGTGTGTGTATAGTTTTAAAATACAACTTATAACGAAAATAGTAGCTGAATAGCTTCTTATTCTCAGCTCATGTAAAAAGATTTCAATTCTTTATTTTCAGATTATCTGCATATATATATTAATAAGAACAAAATATATATAATATTTTGGGTCATCTTTATTTGTAGGTGCTTTCGTGCGTCTTTATTAAAACTATAATAAAGTTTTCTACAATTCTCCTGAATCTCTCGTGACAATACATTGTATGTTTAAATGAGTACAGCTTCTGTCTAAATAAAGTTGTGTTTCATGTTTTGTAAAAAATGATAAATTAAGTTTAAGAACTGGACTATATTCTCGTCTAGGAACATTGATGTAATTACAAAACCTAACATACCTCACTGTACGTTGGTGTGATGGACTGTATTTATCATACTACACAAGAAGGAATGTTCACATAATGTTGTATTAAAGAAAAAAATCTCAGGTTGTCTAATCATATTGATTGGATGAAATACAATGTTAAACTCTTGTCTCCAAATCTCGGTAGAACGTGACGTCATTAAGGCCGAGACTAAAACACAGTTTTTTTTCTGCTTCAAACAAATAAATAGTAAATAAATTATGTTTCATGTTCTCAATTTTATGAATTTTTTGAATGGTTGGACATTTTCGATTTAAGTTAATTGCCTTTTAGATTTCTCGAACAAATTACACATTGTAAAAACACCTCACGTACGTGTTTCTCGAAAATAGCATGAGCGAAATATTGAAGGATAATATATATATATATATATATATATATATATATATATATATATATATATATATATATATATATATATATATAGAGAGAGAGAGAGAGAGAGAGAGAGAGAGAGAGAGGGGGGGGAGAGTAATAAGAGAGACCGATATATAGTTGGATGTGATGGAAGTTATAAAATAAAATCTAATATAGATATAAAGAATATTTCTAAAACAATTAAAATGTGTTAACCTTAACATTACAATGTTTTGGGACAGAAATGTCAATTTATATCTTGTGTATCTAATTCAGTCATCTTTTTTTGCATTTTATTTTTATTTTCCTATAATTTGTGTAGCCTCTTTTGAAATGTTTTATTATTTAAATCCATCTAAAACGGATAATTTTTTTTCAGTTTTGTTTTATGCTTGACTTATTTTACACTTGAATGTTAATATTGGTTTGACCAAAACGTTCGTTCGCTTGATTAGAAAATTAGGATTTATAAACCGGAAGAACTCTTTAGCCAATCCAATATATTCCAGTTTACTCATCATGAAAAAAATGGTTTTCGCTGGCATTTCTTGCATATTAAAATTTCTCATTATCTGATATTAATTAATCAGTAACACTTGCATGTGATAGAAATAATAATAAAAAAAACATTGCTTCTTGGTAAAAAAAAGGAAAAAAAACAACAGAAATACGGATTCTGAATATAAATAAAACCTGACAAATCCATTATTTTATTTATTCGGGATTTTATATACGTTTTCTGGGATTTGCATAGAAAAGAACTATTTTATCTTCTAAAATTATTTTCCTCTCGTTTTCTCTGGATTTTACGCTACGTAGCTATTTGTTTCAATGTGGCATTAATATATCGCGCTGACTGCTTGATATTAAGTCTAAATAAAACGTATTTAGAAAATATAATGAACGTTTATAATTGTAATCGGTATTCACAACTAACAATTTTATTTCGGATGGCAGTGTAAACCTGCATAAAATATATAGATTGAAACAAATTACCTTTGCGAAACCTTTTTAAATTGGCTTCAAATGAACACAGCCGTCGTTAGAAAGTCAAATTTTCGCTTCTTGTTCATAAATCTTTGCTCGGTTTTATTAATTTAATTAATATTATACATATTTTTAGCGATACAGAACCATATTTATTTCTTTTAAATAAAAAAAGAGAAAATGGAAACTACTGTCTCTGCTTGTGTCACATTGCATAATTCCTGTGACTTGAAAAGTTCATTGTGTATTTACTTTGGTCGACAAATATCTGCGAATGACCTACGATGCTGAGGAGCGGGTGTGTTTTGTTTTTTATCAAGTCATCATTTCTAAAAATGATTACAGAAGAAATCAATTACACTGTTTACATTATTCGGACTATGGTCCTCATCTTTGGTGCCATATTTATCACAGCGTTTCGGCCGTTGTACGCTCCAGCCTTCTTCAGGTGTTTGGAATGTAGAACTGTACCCTTTATTTTGTTCACTGGGGCAGACTGTTTTAATTGCACGTGCCATGTCTAATGGATGCCAGTTATCAATTATCTCCTGTTAATTCCCCTCGCCAAGTTCTCCACTACCTTAACCGTGTATTGAACGCACAACACTTTGGGTCCTGTCACCGGATCTAGCCAACACATTTATGCACTGTGCCATATGTCCTTAAGGACACTGTCACAGTGGATATGAATTTCTGGGACTGATAATCTTAATGTCTTCATCAACCATTTTTACCAGTGCTCATATTGCAATTTTTGCTGTTATAATTGCGTGTTTTTTTACCAGAGCTCATATTGCAATTTTCGTTGTTATTATTGCTTTTCTCTAGCACTCCTTATTACTTGTTCCCATAATGTATTCCTTTCATTGCTTGTTCGGCTCAGGAGTTTTTTGTGGCCTGGCATATGTGCTGATTCCTTATTTTTACAAATTTTCCAATTATGTTCTTTGTCTATGCTTTCAAGCTGGTCTCGCAGAGGACGGTGATCTCCATTTTCGCTCCATATGTGGTCAGCCACGCCTAATTTGTCCACTTCTCTTCGTGCTACAGCTTTCTGTTTTTCTTGAATCCTTACCTTAAGGGCGCGGCCTGTCTTCCCTTTATATTTCTTTTTGCAACTGCACGGGATAGCGTACAAACAGTGTTTAGTCATGTTCTCCTCTATGGGAGGGGTCTTACCTGCGAAGTGTAGTCCAGCTTTTGAATGTTGTCCTGATGTTATATGGACCGCAGTTCCTTCTTATTTTCTCTGATAACCATTTCACATAAGACAAGCAGAGTGTTGTTATCCTCCTCTTGAACCTGCCTATCCCATTTTATTGAGGACACTACCATGTAACCAGCGTAGTTTTTACGTTGTAGGGTACTACTTATACTGACCAATTCTTTATCTAATGTCTACGTCGCCGCTTATGACTTTTGCTTGGTGTTGTAAGCAGCGGACGATCCCTTTCTTTGCGCTGTATGGATGGTGGTAGTTGCAATTGAGGTGCTGTCCGGTGAATGTCGGTTTGCGGCCGAAACGTTGTGAAAAATCTGGCAACAAAGATGATAACAATAGTCCGAATAATATAAACAGTGTGCTTAGTACCTCATCTCAGAAATATAGACAGAAATCAATTAGTCCACCAACTGGTACTGATTTCAGAGAAGTGCTTTCATAGATTGTCAACCATGTCTCGCGAGCTGCGAAAACAAAATCTTGATTCATACAATCACCACTCCTATGTGTGTAAATGGTAAAGTAACGAACGAGGGCAAGTTTTGAAAGTGACTCGACGGTTTCTCTGTCCACATCAGTAACATTTTCACTACATCCATATATTCTATAAAAAGGAGAAATTTGCTTTTATGTTAAGCGCGTAGAAATATCTTTTAAATTTAGTATTTACAGTAAGTGTCAGATTAGGATGTAAATCTAATTTAGATAAAGTAACGAACTCAGTTTGATGATTCGATAGTAAACGGTGTTTGTTATCTTCTCCACTTTTTTCTTTTTTTAAAAGAAATGAGCTTTATACCGGTGACCTTATATTGCTACTTATTGTATGTTTAAACAGTAATAAAAATATTTTCTAATATATTTATTGCTGGATTTATCCTTATTAACAACATAAGTGTCTATCAATATTCACGGGATTTACATTTTTATTGATTCTTTTTAAATTTTGCGTTTTGATTTCTTTTTCACTTAGATTTTTCTTGACCATCTTTTTTTTATGTGTTTCTTCCTGGGATAATCCCTCACTAGTTATTGCCTATGATTCGAATGATGTGTCTGTGAGGAAAAATATTAGGTAGATCGCACAATAAATGATTTGGTAGAATTTTTATCAAATTATTGCATACGTTCGTGCCCGAATTACATTGTTAATATAAAATGTCTGCAACTTGACACTAGCGTTCAATTGGGTGATGATACCCGCTGTGTTCTGCACTGAAATTTTGCATCGTTCAGTTTCGAGTCAGACTTTTCTGTATATTGACATTTTGTTCGCAAATGAATGCCTAAACGATGGGGGTTGAACTGTCGCACTTTCGGCATATTAAGTTCTGTGAATTTCAGAAGGGAGTAAGCGTTGCAACTGCGAAATAAAATCATTATTCTGAAGTTTTACTTAGATCTTACCCCAGGTTCTCGTACTTTCAAAAAAGGCTTTGGCAGATTTGGTCAGTGGGACCATCAACCAAGCTGTGATCTCGATGAAGAGGTTCTGCTTGCTATTGTTTAAAATAAACTGAAGATTTCAATGGAAGAGGTGTATAAGAATTTGAGAATCGATATTCCAACTGCCGTTCGATATTTGAAGAGACTTGAGTTTAATAAAAGTGGCCAACTTTGACAGATCAAAAAGGTGTTATTTTCCACCACGACAACGCAAAACACCCTTTTACAAAATAGACATTAACTCTTCAACAATCACTGTATTCTCCAGACTTGGCTTCCTTTCATTTATTCCAGTTTCTACAGAATAGTTTAAAGGACAAAAAGAAACCTCAGTCGAAAACTACCTCACAAACATCTTCCAAGATTAAAACGAAGTTTTCTATGTAAATGACATCAAAATGCTTGTAGGGTGATAGGAGAGGGTTGTTAAAAACAAGGGTGACTATGTAATTGAATAATAAATTATTTTTGTGAGTATGTAAAGTTTTCATGTTTATTGATCTATTTATTCAATTTTTCTATTTCAAAGGCCGCATCACAACAAGGTTTACTGACACAGGTCTGATGACTTTTCTCAAAGAATGACTGTTTTTCCAAACATTTGCTCATGGCGTAGCTCATTCCATGTGTTCATCTGCATTAAACATGCGAGTGGCAAATTCTCAAACACTTTTCTACTCATTATGTTCCTCGAGAAATGTTAACTGTGACTTTTTTTTTATTCAAGCTATAAGTGTCTATTTTTGTTTGCAATTTCCCTAAAACATCGTCGCTGCTAACATGTTCGCTCCATATTATTCCTAACATCGCTGGGTAGATATATATTTATACTATGTCAAGTCTCTTCTTCATGTGTGAGGAGAGCGTCCCCCATTCACTACAATATAAGAATACCGATATTATATAAAATGCTAGTACTCTTTCTTTTGTTTGTAACGATTTTTCCCTTACATGACACTATACTTAGATTTTTTGTGGGGGTACTCCTGGATATTGCCATGCATCTTCGGATTTCGTTGTTACGTTTTACCTCTTCTGTTAAAATTCTTCCAAGATATGTAACTTGTTTTTTAATTGCTTTATTTTCCTATCTCCAATTCATAGTTGTCATCTTGAGTTGTTCCGTTGAGTGAAAAAAGTATATTCTGTCTTACAGATTGTGATTGTACCTTACTTATTTACAGTGTATGAGTGGACCTTAATTCCTACAGTTTTTGATTCGAACTGTCTTCTTACAGTTCATGATTAAATCGTATGCCTTACAGTTTATGATTGGACCTTAATTTTTACAGTTTAGTATTGGACCTTACTTCATACAATTCATGATTGTAACTTATTTCTTACGCTTTACATTAGAACTTACTTCTTAAAGTTTATATTTGAACCTTACTACTTACAGTTTATGATTGGGCCTTAATTCTTACAGTTTATGATTAGATCTACATTCTAAAGTTAATGATTGGCTCTTAATTTACATTTTGTGATTAAACCTTCATTTTTACAGTTTATGATTGAACCGTACTTTTTATCATTTAGGATTAGAACTTATTACTTACAGTTTATTATTGAAACTTACTACTTACAGTTTATGATTGGATCTTTAACTTTACAGTTTATGATTAGATCTTATTGTTTACAGTTTAGATTTGAATCATAAATCTTACAGTTTATGATTGGATCTTGCTACTTAGAGTTTATTATTGGGATATACTACATACAGCTTATAATTGAAAGTTACTACTTACATATTTTGATTGGAACGTACTTCTTGCTTTCATTTAAACTTCTATCTAATGCGATGTAACAGAGATAAATGTGTGTAAATATATCTATAATTATTAACCCCCCAATACAAAAAACGAATAGGCGAATACTGTTACAATTGTAATAATAAAAAAGGTAATGTTTAAAAATTGTAACCGGAAGGAACTGAAAATTATGAATATAAGTAAATATAAATTGAATTGGCGAGTTTGAGATTCGAGTTTCCCGGAAAGCTTCACAACATTTCTAGGGATAATCTTGGTTCATGTAACAAGGAGATGGTAGTGATTCGGCTCCGTGGATATGTCGCAATTGTAAAGATCTGAAATGCTGAAATTAACGAAAGGGCGTCATATAAATATTTACCATTGCAACAGTAATGGAGCAACGATAACCTTGCAACGTTGTGACTGAAAGTCGCAGCATAGAGAAGAATATGTCTTCTCCTAGAAATGAACTAAGTGGTGAACGCTGCAAAGGGAGGAGAGAGCAACTAAACCCCATATATATATATATATGTGTGTGTGTGTGTGTGTGTGTGTTTGTGTGCGTGTGCGTGTGTGTGTGTGTGTGTGTGTGTGTGTGTGTGTGTGTGTGTGTGTGTGTGTGTGTGTGTGTGTGTGTGTGTACGAGCGTGCGTGCGCGTGCAAACGCTATTTTCCTATTCTGTCTCTAGCAGGAGTGAGGTACTACCAGGAGCGAAAGACTGAGCCGAGATTTCAGTAATTTTACCAGATTATAGTATAGATGAGCTCTGAAGTGAACTTGAGACACAAAAGACGTTTAAAGCTAAGAGGATAATTGAAACTCCCAAAGTCCAATGGTGCAAATAACAGATTTAAATTGCTAGTAAAACTTGATTGATTTGGCAAATATATAATGGAAGCAAACAGCCTGCATATGATACTAAATAAATCGAGTAAAAAAGGGACGTTTATTGTTTAAATGTGTAATGTTTCATAGGGAACACTTTCCAAAACATGAAATAATATGTGGCGAAACAGAATACATACAGAAAATACCTGAGCAGGAGATTTGCAATAAAAGGTAAAATTTTTAAAAAGAAATAACAAAAGTGAAATTTAAAACAATAGTTTATTTTGTAGTAAGTAAATTGCATACGCATGAATAGGTTATATTGGGACTTACTGTGTTTGTGGGATTAGTGCAAAGATCTCACAGCCATTTTAGCTTCAGCGTGGAAAGTTCATGTCACACGTTCGAAAGAGGAAAACACAGATAAAGAGAGACATACTTTACGTTTCACGTGTTTTTATATTCGAGAGCTGCTGCGGATACAAGGTTTATTCAGGGCTGATAATGTTATTGTCTTTAAGTAAAATATAGACGTGTGTATTAACCCAGAATTTAAATATTAACAACAAATCAATTCTAAGAGAAATAGAAGTCTTACAATTAGTATTATTTTTTCGGTTGTATTGTAATAACATCAGATCTCTCCCCAGAGATAATTTTACCACATCAATTTGGAAAAACTCTGTGAAAAAATCTCTGTTTACATTCAATAAATCAAATCCCAAACATGTAACGTTCCATGACAAACTCCTAAATCTCCGTCAAACAAACTAAAGGATGTTATTCCTGTCTGAAGAAAGGGATAGATTAGATCTGTGTTATTAGAGCAGCTGTTTATATATATATATATATATATATATATATATATATATATATATATATATATATATATATATAATATAAAAGTGAACATAGAAGTCAACACTTAGAGGCGAGAGTCTGTTTCATGCTAGATGCAATCGTGGCCTGACGATTGCATTTAGCATGAAACAGACTGTCGCGTCTAAGTGTTGACTTATATGTTCACTTTTATATTTACACACGCTCTATCTCTGATATTGAGCACTTTATCCCATAAATATAGCACACTTTAAGACTATATTTCTTCATATATATATATATATATATATATATATATATATATATATATATATATATATATATATATATATCCTTCAAAGCAGCGCCACATACGCAAAGCAATCTTCAGGTGGTGTGAGTAACGACTGTTACCTAATTAAAATTTTAATAAAAGTATCTGGTTACTGCAATGCAACCCGATACTTACTTATAGATAAAGTAATTGATGGTTGCATGTAGACGTAAAAAAATATCAGCTGAAATAAATTCATCCAGATTCATTTTTAATTTATTATGTGAGCGAGCGGCGATATATTTGCTATCTCTTCGTCAGCGAGGCCCGTTGAAACAGTTGGTATGATGTTTGCTTGACAACCTAATTATCAGGGTTTCAATTCTCGGTAGTGGATGCGCACTGCTGATGAGTCCCAAATATAGGACGAAGCGGCCGTCCAGTGCTCTCTGCATTCTGTTGAGGTTTCTTTCAGACTCAATGAATTACTTAATTATAATTATCAGATCCTCCTAACAATTTCTATTATGCGTATATCATTGCTTGATCGGGCTTCTAATGCTTTAGTTAGAGCGGCTTGGGGGCACAGTCCTATGGTTACAGAGAATTTCAGTTGAGTTCCACCACGGATAATGTGAGCGAGCGGCGCAACATTGAGTCTGACTTGCTATCTCTTCGTCACCGAGGCTCGTTTGAACAATTCGTATGATGTCTGCTTTACAACCTATCTGTCAAGGTTTCAATTCTCGGTAGTGGATGCGCACTGCTGATGAGTCCCTCATATAGGACGAAACGGCCGTCCAGTGCTTTCTGCATTCTGTTGAGGTTTCTTTCAGACTCAATGAATTACTTAATTATATATATATATATATATATATATATATATATATATATATATATATATATATATATATATCATTTCCTAGAAAACTGACAGCCGAATCCAGCACATGAGATTTAATTATAGTGGTGAAGGTTTTGTGCTGTACCATCGACACATTATGAAGGGCCGAATGCAGAGACTTGGTGCACTACGTGCTACAGGGTCCCCAAACGACCCTTCGCTGTTTTTGAATTCAGAGTTGTACTTCTCCGAGATCAGTTGCCATTCAAGGCTATAGAACCCAGTTTGTCCTGCTATTTACCCATAGCAGGAGGGAGAAGAAGAGGATTCACACATTTCCCAATGGTATTAGCACGTAAGTGAATGTAATGGATTAAACTGGAATTCGAACTCGGCTCTCCGATTCCCCAATCTAAGTCTCTATCCTTTGCTCCACCGTAAATTTATATTTATCTTAATTGTATATTAAGATGTGCAAACACTCACACCCACACATACATACATACATACATTATATATATATATATATATATATATATATATATATATATATATATATATATATATATATATATATATATATATATATATATATATATATATATATATATATATATATATATATATATATATATATATATATATATATATATGTAACTATACTCGTGTCGAAAAACCTTCGAACTCTTGATTTAACAATAGGCAAATCAAACACGAAGGAAAAAAAGGTTTTAAAAAAAGAAAGAGCCAGGAACATGAAAGTCTGTCGAAAATAATCGTACAGATACAGGTTCAAGGCCCAAAGAAACAAACCCGATACGAGTAAACAACTAACTAAAGAGCTCAATACAAGCGTAGAACAAACCTAGTCAAACTTAATGAGCCAGACACACCTACCAAGGTTCACTTAGGCAGATCGTCAGGGTCGGCTGGCTAAGTGAAACCTTGGTAGGTGTGTCTGGCTCATTAGGTTTGACTATATATATATATATATATATATATATATATATATATATATATATATATATATATATATAACTTAATATGCATTGTATATGTATTTATATATGAGAAAATTTAATGGCACAGTGGACAAGTTTTCTGTATAACGTTTTAGGTTACGTTAATGTAGTTCCCATGTGCACGAAAAAGAAGGGACGCTTAAACTCATCTAATCAATTTTATGTCCTACCAAAAAGAAAAACCGTTCCACAAACATCGTCCGACTGGCATATTGATATGGCCGCTAAACAATTAAACAATGGTTAATATCTCAATTCTGAGCATTGAAATTAAATTTTCTAACTTGTTTAACCTTCATAGTGAGACGATACTGAGAGAATGAAACGTCTTACAGGATTCATTAGCTTAAGGAAAATTAGATATTCAGATGACACAGTTGATAGCAGACACAGAAGCAGCCCCGTACTTTCGGTAGTTAAAATGTCTAAACATCATTTTATGAAGACAGAAGGTAGGTTTGTTCGCAGACGAATAATCCCAGGAGCGATCTACAAATTGGAGACAGTGAAAACAAGCCAGTACAAAGATTTTAAATATCAAAGACATTTTTATACAAAGAGCACATCATGCGACAGCTAAATAAAAGCGCATTGCGATGGAGATAGATGCCTTCTAAAAGCTAGGCAATGTATTAAGAAGGAGGAAAATTCACTTAGAAAGAAAAGTGCAGAGAATTTATGTAATATCACTTATCACTCGGCCCTGAAAGCTCGACAATCTTATCGCCCATTAAAAATTAAGTTGAGACAACAGAAATGGGATTTGACAGACGGGTGATGAGAATATCATGGATTTCCCATGTGAGCAACGAGGACGTTTGAGAGAGAATTGAAACATAAAGTACACTTATACTTAACATTAGAAAAAATGAGTTGATATTTATACGGAACATAATGAGGAATCGGGATTTAGAAAATTTGATGGCAAGAGAATTAGGGAAAAAAGGGCATGACATACCTACGATTCTTTGTTTGATACTTTTTTACGGTTTAAATCGTTTAAATCATTACAAGACATATAATACGAATAATAATTAATGTTTTATTGCGCATATATCCCCGTATTCTAAACGCCATGTTAATTATGTTACTCTTCCAAGTCAACAGTGAGCCGATGTGAATTTTATAAAGCATTATCATTATGATAAAGTTTACAATTAATCATGAATGCAACGTATTTTACGTTAGCTGCTTGCGTCTGAAATTTATTATGTATTTTACTACTACTACTACTACTACTACTACTACTACTACTACTGCGGCTGCTTCTGCTGCTATTAATAATAATAATAATAATAATAATAATAATAATAAGAAGAAGAAGAAGAAGAAGAAGAAGAAGAAGAAGAAGAAGAAGAAGAAGAAGAAGAAGAAGAAGAAGAAGAAGAAGAAGAAGAAGAAGAAGAAGAAGAAGAGATATCTTAAGTTTCACATATTTTGAACGACAAAAATATATTAACAAATGTCTCATTTGAGCCGGAATATCATTTTTCGTGTTTTCACTCGTTTTACCAGCAGGAAAATGATCTCACTGAACATAATAGTTTCATCTTAATATGTTGTCATTTTCTATATATTTGTTTTAACATGAATATAATCTTGATCAGAGAAATTCCCACTGAAACCAACTGGTTACTGTACAGATATAAAATAAGGTTGTTCAAGAGCTGTGTCTGACATAAGTGACAAAATTTATCTGGCTGTAAGGTAAAGAAAAAAGCATATTTGAGAAAAGAGGATACAATCCATGTAGACCAACGTAAACCCTTCACTGATTTGGGGATCATATCATTCTGTAAAAAGACATTCGACAACTCCTTTGCCTTCGACAACTCCTTTGCCTTGAAAAACAAACCGTACCTGATACTGATTGATCTAGTCCTGAAGCTGAACGAAAAGGGATAATTTGACAAACAACAAATATGTTTCGCCATTTTTTGTATCTATTTCTATCTAGACGTCCAGCAAAACAACAAATTTGGTGAATAAAGACAAAAAATTAACGAAATTCTGAATAATTCGAAAGAATGCTTTCTTTCATTTGATATGAATATTTCAACATATGAACTTCATGAAAATGTTCACACCAGTAAAACAGAAACTATTTTGTGCGATTCTATGCAACTTTAAATGGTTAAGATAATTTTACAAGAATATTGACTAGTACACTATTTACATTTAACTGATAACTGATATCCATTAAACATGGCACGTGAAACTAGAACAGTCTACACCAGTGAGCGAAATAAAGCGTTCAGTTCGACATTCCAAGCACATGAAGAAGATCCGATCGTACAACGTTGTCTCGCTAGAACAAATACGATTGAGTATTGAGTTAGAACCTCAGTCGGTGCCCACTAATTTCGACATTGTGCCACATCTAAGCTACGCTTGGAAAAGCACTATATGTGTTAAAGTCATAACGGTGCATTATTTCCGTAAAGGTTTACCGAAGGAAGATATTCATGACGAAGCTATGATTATTCAATTCATTCCCTATGTTGAGAGAATACCAGCATTCTATCAATACGTTGTGCTAAAATACATTTTTAAGCATATTGGATTTTTGTCTCTTTTTTTTGTTCTTTATATCATTGTTTTCGTTCTTTCTTACAGTATTTATACTTTAATTTAGGGAAAAAAACAATCTTAGAAATTATTTTAATCTTTTATCAACGCTCTCAATAACTGTGGATCCCACTGGATTATTTTTTAGCCATTGATGATAAGCCTCAAACCTTTTCTCTAATAAATTAAGTGAATCATTGAGAAATAGCATAGTTGCCCTTCCATAATATTCCGAGAGTAGTTGAAGGTTAAGTGTATCAATTGTAGTACCTTTGTTTAAAGGATTGCCTGACGTTTCTAACTGTGTTCCTACATAGTAATTTACAACATATTTTACAAGCTCTGCGTGGCTGAGTCATTGTTAATCAAAGTGTGTAACTCTAGCCTAACATGAGTGTTATTGAGACAAATGCTGAGATATCAAAAGAATATCTTCTCATCCGTTGTAGTTACTGATGTTTCATCTAATATCACAACTGTCAGATGTATGTAGACCAGATATATTAATGTATTATAAAGCCTCAGAAGAAGGGACCGATGCATGGGATGAAAAGATTTTGCCCCAAATAAAAGAGATTTATTGGAAGCTAATATTATGGATGAGTACAATAAACCAATGTGTGGATTTAATCACATGTATGAAAATACTGCGGCATGAAACGTAAAACAACGATAAATAATGCGGCTTTTAATCAGGTTCATGAATGATATTATTGTTAACAATACATGTCCGGCTCAAAAATTTAAATCCTAGAGAATGAATGTTGAATACCCTGAAGTTCAATAATCGATAGCTACTAACGCTAGTCCAGAAAAAAGGTGTATCCAATGCGGTTTAATACACTGGCAATAGGGTTTTCTGTTACGCTGCTATAAGTCTTCGTTATGAAAACGTTAGACATTTGATTATGAAAGAGGCGTAAATATGAGGCTTAGCTGCGTGCAATGGTGTAGGAAGATATTCCTGTGAAAATTATGATGCTGGATTACATCCATATTTCCGCAATTTTCTGTCACAGCTAGAGAGGATATATATATATGTGTGTGTATATATATATATACATATATATATATATATATATATATATATATATATATATATATATATATATATATATATATATATATATATATATATATATATGTATACAGGGTGTCCATAAAGTTCGTGTGCACTTTTAAAAATTTATAACTTTTTTGTATTTGCGATAGAAATAATCTGTAAAAAATATGACAAAGTTTAATGTACCTAGTTTTAAGTATAGCTAAAATAACTAATGTGATTTCAGGCATTACTGTAAATGTTGGCAAATATCTTCCGTGAACTGCAAAATCGTATTACTCTTTGTATTGCTAATGGTGGAGGACATGTGGAAACTTAAATAAAATCTTAATAAAACCTTAAAAAATAGAGTTTTACTTCTTTATAATCCTTTTTACAAATTATTTCTATCGCAAATACAAATAAAGTTATAATTTTTTTAAAGTCCACACGAACTTTATGGACACCCTATAAATATATATATATATATATATATATATATATATATATATATATATGGTCGCCTGATGATTGCATCTAGTATAAAACATACTGTCGCCTCTACGTGTTGACTTCTATATTCACTTATATATATATATATATATGTATTGTCATCCACGGACAGACAGTTTCGCTGTTTCACATCTCATCAGTGAGACTAGACATCCGATTCGTTCAAGCCATGATCGAAACCTGACTGATTTAGCATCAGTCGGAGATTTACCCCCCCCCCACTCAGGCATCGGCGTACAAAAAGATACAAAGCCTTTTTACGTACTTACTATGTGAATAAACACACCAATGACTGACAATGCTCAATTCGAGGAAGAGCTTTGTAATATTAATACTAATTGTCATTGTTTACAAATTTGCACTTTTTCCCAAGAGTGCAGAATCTAAGTTAAGTTTTACGGGTGCATATATATATATATATATATATATATATATATATATATATATATATATATATATATATATATGTATGATATTTTATTGTAAAATTGAATACTTTAGTAATATTCGCAGTGAAAATATATTGCTACTGTCTACGTCTGGCCTCAGTTGTAGCTGACAGAAAGAAATATTCTCAAAATTTACGACGTACACATGACATTTTTAAAATCCATCTGATTTTTTTCCCAAATAATTACATGAATATAGTAATATTTATGTGACAGGATGATATGTTTAAATTTTAAATATTTATTTAGACGACTATCAAATAAGAACAATATAATTTGGAAATCATATTTATTTTGCCAAATTCGCTTTATGTTCGTTTAGAGGCGGAATTCTGGCAGACCGATTGATGTAATATGTACGTGGTAATTTTACTGTTGTTGCAAAACATAATATATTTCTACTGGTTACTTTGCCCGTCATTCCAGTTTAAATTATGATGGGTGATGTGTGACCCCGAAAACTTGAAGTCTAATTTACGGGTGTGGCGTCTCTGAACATATCATCATCAACAACAACAACAAAAACAACAACCACAATAATAATAATAATAATAATAATAATAATAATAATAAAAAGCCAACCGCCCAGACATTGTTATTAAAGACCACAACCAAAATAAGTTCCTCCTTATTGATATGGCAGTCCCTGCAGACTGTAATGTATCTTTGAAGATATTCGAAAAGCTGCCAAAATACATCGAAATAGAAATCTAAAAAATGTGGCACATGGGAACATCAACAATTCCTGTTGTAGTTGGAGCCCTTGGACTGGTTGGAAAAGATTCCAGTAGGCTGATTGAAGGGATCCCTGGAAGTCCATGCCTCAAAGAGATACAAAATTATTTTTTTTTTTTTGCAGTGGAAAGTGTCATGATGCCATTTATAACCTTAGGTCCCTGGGCGAACCCCGGAAAGAAATTTGTAAACGCCAGACCTCAAAGGAAATAATAATAATAATAATAATAATAATAATAATAATAATAATAATAATAATAATAATATTTAACCAGACTCGCTTACAAAGATAGGACAATTTTATGAGATTTACAATACATACAGACGGAAAAATCAAAGCTAATGTAAAATATTTCGTAATGAGACACCGCAAGAACAAAATAGAGTGATGCAGGTTCGAATCCTGCCTAAGGACGCGTATTTTCTGACAAGATTTCTCAAATATGCAGGCCGGTAAATGTAGTTGGAAAAAATACTGTTTAATTAAATAAAACGGTTGAATTAAAAAAAACAACAGAAAAACACTGCTTCTACTCGAATATGAGTAACCATAAAAAAATAACTTTTAAACAATATATATATATATATATATATTATGAAATGGAGAAAGTCCGACAATTATTTTTAAGACATTTTTATGTTTATACATTCTTTTTATTGATACAAATATTTAAGTAAATGCTCTGTTTATAATAAACTTTATTAAACAACATTTACCGGCCTGAATGTCCGAGAGATTTTCAAACAAAATATTCAGTCTCCGACAGGATTCGAACATGTAGACTATATATTTTGTCTAACGTGCACTTAACCGATCGAGCCACAGAGAATAATTCAATTAGCAAGGTCGAATTTACTGTCTTCAAACTACAATCTTCCATGCTCCTCTCACGGACATTCATATCTGCTCATGGCGTATCCAAATGTAAACCAATTACGTCACACATTATGAAGTGGACAAATCCCGACAATTATTTTTAAGACATGTAAAAAGACGGTAAATGTTGTTTTATACTCTTTATTATATATATATATATATATATATATATATATATATATATATATATATATATATATATATATATATATATATCAATTATGTGGTGCAGGTTCAATTTATATTACGCGAATCATTCATACGAAAAGTAGATAATGAAGTTAATGATATAAATGGCAAGAATCACTCTCGCAAACAATTTTTAATAATGAAATACATTAACCTTTTATTAAAAAATTTGTGAGAGTGATTCTTGCCATTTATATCATTAACTTTATTATCTGCTTTTCGTATGAATGATTCGAGTAATATATATATATATATATATATATATATATATATATATATATATATATATATATATATATATATATATATATATATATAATACTAATTGTGTGAACTTTTAATGTATATGCGACTCCTTCTACAGTTATACCGAATAAATATTCTAATAAATATAGTATTTAAATAGATAAACAAATTGATTTGAAATTTTACTATCGTGCTGTTAGCGAATCGAAACGAAGCCTACAGTTGTGAATCAAACTCAAACTCATCGGCAAACTGTGGACGAAAAAATAATTAATGCGCTCTGGTAAGCAAGTGATTCCGTCTTAGAATCAGAGGGACCAAATGCGTTAATGAACTCGATTCGGTGTTGGATATACCAAACATTGAACTACATCAGGTGCACACATTAAACTAATCTAAATGTATACATGACTAGATAAATACACGTAAATATAGAATGGATTTCACGTTATGACAACATAGTTTGTTATTGTTTCTGTGAACGTGACTAGTCGAAAATAATGGCGTCGTTGTTTATTTATATGATCACCATTTAGATGTTTTCTTCAGAAACCATTGTTTCTGTTTAACCATTGTTTTTATCTTTTGTTTGTGTGTGTGGATACCAGTTTTGAATATCTAGCAAAATAAAAATATTCGGTTTTGTTTCAGCTACGTGACATAATCTTAGTAATAGAGTATTCTCTCTTTTGTAAGATGAATTATTAAGCTTAGTTCTTTAGAAGTGTCACCTTTAGAGGAGATCTATCCTGAAATAAAACGCTTCTTTCCGCGTGACATTAGAATGGCCTCTTATTAGATGATGAGAAAGAAAATGGCTGTCATATAAAGCGCTTGAAGAGAAGATTTCATAAATGTCGAGTTTAAACTTATGCAAATTTGGAATAGTTAAAGATGTATTCAGTTGAACGCAATTATTAGTAATGCATGTATTTGCAGTAATTTGATGAAAACAGACTTGTTTACAATGAGCGTAAAGCTTATTACACATATCAAATTATCATAAAATGTATTCCATCTACATGTTTTATTTACCATTTTCTGCTAACAGTGTTAGACAATCTCATTACAGATTAAGAAGAGACTTGAGACAAATGAAACGCTGTCCTTCCGAAGGATACTGAGAATACCAAGGACTGGTCGTGTGGGAAATAACGGAAACTAACATAAAAGTAAAACAGAATGGACTCTTACATTTAACATTAGTATAAGACCGTTGAAAGTTAGGAAAGGCTGGGTTCTATAGCCTTTGATGTAAAATTGACTAGTAGAAGAAAAATGAATTCAAAAGCTGCAGAGTTTCGTTTGGAGATTTCTGATACGTAGTGCACAAGGTCTTTGTATTCGACCCTTCAAAAAGCGCGGTCAGTTCTGCACAAAGCGTCGAACACTATAATCAAATCATATTAGCTGGTGTCTGGCTACCGGTTCCTATGAACTGAACAGCTTGACTCTCATACGTCGAATACGACGGAAGAGTCCACTATATATATATATATATATATATATATATATATATATATATACATACATACATACATACATACATACACACACACACACACACACACACACACACACACACACACACACATATATATATATATATATATATATATATATATAATTTAATTTAAAGAAAAACTGTTCCATTTGTAATAATTTATTTCGCCAGAGAATTTTATTTTTGCTCTGGATCTTCAGACTTCACTTTCTGAAGATCCAGAGAAAAATAAAATTATCTGGTGAAATAAATTATTACAAATTGTTGTCAATTCCCAGATGAATCCGATATCAATGAATAACGAACCCCAGGAATGGATAAGGAAAATAAATGTATTAAATAATAATAAAAACTGGTAATACGATTTAGTAGATTCGAATGCAGATTCGTAGCAATAATATATATATATATATATATACAGTCTTGGTATTGAAGTATCGCGGATGACTCCGTACTGAGTCTAGGTGCTCGCTAACTGTGATTCTTGTGCTACCCTCCTCTGTTACAGACTGTCCGGGTATTCACTGCTGGTAGTATATTTATACCTTGGGTGAGTCCATTTGTGTAAAAATGGGAGAGCCCTCAATAACCCCCTCATTAAAACCCTTTTGGGGAGAGTTCATATCTTTTCCTTTCTATTATGGTCGACAATTAGAGCCACTGTAAATTTCCTCTTCTTGATAGTCCTTCCAATTTCTGTGTCTTCATGTTGTCTTTGAATCTCAAAAACTCCAAAGATCACCTCCATCGACTCGTCATTTTCTGCGAGTGACGAGCATGGCTCTTCAACTCGTCTTTTTTGTATTTGGTCAATATGTTTTCTGTGGGTAGGTTTTTTTGCATTTTGTGTACATCACGTTTACTAGTCTGTTAATTATTGTATTTTGTTCCTCATAAGCCATATTGTTACTGAAATAGACCCATTCTTGTTTGAATGATCTCTTGAGTACTGTAGGTGTATACCGGTTTTTATTTATTTTTTCCTTCGTCCTGTGAATAAATTCATCTTTTTTCGCTTCTTTTCTCATCTCTCGCAATGTCACAGGTAGTCCCTTTACTGCCTTGTATAACTCTTTACTGTTTTCATCTGTGGTAGCAAATGGCGCGTTTCGCTTCTTTTTACATGCTGGTTGGATATTTTCTTTCAATTCAATTCTAGCTGAACTCTTACAAGATGAGCTGATAGGTGAATCCCATACGTCGAACTTTTGCATACAGTCTGTACCTACTAGATTTTCTGTATCTTTCATTACGTATATCTTGAGGTTTTGTTTTCCCGTGAAATTTAAAATTTACGATTATTTCTCCTTCGAGTTTTATACGCTTTCCTGTCACCGACTTAGCAATTTTTTGTGTATGAAACATGGTTGGTCTGTTAATATTTTCCATGTCTGTAGGTTAATTATCGTTAGATCGGAACCCGAGTCTAGTTGCAATTTTAGCTTTTTCTTTAAGATTTCAAGTTCCAGATATTTCCTTATGTTGGTATTGTCTTCGCCATGAATCCTAGTAGCTCTTATCCTACTAGTAGCTTTTCTGTTCTTACATTGGGATGCCTTGTGCCCCATTTTCCACACACAAGACAGTTTTTATATTTTAAATGGCAACCCTTGTTCCAGTGTAGTCCTCCACATCGATAACATGCAGATGGGGGGCTTATATTTGCTTCGATTTTCGTCATAATTTGCCTTATATGTTGTACTGTTTCCCTTTCCGGGGAGGGTGAAGAACGTAAACCTTTGTTTAACTTACGTATATATGATACTCCTGATTCCTCAATGTTCTTCGAGTCTTTCTTTATACTCAGGCATTTTTGGGAATCTTCTGATAATTGTTGTAGTGTTAGTCCAGGTTCATTTTATAGTTTCTAAAGCATTCTTTTGTGCATTTCACTATCTTTTGCTTAGACTAACCCTTGAATAAAAATGAGACACTTGAAATTGTTCGGTGTTAATTCTGCCAACTTGAAGTCGTCGCAATGTTTATTCATGATTGCGGCAAACGTGGAATAGTCCTCATTTTCGCCCTTTACCAGATTAAGACATTTCCACCTCTTGTGAAAGAGTGACGTTTTTGGACTGAAAAGCTCTGTAAGACATATAACTGCTTCGTCAAACGTTAATTCATTCGTCTTTTTTGGGAAAATTTAATCCACAAATTTTGTGTATTACTCAGTTCCTAATTTTCCGAGCAACAGGCGCAGCTTCTTTGCTTCTGTCCAGTTTTGACAATCGATGTTAAAGATGTCTTCGTGGCGTCTGCAGTAGTCCCCGAAATTTTTATCATCTTCTAGGGAGTAATTGAATGTTTCTGTCGTATTCCACACTGGGTCTAGGGAAAAAGTCGCCTCTTTTCGATATTTTGTTGTTTGTTACCCGCTACCTTTTTATTAGTTCCTCCGTTTGTAGTAATTGTTTTGCCATTTTTCTTCCATTCTTCCTGGAGTTGTAATTGTTGTTCATTTTGTTATTTTACAAGTTCTACTAAAATATTTTTAAAACCTCCATGATAAAGGTCTTACGAAACACACGATTTTCCGTATTTTAGTCCTCGTAAAACTTTTTTCGCCAAGTTTTTGTGGACTTTTTTTTTAGACTTTTGTTTTTTTGTTTTGTTTTTTCTGTGTGAGTTCGAATAATTCGTTGTCAATTTGTTTTGGACAACGAGGGAGAATTTTGTTTCGATTTCCTTCCCGTGTGAGTTTGAATTCCTCGTCGTCAATTTGTTGTGAATTCCGGGATGAATCCGATATCAATGAATAACAAACGCCAGGAATGGATAAGGAAAATAAATGAATTAACGTAATATTACAAACTAGTAATACGGGTTAGTAGATCCAGGAATGCGGGTTATTAGCAATAATATATATACAGTGTTGGTATTGATATATCGCGGATGACTCCTTACTGAGTCTAAATGCTCGCTAACTGTCACTCTTGTGCTACCCTCCTCTGTTACAGACTGTGCGGGTATTCACTGGTAGTAGTATAGTTATACCTTGGGTAAGTCCATTTGTGTAAAAGGGGGAGACCCCTCAATAAAAATGGAGCCTTAAATTGGACTGTTTTTCTTTAAATTAAATTATTCGCTTAACATTGAGATCTCTCTCCATGTTTCTCTCTCTCTCTCTCTCACACACACACATATATATAATTTTATATATATATATATATATATATATATATATATATATATATGTATATATATATATGTATATATGTATATATATAAATATATACATAAATTTATATATATATGTGTGTGTGTGTGTGTGTGTGTGTGTTTGTGTGTGTGTGTGTGTGTGTGTATGGGTGAGGGGGCTCAGAATGAGAAACCGAAAGTATCAAGTTTGAATTACTTGGATCTGTCCATCTTTTAGTCTTCCTCTGGCCATGGATTTAATGGATTTTAATTTAAATCCAACATTATACGTTATAATATAATTAGTGTATGCGCGTGTTTGAAACGTCATCACTGTTTTTTTTTTAATAAACTAAATTTACATCTACCGGCCTATGCATTTTGATATCGACGAGGACAGTGGAATCGAAGTACTGAATACAAATCTCGGCCTAGTCGATCACATAAATGTATTTTGGGAATGCTACGAATCAACTGTTTTTTAAATATCAGGATGATTTGCTTTACATGTCATTGGTGGCGATCTGAATAAGAAAAGAAAGGTTATGAAATTGAAACCATGACGAAGTAAGCATAAAATTACATGCCTGTCATTCTCAATTTACATTGCTCATGTCATTAGCTAAAAAATTGTATGAATAGAAAAATAAATGTTTTTACCGGATCTTAGCCAATACTTTTGGTTTCATCAATGATTTGAACACAGAGAAGTATTACAAATGATTCTGAACGGCATATGCGCGTTCGCAGTTCTGCTGATTCTATATGTCTTCGTGTGTTACTCTGCTTGTGTGAAGATAATGAGAACGACGTATTTGAAAGGTAATTTATTTGCTTAAAGCTATGACATAATGACCCATGAAGCCAAACATTAACTTACACGGGGGCATATTCTTTTCCTCCATGTGCGAAATGTTACTACTTTTGTGTAAATATTTGGCCTTTGGACTTATACACCTTGCAGCAAGTGTAAATAAAATTCACCAAGAATTAGATTACTGCAGGGAATACGGAAAATCCGTTGCCGTCTTTAAACATTGTGTTGGATAATAGATTGCAAGTCCGTGTCAGTAGCAATTGTTTATGGGATGAACTTTACAGAATGTGAAACGAGGCAAAGCTTTACTACGCATCTAAATTGTCATTCTACGTAGCATACATCAGTGTATTACTAACATTATTCATTGAAGTATATATATATATATATATATATATATATATATATATATATATATATACATATATATATATATGTAGGTATATATATGTATGTATATGTATGTATGTATGTATGTATATATATATATACTAAATATGTACATTTGTCTTTTATGTATATATATGGATGGCAAAATTTCCCAGAATGGTTAGAACGTTGTGGACCTGTTCATGATTGATAATGTTGAGAGTTGACTTATTTTTTAATTATTTTAATCGACTTTTTCATTTGTATAACATTCATTTCTCCGTCGTCTACAATGAAACACGTATACAAATAGTATTGCTGTCCAAATACACAATTAAATTAATTATATATATATATATATATATATATATATATATATATATATATATATATATATATATATATATGCACATTTCATTACAAACGACTGCCAAGGTGCTTTTATTTATTTTTTTATACAATTTCTCGTGCGATCGAATAATGTTTTTCTTTTCAGACGATAAATTATATAAAAAGAAAAGAAAAAGATAATTAGATAGCATGAGAAATTGTATAAAAAACTAAATAAAAGCACCTTGTCAGTCGTTTTTAATGAAATGTGCATGAAAGAAGGATTGCTGCCTAAATACACAAATTGTAATATATATATATATATATATATATATATATATATATATATATATATATATATATATATATATATATCTGTGTATATTTCTGAGATTATTATGTACACTATTTATATCAATTTGACTATTGTCCTCATCTTTGTCGCCATATTTATTACAACGTCTCGGCGAAATAAATGGCTCAGAGCAACATTCCAAACAACTGAAGAAGGTCGGAGCATACAAATGCCGAATCGTTGTAATGAATATGGCGACAAAGATGACGAGAATAGTCCGAATAATGTAAATAGTTATCAAGTCAGTTTCTGAAGGGGGCAAACCAGTTGAAATTCATTGGAGAATGTCAACTGTGTATGGTGCCACATGTTTCAGCCAAAAAATGGCTACAAGTGGGCTAAATTGTTTAAAGAAGGACGGAGCAGTGTTTAGGATGAAGACAGTCATCGGAGGCCTAGAGAAGTGAGGTCTCCTGAGGTGATCGAATCAGTCAATGACCTCATTCGGTCTGACAGAAGGGTGACAGTGGATGACATTGCAAGGACTTTGAGCTTATCTGTTGGGACAAAAGCAGGGGTCATCAGTCAGAAGGAGTCATCTTGCATTATGAGAACGCAAGGCTTCACACAGCAGCCCAAACGGTGCAGACCAACAACGAGCTGGGCTGGGAACTGCTCCCTCATCCCCCTTATAGCCCAGAACTTGCCCCTTCAGACTTTCACTTGTTTGGTTCCTTGAAAGCGTTCACGAGAGGCACGAAGTTTAAAAGCGACGATGAAGTCAAAAGTGTTGTGAGCGACTGGCTGAGACATCAGTCCAAAGGTTTTACGCCTAGGGAATACGAAAGCATGGGCACAGATAGGAAAAGCGTGTGACAGTGCTGGGAGACTACGTTGAAAAAAAAAAAAGAAAAAAAGTAAGCTTCTATCTGTATTAGAATTCTTTATACCGAAAAAATTCACCTTATTTATTGAATGACCCTCGTGTGTATATATATATATATATATATATATATATATATATATATATATATATATATATATATATATATATATATATATATATATATATATATATAATAGAATTAATACAAACGGAAGATTTATAACTTCGTTGTTTGATGTTATATATTCAGCCTCCAAATCTAAATTTTCGTAGATGGGCCTTTTAGTAATTGTCCAGACAGTTCAGCAATTGTCTGCTGATTATCTCATTTTGGTTATGTTTATATTAATTTTAAAAAAATAATTTAATTAATGTCAATTTATTGCGGTTAGGTTGATTTCTTAATATTCTTCTTCTTTATACGTGTGTGTCTGCGTGCGTGTATATATAAGTACGTGTGTACTCCTGTACAAGTATATATATACATGCGTATATAGGTTACTTTTGGGTCTCCTCATACTCTCTCATTAATGCTTTTCCATACTTTCTCTCACTTTCGTTTAGTTTGGTTGATTGATTTGCTTATTTTGTCTAGCGTCATCACACCCTCTACGGCTTATTTAATGCCAAAATATAAATAATTTGAACATTTTCTATGGCTTCAACTAAATATATTTTAAATGTGAGTATCTACGTTCAACTGTTCTTAATTTTGCTTTAAAAATGTAAGTCTCTAAATTTTATATAAAATTTATAGGAGGTATTTTTAGAATTATTTTTAAATATTCATAGACGTTATTTGGGGGAGTGGTTAACTTTTGCCCAGATATTGTACCCTGGCGGTGCTACCACACCGATATTTCTAATGAATAAATGCATTATATTAATATTCTGACATTATGTTTATTAGTTTACACGTTATATTTTGTCGTACACGTGTTTGTGCAGGAATGCAGTTTTTCTTTTTATTATTATTATTTTTTATCTCCCGGCCGTGCATTAGAGAGTTTTAATAAGAGTATTTTACCTAACGTTTAAAATCATTTCAAATTATGTTATTGTTGTGGATTCCGGGGATGGAATCCTCCACAAATAAATAAATAAAGCCAGTAATTGAAATAGGAAAATAAGTGTATTGAACGTAAGAATACAAACTTGAAGTGAAGGTTAGTAGTCCAGGAATGCGGGTTAGTAGAAAGTATATGTACAAGTCTCTGTAAGTGTAGAAGTAATTCTCTCTCTCTCTCTCTCTCTCTCTCTCTCTCTCTCTCTCTCTCTCTCTCTCTCTGTGTACTCTACGTATCTCAACCTTGTCTCAACGTATCTCGGCGTATCTACAACTCTGTCAGTATAAGTATACTTTAGACGAGTTCATCTTGTGTAAAAGGGGATAGCCCCACAACAGTTAGATTATAAATAAAATCGATGAATTCATTGCTAATTAATTTATGTTTCCTATCTACTATTCCAATTTAGGCATCGAGTTGTCCATATGGGGTAATTAAAGTCTCTTGACTAGAGATGGAAGAAATATCGAACCATTGTCGACTCAAATATGTGCATAACGAAAACATCACGTTTTAGTTGGCGATAAATATAAACCAATATATATCAAGGCAGAGAAAAATTTATCTGATGTTGTGTGACACAATATGTGCAGAAGAGCATTTGTTGGAAGTTTTTTTAACGACCAAGAACATATTTAAAGAAATCTGAGATTTTTGGTAACATGGTCACATTTAAATAAAGTGGCAGAATTGAAGAGTATTTCAGCATCGCTACTTTTATAAATCTAAGTAGAGTTGACTTAAATCCTTGGTGAAAAAGTTGAAGCCATTCTCCCAAGAGGAGGAGGCTTGTCTATTGAAGATTCATTAGCACCAAAGACGAACTAGTTGTATAATTCCCTATGAATTAGTAGACACACACACACACACACGTACGCACACAGATACAAACACACACATATGTCTGTATGCACATATATAAATATATACACATTACACACAGAGACAAATAGAAATACGCGCACAAAAAGAAACACAAAAACACGTATATATAAATATATATATATATATATATAGATATATATATATATAGAGAGAGAGAGATAGAGAGAGAAAGCAGGATGTGTGTGTGTGTGTGTGTGTGCGTGCGTGTGTGTGTAACGAATGCGCGGTCGCAATTTTCGATTGATTTGCACCAAAATTTACATGCACATGCACCAAGTTAGTGGGAAGTCCAAGACCGACGTTGCATTTTCCCGATTTTCTACTGGCCAGAGTGAGAGCCTATAGCTGACTGCCACGAATAGACAGGAAGATTCTATTGGCCAGCGTGAGAGCCAACAGTTGCCTGACACGAATGTTAACTAGCAGGCTAACCTGCCAAAAAAATCGATAGCTACACTCGTCACGAGTGGGAAAAATTTAAATCTGCATGGCACTTTACTCCAGTTGGCTCATTCGCTTGCTTAAACTCAACGTTAATTCTGATTCCGCAGAACTGGATGGGGTGTGAAAAAAATATTTGTTGTTAACATTCTTTTTTCATTCGGTTTTTCCAGTTACGAATCCTTTTTTTTAAAGCTGACCGTTTTGTGTCCATTTTGTTTAGATGTTTTTATATAATAGACATAATGTTTAGCATAGAGCTTAGACAAAATTCGCATTTTGAGATAGGCAAATGTAAGACAAGTAGCAACATTATCACGGCAAAGGGCACTCCTTTAAATGCAAGGAAGATCAAAAATAGTGTAAGTCAAGTGATAGCGAATCAAGCACGGGCAACGCCAGGCTATGCTGCTAGTATGTATATATATATATATATATATATATATATATATATATATATATATATATATATATATATATCTATATATATATATATATATATATATATATGGAGAGAGTGATCATAGAAAGAACATATGTATTATAAATCTACAGTTCATAGCATTTACTTATTTGAAAAGTGCTCCGTACAAATTAGAGCCAAATATTATTTTTATAACATGTTATTAATTTATTATATTAGTTTACAAAATGAATATTTCACAACTCTACACAAATGATTTCCTGTTTCAGTACTAAGATTGTACATCCTCAGGCGATGGTAGATAACTTGTGATAAAAAGGATTTATTAAGGAACTTTAAAATCAAATCGTTACGTTTTCGGAAGTTAAAGTGGGGGATTAAGGTCAGAATTAAAAATACACTTATATGTATGACTAGATTAACCAATTAAACGTCTGATCTACGATAAAATATGAAAATACGGCCCGTGGATATTGGTGGGTGGATTCTTTTTTACAAGTCAAGAAAACCTGGTGCATAGACATGTCATCCTGGGAAACATTGCAGCGACAATTGTGTTATGAATTTAGCCATGTAAAATGTAACGATTTGTTGAATTACATATAAAGTTATCTGAAACAAAATTAAAATAAATTATATGTTTTTAATATACTCAGGAAGCTTCTTAAAGCGACCAATAGGTAAAATGAAATGGGGAACATCTATATACGTTGCTAATTATAATGAATACACAAACACGCATGTGTGTGTGTGTGTGTGTGTGTATGTATGTGAATTTTTATTAGTGATCTTTTGTTTGCTGATGACGCTGCGATCGTGGACACCTCTGTTGATGAAGCTCAAGTATTCGTCAATCGTTTTTCCAACGCTTGCAATGCATTTGGATTAACTATAAGCATAAAGAAAACTGAATTTTTCAATCAACCAAGGACTACACCTAAGCAGGTCAAGGGTGTAAAACAAAAAACAACTGCCCATACCTTTCTAATCGTTCCCATAATTATTGGCAGCAGCAACCTGAAGCATGTGAAATCATTTTCGTACTTAGGAAGCAAATTCAATTCAAGTGGCTCTTTGGATGAGGAAATAGTTAACCAATGCTTAAGTAACGCCTATGGGATTTCAGTGAAAACAAAACAGTGTCTATTGAGGAGTCATTGTCACCACACTTCTTGATGGGTCACAATTATTGACGCCATACGGGAGGAACATCAATCAAATTAATGATTTTCATAATCGCTGTCATCACTCAATATGCTGTTATACACAGAAGGACAAAATCTCTAACCCTGGTCTTTTCATATATATATATATATATATATATATATATATATATATATATATATATATATATATATATATATATATAATTATTAGATTAGATTAGATAATCTGGTCAATAAATCAAAATAAAACGAAAGGGTACCGATGAAATCAGTACGAAAAACTTTTATTAATATTAACCAGGTGACAAAAATGAAGCACGGAGATTGATTCTCCAAGTTCGGAATTTTTGAACACGCCTGTGTTTTTTAACAGCGGTTGCGATAAATAAACAAATGGACGGTGCATACTATCCATCATTAGTTTTTTTAGGTGGCCAGAATGCGCTTGTAGGTGTAATTATTAGAAAAAATCTGTTCCCTGTTTGATTTCTCACTGTGCGAAACTTAATGTGGAAATAACCCCAGATTTAGAAATTGTCGTGGGTGGTGCTTATAGGGGTGTTAGATGTGGAACATAAAGAAAAAATGCTTTTAGTACCAGGTATGTGTGCGGTATTAATCTTGAAAAATTTTACTTTTGTGAATTAGTATCAGTGTGGGAACATAGGAAGATTCTCACTAAATTAAAATGAAAGAGTAAAAAAAAGAAATACGAGAGAGGAAAGAATTACCACAAAAAAAAGATAAAGAATTATTTTAGGAAAATCCTAGTTAGACAATGGGGGTGCGGAATTAAACTGAAAAAATAAATAATAAAATAATATTAAAATAAAAATAATGATAATATGAAAAGAGTAATTGAAAAAACATAACAAAATAGATCTCTTGTGTATTGAAGGAAGAGAAAAAAAAAAGAAAAGAGAGTGGGTGTGGAAAGAAAAAGCTCAAAAAAGGGATAAAGAATACTTTTAGGAAACACATTGTTAAACAATGTGTGCGGAAAAATAAACCGAACAAATAAAAAAATAATACTAAAATTAAAGGTAATGATAATATAAAAAGGGGAATTGTAAAAAATATATAAACTTAGATGTGTTGTGTATCGAGATAGGGTCAGAGTTTAACAAGTTAATAAAAATAAAAGAAAAAAGAAAAAAGTAGGAATATATACTACGAAAAAGGTTTAAAGAATCCTTTTAGAAAATCATTGTCAGAAAATGGGGGTTGGTACGGAAAAATAAACTGGAATAAAAACTTAACAATAATAATAATAATAATAATAATAACAATAATAATAATAATAATAATAATAATAAAGAAACTGGTACGAACACCACCCTGACCCGGTTACGGAGATAGGACCTGTTACAATTCTATGGGACTACACAATGCACACTGACAGAACAATCAAAGCCAACCGCCCATACATTGTTATTAAAGACCACAAACAAAATAAGTGCCTCCTTATTGATATGGCAGTCCCTGCAGACTGCAATGTATCTTTGAAGATATTCGAAAAGCTGCCAAAATACATTGAAATAGAAATCAAAAAAATGTGGCACATGGGAACATCAACAATCCATGTTGTATTTGGAGCCCTTGGACTGGTTGGAAAAGAATCCAGTAGGCAAATTGAAGGGATCCCTGGATGTCCATGCCTCAAAGAGATACAAAAAATTGTTCTGACAAGTACAGCCCACACTTTACGAAGGGATTTATCTATGTAATTGTTATTTATTTAATTTTATTTTATTTTATTTTATTTTTTTTTTCAGTGGAAAAGGACATGATGCTATTTCTAACCTTAGAACCCTGGACAGGACATGGAAAGAAATGTGTAAACGCCAGGTATTAAAGGAAATAATAATAATAATAATAATAATAATAATAATAATAATAATAATAATAATAATAATGACAATATATGAAAGTGGGGAATAAAAAAGATACAAAAGATGTGTTGTGAACACGAGTGTATCTGACAGTGTGTATATATACTAACGTCCACAGTCCTTTAGAGACAGTCATTAGCTGACTGTGAGTGGTGAGAAAGGGAATGCCCGATCTTGTATGTGTAAGTTTCTTTAAGTTATATCCACATTGTCTTCTAGCGTTGAGTGAGGCAAGTTCCTTTAGGTTATTTTCATTTTGTCTTTTAGCGAAGATTTGAAGGTGGTCAATGTGAGGTCCGAAGTGCTTGATTAGAAAAAAAGTACACATATGCTTCATATAGTTTATAAAGTAGAGTAGATAAGTTGGTCAATAAAACAAAGTCAAACGAAAGGGTACCGATGAAATCAGTACGAAAAACATCTAACATATATATATATATATATATATATATATATATATATATATATATATATGTTACATCTAACATATATATATATATTTATATATATATATATGTATATATATATATATATATATATATATATATATATATATGTTACATCTAATATATATATATATATATATATATATATATATATATATATATATGATGTATCAAAAATACTTTTACAAAATTTTGGGATGTGTTCCTCACACCAAAACAAGTACAAGCCCACACATTAATCGTAGAATATAGCTGGTGTCTTGCCTGTATTGTACGATGGGGATTCCGACCCGCCCACAAATGTTGGTTCTGTAAATTTGTATTTCCAATTGTTCTAAATTTTACATCAACAGTAAATAGGACTGTTGAGACAACCAACGCATCGGCAGTTTGTGCAACTAACCATCGGCAAAAGGTCTCTCGTGGTGAGTGATCAGAAGGTGAAAGACCCTGCACACGTTGCAGATTATATGGATACAGGACATGGTCTGGAATTACCTTCCACGCACTACTCTAAGTTGTACATCATGCTAGGCCCACTTGACATCTACTGATACCTGAGTCGTCTGTGAGAGCCTGTAGCATGTGTTTTCGTTGTCAGGTGTATAGAGATCTAGATTTTATTTGATCCATAGTGTGTGGTGAAACGGATCTTGCCTCAGCAAGGCGACGATAAACAGCGGCAATTAATGTGTTACGGCCGGGCATGTTCGCGCCCATTATCATTTGCCCGGCCGTATGTAAAAATCATATCTGCCTGTTCACGATATGAATATCCTGGTATTATTAAACGGAACAATTCTCAGTTAACTCCCTACTACACACGTTAAACGTTGAAGATAGACTCTTCATATGTGTACACGAATGTTCAATGTAATCTAATCTAAATTGCAACAAAGTGCAATCTAACTTTCTTTAAACTTAATAACTCAAAAACGAAGGGTTTGTAGACATATGTTTATTTGAATTTTTTTCCTTGTTTTGGTGTGATGAACCAACTACAAACTTTGTAAACGTATTTCTGATACGCCCTGTATGTTGTATATGTAATAAATCACATGAAAGTCATAATTAAAGAGTCACAAATGAAAAAGAAAATTCAATAGCCAAACGTAGAATTATGTTACGTTATAATATATTCCCGCGGTCTCTTTAGCGACTAATACGAGTGATTTCATACGTGATGGCATACGCCATCTTCTGGTAGTCGACCCTCCTGAAAATTTTGTCTTGCACCAGTTATCTCACTGCAGGATGTATCTTTCTGCCTCAGTTGGTATTACTCGTAATTTTAATATCATTGGAATAAATCCATGAATTAAAATCGTTTTCAAAGTTCTTATATTATAATTGTGCTTACTCATCCCTATATTACTTTTGACACATATTGCTGCTCTCATTTACGAGGTTTGTTTCATCTTCTCCACGTGACGTTCATTTTCTTCCAAAACTTAGTCCCAAATTCAACCATGGAATATATTATTGGCGATGCATTTATCGAGGCTTAAATGACAAGATATTCTCGTTTTGCTTCTCAAGTTTACCTTTCCATCAAAATAGTTGATTCTTTGTAAATTACTTTTCATACTCTGCGGATATTTATTTCTCTATGAACAACTACTTGATAAGTTTCTCACACATGTTTGTCGAACTTTTATCAACGTTCTCTTGAACCTTTTGAAAGTCTCACTGAAGGCATGTGAATTCAGTTCTCTTCCTACTTCCTTCCGTTTCGTATATAGTCAGTTGATCTCATCTCTGAAGTTTAGCAGTTTGTAGAAGTTCATCGATACCCTGCTTCATCGATCTTCTGATTTAAGTTATTTTCTTTTCAAGAATGAAAAAATTATGCGTATCTCACCATTGAGAATACACATGTCATTTTATTCAATATAGAGAAAACGTCTCTTTCTAAAACCTTTTAGATTTACGAATGTATCCCTTTCTTATTCCCGCTACATTTGTTTTCTTCCTACCAGTGTCTATTTCTCTTCCTCGAAACTAATTTATGTGGTTATATTTTTATTAATATTATTGTTCGTTTAACTGGTCTTCTTTGAAATCTATAGATCCAGGCCCAAGTTATTTTCGCTCATAGATCACGTCTAAATTATTATCTATTTAATATATGCTTTAATTACAATATTTTGATGAACACCACAGAATTAGTAAAGTACAAAAGATGATGTAATTTTGAGTAGATGAAAATCGTTATAGAAAATGACTTTTTATTATTATCCTTATTGTTATATTGTTGTATTTGTTGTTATGTTTGATTGCTGGTGTATATCCATTTCTTACGGATCCTAACCAATGACCTAAGGTCAGAAATGGCATCATGACATTTTCCACTGAGCGATCTTTAAGAGAAAAAATCACCTGAGCTCACACATTTTACATAAAGTCATTAGTACTGTGTGGGCTGTACTCTACCAGGAACCCTTTCAATATGTCTGTTGGAATATTTTCCAATGAATCCGAGGGCTCCAACTGAAAGCGTTGTTGATATCCTCATGTGCCACATTTCTGAGATTTTGATTTGAAGATCCTTGCATTTTGATAGCTGTTGAGAATTTCCAAAGATACATTACAGTCTGCAGTGTCTGCTCTGTCAATAAGAAGGCTGATTTTGTTTTTCCGGTCTGTGATCAGAATGTCTGAGCGATTAGCTTTAATTGTTCTGACAGTGAACATTGTAAAGCCCCATAAAATTCTTATTGGTCTTATCTCCCTAACCGGATCAGGCTAGTGTTAATAGCAATTTCTTGGAGTATCCTTTCCGTCATAGTTGCAGGTTTTCCAATGCAGATATTGAACAAGTCTCTCATGACTGGTTTTATATTCACTGGTTCCCAATACCGCGCAAAATGATACAAGATGGTCAATTGCTAGTAGAGATTTATCAAGGAATCTGCATTTTGGTCTAACACAATTTTTCAGTGTATGAGCTTGGTCATTTCTAGATAGCAAGCATTGTTCCTCTGCAACAAGAATAAAACCTTTGCTTTCAAAATGATAGGCTAATAAAAACAACAGACTAGATATTATCATAGATGCAATAAATTCAGGAAGTGTATGATTATTGATATAGCAGTACCATCTGCGAAAAACACTTCTATCAAGATTATAGAGAAATTGTCCAAATACAAGGACCTAGAGATCGAGATTAACAGGATGTGCAGAATGAAAACTAAAACTGTATCAATAGTAATCGGAGTTCTGGGCCTCGTGGGAAACAGAATGGACAATATTACTAACAGTGTCCCGCGTAGCATCAACATATCAGTTGCCCAGCATATAGCCCTAATAGAAACATCCTATATTCTAAGAAAGATATTATCAAAAAGAAGAATTTTAAAGGACAGACAACTAGAAAATATCACAGAATATAATGTCATATATGCTACATCTTTGACAGCTATTGACGAACATAGATTCGAGACAATAACAGATAAAAAGATCCAAATTGGTAGCAAATTCAAAGTGAGAAATTGCGGAATCAGATGTGAGTTATCGATATTAGATGAGATTTCAAATAATTCAAATAGTTCAATAGCGAAAAGCAATATGATCAAGCGGGAATATCTAATTAAAGTAGTTGAAGTAGTAGTAATTTCACCAATCAAGGAAATACTTAAACGCAACTGCAATTAAAGGTACAGCGAACACGAAGACATGAAAACCTTTGTAGGTTCTATCGACAAATAAGATATTTCAAAATGACATCAAAATATTTTACTGTGAAATTGGAAATGCAGTTATAGATGACAAAAAGCCTCCATCTAGTGAAGAAGAGCAAACATTTTGAGCTAATGTTTGGGTCAACCTAAAGGAATATAATCCCAATGTAGAGTGGATCAAACGTTCACGATGACGGCATGAAAATGTTAATGCAGATGTATACTTAAGTCATGTACAGAGTGGATATTTTTGAGACAGAAAATGTTCAAAACACCTTTAATTTTCTAATCTTTCGGTATTAGTCTTAGAGACCACATTATTATTATTATTAGTAGTAGTAGTAGTATTAGTAGTAGTATTAGTATTAGTAGTAGTAGTAGTAGTAGTAGTAGAAGCAGCAGTATTAGCAGAATACTTAGTAGGGTATTAGTATAATATCAATCCATTTGATTGCTGTTGTATACTCATTTTCTTCCGGGAATCAAACCAGAAATCAAATGTCAGAAATGGCAGCATGGCACTTTCAAACCTAGAGTGTGGCAATAATCAAAGGATTTATGGTAATCTATCCAAGCTCTATCTACCCTCTGAATCTCTTCGATAATCGTCCTGTTCTAGGGGAAGGATATTGTTTTCACAGTGAAAAGTGTAAGTACATTTTGTCACGACAGACTTGATTGATTGCATGAGGTGGACCTATAATTTTTGGATCATCGTATTCACACGTTTTTGATATGTGATATATATAACTTTAGTGACACATTGGAGAATTGTATTGGGGTTGCTAATTACCAGTGATAAAGTTTGCACAATACTTTCATTGATTAATAATATTTGAGAGAGCCAAGTTGTGGAACTTGTCATTTCCTAGCCATTTCAACTTTTTAGAATCCGACAGGGATTACATTACATGATTATTGGTTATATCTGTCTATATTTCTGAGATGAGGTATTATGTACATTATTTACATTATTCGGACTATTGTCCTCATCTTTGTGGCCATATTTATAAATTTATAAATATGCCGACAAAGATGAGGATAATAGTCCGAATAATGTAAATAATGTAATATTGGTTATATATTTGAATTCTTATACAGGATTATACTTGAATTCTTTCTCGTGCTCGTTTGATCCACTCTGCATTGGGATTATATTCCTTTAGATTGATCCAAACATCATATAAATATAGACGGCACAGGGGAACGATGATGTCCGGTCACCCAATGAAAATAAGACTACGAAGAATAATTAGAAAGAACATTAATACATTTATAAATAAATTCCTAGTATGTGAGATAAAAACGTCTGTACCTATAAACATCGCTGACTTTATCAGAGATACACAATCCATGAATTATACCCAATAATTTTCTACTTAAACCTTCTCAACCTCAGGTCTCAGTGAACAATTTGGCAAAGGAAAGTATAAAATCAGAAAATCGCAATACTAGAAATAATAAGAATAGGAAAAGATTAAATACGAAGAAGAAAATTAAATAATAATATTAATAATAACAATAATATTAATATTAATAATAATAAATAGGAAAATTTGCAACTCCTATGGGAAGGAAACTGGAAGAAATTGGTACGAACACCACCCTGACCCGGTTACGGAGATAGGACCTGTTACAATTCTATGGGACTACACAATACACACTGACAGAACAATCAAAGCCAACCGGCCAGACATTGTTATTAAAGACCACAAACAAAATAAGTGCCTCCTTATTGATATGGCAGTTCCTGCAGACTGCAATGTATCTTTGAAGATATTAGAAAACTGTCAAAATACAAGGACCTTGAAATAGAAATCTCAAAAATGTGGCACATGGGAACATCAACAATCCCTGTTGTAGTTGGAGCCCTTGGACTGGTTGCAAAAGATTCCAGTAGGCTGATTGAAGGGATCCCTGGAAGTCCATGCCTCAAAGAGATACAAAATTTTTTTCTGACAAGTACAGCCCACACTTTACGAAGGGCTTTTTCTATGTAATTATTTTTTTATTTTTTTGCAGTGGAAAGTGTCATGATGCCATTTCTAACCATAAGTCCCTGGGCGGGACCCGGAAAGAAATGTGTAAACGCCAGATATCAAAGGAAATAATAATAATAATAATAATAATAATAATAATAATAATAATAATAATAATATTAAGGCGCATATTACAAGAATATATGAATGCATTTTAGATTCTATCAACAAAATTGGAAAAGCATTTTTAGAATTTACAAAAACCCTTTTGTCAAATTAGTGCAAACACTTTTGGAAAATATTTGGAGCAACGCAAATGAATATAACTTCAATACAGAGTGCATCAGCCGTGAACACGAAAGAATAATGGATAAACCTATGCAAGAATGGAAGAATATAACCCAAAATAATGGTAGACAATTTCTAACAAATTCTCCAAACTTGAAATCACCAGGAAATGACAAGTTAACCAACTTTCGGTTGTATCATCTGTCATCAATCTTGCGAAAACTTTATCAATGCTAATTAATGAAGCCAATTAAATTCCAAATGGATCACTGAATGTATTATATATCTCCGACGAAAAACGGCTGAAGCGGATGATCCAAAAATTATAGGCAATAAAATGTCTCTCAAACCCATATAAATTGATCAAGTCTATTCACCATATATAATATTATCACGTCTGTCCACTACATAAAAATCGATCACGTCTGCTCTGATAAACTGTAGTTATTCTTTACAGAGGTATCTAACTCACGGCGGTGGGAACATGACTGATGTCGTGATACCAGGTCACGACAGATAACATATAAAGAACCTCTAGATACTTCAAATGTACGAGGCCTGATGTTACAGTAATATAACATGTAATACTTTTTAAGTTTCTAGACAGATTTGGGTGAGAAAAATTGTCTAGTACGACACAACAAATCATTATTCAATATAATCGTTCCATGCCCTGCCAATGGGAAACGTTAAACCAAGACGATGCAACGAATTATTTTCCTTGAGTTTACAATCAACTGAGCTGATGACAGTCACAAACGTTTCTCTAATTGGGTTAAATGTGAAACGTTACGTTTTGAAGGGGTTAAAATGTTTTTTTCTTGTCTCAGTTTACAACAGATTGGAGATCAGTTTAAAGATAGTCTGTCAATTCATCTTTAGCGAACCTTTCAAAAGTAACATTAACACAGGAGCATATAGTTATCTTATAATAATAGATACTGATTCAATAACTGATGACATCGGGATGGCCGTACAAGTAAACCTGGTGTCAAATCATGCTACTCAATTTTAACGCAGGTTATGCCGTCATATATTATTGATACTGAGCTTAACACTGTTTGGCTAAATACATTTTTGATCAGTGTATTCTTTAGAAAAATAAAGTAGGAATTTTGAAAAAATAAAGAAAAGGGTTAATATATAAAACTTTCCGTAATAACCTTTAAATATTTTAGTAAAATTACATAAAACTCTGGAACCGCTTTTAAACAAATTCGACTAATAATTCTACATATGTAGTTTTTTGTCATCATTTCTGAACGGAGTCTACTCAGTAGCAAAAATTGTATATCTTTTATCATCCAATCTAATTAGGGTGTAAACGAATTGCACGGACAGAGAAAAAATAACTGTTCTCCCAATTAAAGACTGAAGAAATGCTCCAATGATTGTCATATTAATTAAGGCGCTAATCAATTCGCCATGAATAAAACAAGGAGAAAACAAATTGTATATATTGTTTTATTTTCCTTTCCTTGAATGGCATTTATTAAAATTAACATACGAAAGTCGTATAAATGCACCGAAGAACACGGGCTCGTGCACTTGGTTATTTATCCTTAAATAGTGCAGATATTACTAAAAGAGACTGAAGGAATAACCCGTTCTGATGAATGTGATTATTTCTAGCGTAGAAAGATTACCCTTATCCACGGTTTCAGCTACCCGCGATTGACCGTATATATACAATCAAATAAGTCGTTTGACATAATATCCTCTACAAAGCTCGCGTATATTGATATTGGTGATTCAAAGATGACAGAGAGAAACTGCAAAATATATACCATAAGTAATACGTAAAATGGTTGAATATTCGTCACATGAAAGATGAAGAAAATCGTATCTTTACAACGATCGCAGGAATGCTATTACATTATATTCGTGTAATAATTTTATTTCATTATTTACTATTGACTTTTATTCTTTTAATCTATAGTTACTGAGAGGAGAATATCAATAGAGAGGTCATAGAGAGTAAAAAGAAAGAGAGAGAGAGAGAGACATACATATCGGAATTGAAAGAGACCATCTTATATAAAGGTAACTGTCTGTAAGAGATGTTAAAGCAAATTTGGTGATTTAATTCGCCCCTGAACTCAATGTGATATTTTGAAATTAAAATCTTTCTTTTTTAATCTTATTTTCGTGATTTTGTTACACACTGAGGGAACTCAGACTGTTTTGCGCATCCGAGAAGGAAAATGAAAGAAAGAAGGAAGTAGAGAGAGTTAAAGAGAGTTTGACACGAAGTGAGATCGGAGTGGCGTAATCTTAAACTGAAAGCAGTTGTAAGTATTTAGGGGTTACATCATGTTTTGGCATTTAAAGATCATTTGAGGACATTCACTTATATTTAAGAGAGACAATACCAATTTTCTAATAAAGCTCTTGCAATGGTCATAATATGAAGTGTACACATAGCTACATAAAAAAATTTATATTACTAACATGGAACATTGAGTCCCCCAAAAACGCAATGTCAAAAGGAAGGTTTTTCCCATGATACTGATTTTATTTTATCTCCACCTTCGGCAAAGTTTATTGGTTTAAAAACGGATGAGTAAAAACCTAACCATATGATTAAATTGAATTTATTTGTTCTTGAGAACTTACAGAAAAATATTAAACACTATTAATTTGTTTAGATACTTTATTTACAAGAATAATTTCATATTTACACTGTTTTAAGACTAATACATGTAAAACTACTGAAATGCAATATTTACATATACCAATTCATAATGAAATAAATATAAAAATAATTTCTATTAATAAATTTATAAAATTTTGCTAAATTATTAAATTATGTGAAATGATTATCAGGAAATCCTTATCATTTTCCATGTTTTAAAGTTCAAATACATTGACAATTAGCCAATGTTTTGTTATGCATTCAAATTAAGATATGATAAATAGTGTAAATAAAAAAATCAAATAAATAAATGTCGCTTATTATTTGGGATGTAAATTCTCAAGAACAAAGAAAATGTTTAAATTCACTTTCATAAGATTAGGTTTTATTACATTTCTAATCGTCGCTAGTTATAACAATAAACATTGCCGAGAAATGACGGCAGTTAAAATAATCGCAGTGTCAATGGAAAAATCATCCTTGATGTCTGCTAAATATTTATTAGTGAATCCGTCTAATTTAGATGTATCCAGTTCGTATGTATCCTTTATATATTAACCTTTAATTAGTAACGTCCGCCAAGCGTAATATTCTTGATGCTATCAATTCCCAGAAGGCAAAGTGAATATGAAAATTTATCGGGATGAATCTTCTCTACTTAAAAAAGAAAGTAAAAAAAAAGATGGGGTGATGTTATGGTCCACAGTAAGATGCAATCGTGTATCCATCATTTGAATTACATTAAATTCCAAACTCGTTCAGAAATAAAATTGTACACATATGCTTTCTTAGATAAATAATTAAAAATAAATTCGTGCGAATTAAACCATGTAGATCATAGCGAGGGCTTCACTTATTCGAACTATGTGGACTGGCGATACATACAGTATATAGTCGCGTATCATGAGATCTTTGAAGCCCTAATCTATTAAGCTAATTTGACAACAGTAAACGGATATATAGTTTGGTTTGGTTTGGTCTATTTTGTTTTACGGCATATCAACGTCAATGGGTTATTTAATGCCGACAATATTTTTTATTGCTGGTAATAGTTTGTCTTGTCAAACATCTGTTTGTCATAATATATTTCCTTCAAAATTGTACTGTTGGCAATAATGTTTTTTCAAAACAGCATTGTTGGTTATGGTTAACTATTTGCCCTTACCTGGGACCCTAACAGATGCTACCACCGTGGTTCAGGGTGAAGCTGGGAACACCAGCAATTAAGAGGTGATTCCACGCTCCTCAAAACCTTCTGATCATAGGCCCTGTTGCTGGACGCAGTTTAACGTCCTACCCAGGATGTGGATGCAGTTTCATGTCCTACCCAGGACACGGATGCAGATTAACGTCTTACCCAGAACGTGGATATATTGTTTGCATACGGTAATTTTAAATCTCGTTTATGATGCGGCCCTCTTAAAATTAGCGTCAAAATCAGATCTTGAGGAATGGTATTGAAAGCGATTATACGCGCTAATCGCAAATACAGAATTGAAACAAGCAAAAAAAATAAATAAATAAAATAACATTTCACCAGTGAGCTTTGGACAACCGTGTCACTTAACTTCCAACATCAACGTCTGAAATGTATTGAACATGTAACACGAAGTAAAAATAATGATTAATCAAGATGTTGAAGAAAAAGGTGAGAAATGAAGTCCCGTCAATACTGGAAAGGCGATCAAAGTTACAGAACAGGAGAAGAATATTTTCCTGAAAATTGTTTTAAGAGAAATATCTGATAAAAAAAAACAAGAGACCCTACCGGTGGCTTGGTAAATTCTGCGTGCAGTGTTCAGTCAATATGTATTCGATAAAGCCTGTCAACCACTTCCAATCCTTTATAAATCGTAATAATTTTTGTCGTTTTATCATCCTTCCAATCCCCACCGTTCCTCCATAGCTTCATCATAATATTCCTTTTGATTTTCATATGTACTATCTGTAAGCCTTTCTTCCTCATTATGTACCCAAAGAATTAGAGAGGTAATTGTCAGATTCTGAGAATAAGTGCCCTTTTTGCTTCTACATTACATAATTATTCGTTGCTAACAGTCTTCATATATGGAATTATGAGCATTATTGGCTAGAGCCATATTCATGTTTCCGACAGTTGTCTCATTATATCTAAGTTAATTGTCCATATATCACAGGCACGTAGAAGGACCTATATTACATCACAGATCAGCAGTGTTTCCGTTGGTTTTAACAATGTCCCCTGTTGTATTTTTTTACATTTCGTTCATTACCATTGTTAATTTTAACATTACCATTTATTTCAATATTTGCTGAGACTCTCTATCCCGTATCATGGATAATATATGAATCTTTATGATATATATATATATATATATATATATATATATATATATATATATATATATATATATATATGAACAACTGAAAAGTTGCAAATTAAAAAAAATTGAATGTTTTTTTTTTTGTGAAAGTATTTATTTATATTTTTTGTATATGTATATATTTGATATTTCAGATCGGCCCCGATCTTTCAGCAGAAATGACTGTTTTCAGAAGTTTGTTTACATTAAGTGGCGTCCGTCGCGAGACGAGGACGTCATGTGATATGGAATGCAACTGTGTTTGAATATTTCTGACGGAAATTTAACTGTAGTAATATTTTAGATGCTGTTTAAATTTTTTTTTAACTATATATAAAAAAAAATTGTTGTTTAACTATTGAAATATTTATAAATATTTAAAATACCCAAGTCTTTATTTAACCCTAGTTTATAAGTATTTAATTTTAAAATTCAGTATTTTTCTTTTTTTCGGTGTGTGTATGTGGAACTGAAATCAGAATCTATCAATACACATTTACAGTTTTCAAATGTGTGTCCTGATTGATTAAAATGTTCAGCTATGGGGGAATAAGGATTGTTTTGACGTATGGTTATTTTTATTGTTATCGTGTCTGAGTGATTAGAAAGTTCGCTTTCTGACCATAAAACACGGGTTCGAATCTCACCAGGGTTGATTTGTCAAGAAGGAGACTTATTCTATCGGTCTAGATCCTGGGATTCATCCCAGCGTGCGGCACCTTTGGAAAGTGCCTGAAAACCATACCCAGGATGATGAGTGAATATGGGTAGACAGAACACTAAGGGACGTCGATAGCGGGTTTGAGTGAGCTGGTCTTGTTCCGATTGTTCATCATTCTAGATAAACAGGTTGGCTCTCTGGGATTAGAACAAAGAGAGAGTCTACAATATAGATTGGATAGCCACTCTAGTAGACGGGTATCCTCGAATGCCACTAGCCAGCTAGTATATATATATATATATATATATATATATATATATATATATATATATATATGCACAAACACACACAGATATATATATATATGATTATATATATGTGTGTGTTTGTGTTTGTGCGTGCGTGTGTGTGTGTACGAGGATAAACTTCATCCAGAAGTCTGGTGGAGCTTTTCGAAATATCACACTATGTCCAAGTCAATCAATATCTACTTAATTGATAAATGCGGAATCATTAACATTTTTTTTCGAAATAGTTTTCCAGGATACACAGAATAAACTGTCAAGTTCAATTGTTGGTACATATATCTAATGGAATCTTGACTCCATAGCTTACAATACTTGAAATGTTTTTCCTAACTGATCATCAAAGACACGGCTCAAGATGTACTCAAGTTAGAGTGACATAGAATGATCCTGTATGAATGTAAGTGGCAGGGTGAAGAAGTTCAAATCATAAGAATACGAAGGATAGATAACAGTTGAGTTATATACTTGAGTTGGCTAAGATTGCTGCAATCCGGTAAGCATTCTTTCAACCATCTGCTACTACTCAGAAACCACAGGAACGTGATATACTTTGGTTCTTCTCTACGGAGAAATATACCTAACCAAAACCAAATTTCTAACATCAAACATGAGAAATATTTATGTGCAGATCATACCTCTGTCACTAGCGTGAAGCAAAATATGTTCACAGTAATTTGAAGGGTTTGCGAATTTTTTAGTAAAAAAAGGTACTCACGTATATCTAGAAAGACATAGGATTGATGTTGCTGGATCCACTGACATACTGTTGACAGTTGTTACGGTCTGGATGGAAGAAGTACGCAATTGAGGGCCATACGTGTTTCGGAAAGGACCATCATCTTCTCACAAGACCCACATGATCCAGGAATGAACATCAGACAATATTTACAGCCTGTCTTGACAGTGGGTAGAAATTGCGACACCGAAATCCGAAAAAGCATTAGAATAGTGAAAAAAAAGCGAGACATACTATTAAGAAATTGGAAATTTCGTTAGTGTTGTAGCATAATTATGGACGACAATGGGCATGTCCACATTCACATCAATACAGTAGTAAATACTGTATGTTGTTATGCATTTAGAGATTCGTCTCCAGCAGTGCTGTTCAAAATCACTGGCTCCGCGCAGAGAGGATCCCCAGACGAGTTTCGTCTCGGGAAACAGCTAGCCGACAGCGTTTTATACCGGGTCTACGGGACATTTTGGGCCGATCCTACGGGATACCCCACATTAAATTCGTTTTTTTACCACTTCTGACCTCCGGGGTGGTTTGTAGATATCCTGCAGTTGGAGATTCATTGTGGAATTCAATTGACTCACTTTTAGCAGTTTACTAATTCTTCTACGAGCCGCTGGCGAATCTTATGTGTTTTTCATGTTCTAAGTATTATCGTTCTTTACTAAAAATCCTTTGATTATTCTATTCAGTAACCTTCCCTAGGTTGCAACAGTTAGAAACAAACAAAATATTGCTTTAATGAAATGTAATGTCAGTCCTCCTATATGGAAGTGAATATTGTACAATCTGATCATATTGAAACAAATTAATGTAGTTATACAGAATGATGCTGAGAACATTGGCGATTTAAGCAACAAGGACATATACGAGAGTCATTCAATAAATAAGGTGTATTTTTCGGTATAAGGACTTCTAATACAGATAGAAGCTTACTCTTTTTTTATTTTTTCAACGTAGTCTCCCAGCACGGTCACACACATTTCCCATCTGTGCACACGCTTCCGTATTACCTCTGCGTAAAAATCTTTGGACTGATGTCTCAGCCAGTCGCTCACAACACTTTTGACTTCATCGTCACTTTTAAACTTCGTGCCTCTCGTGAACGCTTTCAAGGGACCAAACAGGTTAAAATCTGAAGAGGCAAGGTCTGGGCTCTAAGGGGGCGCGAGGGAGCAGTTCCCAGCCCAGCTCGTTGATGGTCTGCACAGTTTGGGCTGCTGTGTGAGGCCTTGCGTTGTCATGATGCAAGATTACTCCTTCTGACTGTCATGATGCAAGATGACTCCTTCTGCGTTTGTTCTTTATGTCTTTCAAAGTCCTTGCAATGTCATCCACTGTCACCCTTCTGTCAGACTGAATGAGGTCATTGACTGATTCGATCACCTCAGGAGACCTCACTTCTCTAGGCCTCCGATGACTGTCTTCATCCTAAACACTGCTCCGTCCTTCTTTAAACAATTTAGCCCACTTGTCGACATTTATTTGGCTGAAAGATGTGCAACCATACACAGTTGAGATTCTCCTATGAATTTCAACTGGTTTGCACCCTTCAGCAACAAATAACTTGATAACTGACAGCTGTTCAATCCTGGAGCATGCTTCTTTGTCGGCCATCTTTGTTAATCGCTAAAACTCTCAAAGTTTTTTTTTAATCTGCAAAAGAAATTAAATCCATGTGAAAAAGAATTAAAACAAAAAAAGAGTAAGCTTCTATCTGTATTAGAAGTCCATATAGACGTCCATATACCGTACAATTCACCTTATTTATTGAATGACTCTCGTATATATATATATATATATATATATATATATATATATATATATATATATATATATATATATATATATATATCATCACAAATAGACAGCTGACATTTCAAGGGCAAATAATGAAAGAAAAGAGCATAGGAGATTTGATACTAACTGGGTATAATGAAGACAGAGTAGAACGCCGTCTGACCTACACAAGGAGCTTGTGTAGATAAATGTCGGAAAACGGCGTAGGAGAGAAATAATAAAAACTAAATAATTTCTAACAACTAAATAAAACTGGAAATTGAAATTGTGGAGATCCAACGAAAGAACACGAAATCTGTGTCTTCCAAACTGGACATAATTAAATAACATATATTACTACATTTGGAGAACGTTTGAAAGAGCAAATAACATCCCCTTCTTTTATATGCACCGTGTCCCTTCAGAACGCAGGCGACCATAGCTCTACCTTGTAGGTCTCAATAATTTCTTTTACTCCAAAACCCTGTTCTGTCATCCACTAGCTTAAGACCTCTTGGTATGTCACGCATTGTTTTCCCTTATCTCTCTTTCCCTCTATCCACTCTGTGAGTATCAGCTTCTTCAAGCCCTCTTCTCTCATTACATGTCACAGAAATCTCAGCTGCCTCTTCCCGATTTTAAGTTTAAGCTTTTCCTTGTTTTCTTTCTCTCCAAAATCTCATCATTTCTCACATGTGCGCTTCTTGGTATCCTTAGCATCCTTTTGTTGAACCATACCTCCGTTGCCTCGAGTCTCTTCTTCATCTGTGGGGAGACTGTCCAACATTCGCTACCGAAAAGGAGGACAGATATCACGACGCTGTTCAGGACTCTTTTCTTGGTTACCAACGAAATCCTTCTGTCTCATAATCATGACATGGCATCCTCACAGCAGCATAACTTCATTGAAGACTAGTATCGTCCAAGTGTTGTCCGAAACGATTAAGGCTTTAGTTCAAGAATGGCAACGATCACGATCCCTTCTTGAATCTTTCATGGAAACTGAACAGGATACAAAGAATGTTTTTATAAGAATGTTTATTTTATCCTCTGTACAAATTTTAAATATGTAATTAAATACATTTGTTTTTCTCTAAAATTAGTATCGTTTTATTAAATTACCAAATAACTCTTCCAATAACACGCGTAGCCTGTATATTAGATAAGTATATGTATTTATCAAATGTGCAGGCTGAAATGCCAACACATTTCCAGTACAATGATCTTCCTAGGAAAGAGAATGTTTAAAGAAGGGAATAACGAAAATATTTGATATGAAAAGGAAAATCAAATAGCTGTGATAAGAATATAAATTTGTACTATAAATTTCATATCAACTAAATCGTTAACACAAAATACATATTACAGGATATAGTGAGTCTGTGTTTATAATCCTAAGGAGATTCAATAGAATAAAAACAATCATATAATCAGATACGACGTGATATATCTTTCAAAGTTATTGGACACGAAATTAAATTGAAAAATACATAAAAATGTAAATATTTTAGATGTAACTCTAAAATTAACATAGCAACATTAAAAACATATATACTTTTCTGTCTACATAACATCTCCGTATTGCACATTCAGACAAATGCGGTGGTGACATTGATGAAAAAGTTCAAGGAAACGTAAACGAATATCGTTGGGCATTTAAATCACCGGTCCTATAAAAAAGGGTATTTATATTGTCATTTTTTTAATATAATTATGGTTGTATTTCTCTTGACAGCAATAACTTCAAACATATGAATATAGATGTCTAATTGTACAGTTTGACAAAGAATGGCCATTTCCTTACAGTAATTTTTTGACCAAAGAATGCGAGTCATTTCGAAACTAGCAAGTGAATCACTTACGGTCGTATAATGAATCAGTTACAACAAATAATTCGTCAGTTTAATGAAATTCTCTCACCAGACGATACGATTGGCCAAAAATTCCCCGTAGACCCCGGTACTTAGTGAATTTGATTTAATATCCCAGGTCATTATTCCCCGATTCTTCAGTCGATTTAAGTTGTTATCATCCTATGCTGATAAAGCTCAATGCTTTGCCCATGAATTCCGCTCAAACTCTGATCTAGATTCATCCGGATTATCCCTGCCTGACTTCCCAGTTAGAACTGATTCTCTGATTAGTGATATGCCTATAGCGCCTTCCATCGTTTCTACTATCATATTCAACCTTGATCGTCCCAACGCATGTGGAACCGATAGCATCCTTGTAATAATCATTAAGAAGGATACTCCCGATCTAGATTCTATTCTCTCTAAACTGTATAATAAATGCCTCGAAGCCTCCTGCATTCCTGCTAGCTTGAAGTCATCTCTCTTTTGTTCCGATTTTTAAGAACTCTGGGGAACCATCTGACCCATCCAACTATGGGTCTATTAACCTTCTTCCTCTTGTTTAAGAAAATCATAATGGCCCTAGTCAATGCTGAATTGATTCATTATTTCTCATCACACGGCTTTTTCTCCGACGATTAATACGGCTTTCGTTTCTCCAGATGAACTGCTGATATACTAGTGATAATTTCAGAAATAGGCTATCTTGCTCAAGATAAAGACGGTGATGTCCGGGATATAGTACTGGAGATCTCGATAATCTTTGACAGGTTCTGGCATTCAGGTCTTCTCCACAAGCTGAAAAGCTACTGTGTATCTGAACGTTTTTGAGCTGTCTAATTGTTACTATCATGAAATGAATGTTGTCTTGAATGGACCCTTATCTAATCCTTTCGTAGTAATGCGGGTGTCCCCCAGGCCTACGTTCTTGGACCTACGCTGCTTTCAATCTTCAGTAACGACCTTTATGATGACATCAGCTTTCAACATGGCCTTTTATGCTGAAGATGCTACCATTTACTTCTGCATCAATAAGGCAGCTGATGCATAAATCAACCTCAAGACCGTCGTTATACGTGGCAATAGATTGCTTGTCAATTTTTACGTTTCCAAAACTAAATTTATCTCAGTTAATCATCTAAGCATGGCCGATGGTAACCTCTGAGAATGTCACTCATTGCGCCTTCTCGGACAACCATTCTCAGCTGACATGATATGGAAAGACTACATCCATCGCAATATCAGCTGCTAAACAAGTCGGTTCGCGGTGTCGTGCGAAATAATTTTTTTCTCCGGAATCTATCTCGCATATTTATAAGTTTACAATCCGTCCATATTTAAAATATTGATGCCATATATCTTCCAGTGCCCCCGATAATTTCCTGGAGATACTTGATAAGATTCGAAGAAGAAAGAGCACTATTATTAGTCCTGATCTGGCGACTCGGCTTCAGTCGCTTCTCACCGCCGTAAGGTTTCCTCTCTGTGCCTTTTTTAAATAAATACTTTCAGGTAATTGTTCGGATGCGCACTTCGCTATAGTAGTTAGATTGTATGAATTCAAGCGAAATACTAGACTGGGGTGGGGGTAAAATCTCCCCAATTTATATTTCAGCTAGCTACATGTAGCCGTAACTTTTATGCTGACAGTTGCTTATCTTGGAATTCTTGCTTGTGGAATTCCCCACCGGCTCCTTGAATTCCAATCAGCATTCATATGCAAAGAAATAAATGCAATATCAATCGCTATCTGCTGTCCTACTGATTCCTCTTTTCTCTTTCTTCACAGTACTAACGTTTCTGTTATTACTTCTCCCGCACACTGTAACCCCTCGCATACTAGTAGATGTACTGTCTTGCTTAGGTTTATAACGATTAAAAAAGTTAACAGTGCGTTCCATTTTTTAAATTGTAGATATACACGTTGTCTTCGGCATTCTTTCACTAAGCGGTTTTTTCTTCATCCTTAGTCGTCCTGACCAACATATCTAAATCTAACAATATTGATCAAATAGAATTTATTTTGTCATCCCTTTCTTGTTCGACCCTGGAGTATATTTTACAGAGTGCGATGGAAAAATTGTCGTCTAAATTACGCAAAATTGAAAATAATTCTGACACCTCGATTAACAGATACATTTGCCAGAATTACAGAAAAATATCTTGAAAACACCATTGGCTTCAACAACTGCCTCCAGACGACTTCGGAATCTCCTGCCACGCTTCTGGACGATGACGATGTCATTGTTTATGTTGGTGAATAGTGCCATAATAATCTGCCTTAAGTTCCTGTTTTTGGTTACGAAGAGTGTTCTTGGTGTCTCGCTTAACTGCGCCCCAAACATTATAATGAAGATGTTAGTCTCGGGAGTTAGATGACCAGATATAAAGTATGATGTGGTGGCAGAAATTATCTGATAGCCATTACTAAGTTCTCTTGCTTCTGTGGCATGGTGCGGAGTCCTGTTGCCAGATATAGGCTCTTCCAGCATTCACCCTCTTGACTCATGTCAATATTTCCTCCTCCAGACAGTTTATATAGAGCTCCGTGTTGAGTCTGAGATCCTGTGGGAAGATGAATGGAGGCATAACGCCGCCATCATTAGCGATCATTCCGGAAACTATGATGTTGACTGGATATAGTGTCCAACTTTTTCGGATCATCTTTGCTGCCTCAGATTGAAACAAACACTCTAAATTGTTCGTATTGGAGGTTCCGACGTGAATGCTACGCAGTAAATCATGCCGTTTTCAATGTTCTGGCTGAGTGAATTGCGTCATGGTTTCTTTTTTCTTTTTTTCTCACAGATGTTGCCCAAGTGATCATACGATACTGTACAGTCGATAAATAAAAAATAAACAACGCGCATGCGCGAAATTACATATATAATATGGCGATAATTTACCCATCGCATCCTGTATTCTCCTCGTAAAAAAGTACTGAAAACAGAGTAAGATAGCTGATTAAAAATACTTTGATAACTTTGGAAAAATGAGAACGAATTTTAGGAGTTGCTGGATCATTCATTTCGGGAGATATAGGTGATAGCCTGGTTGCCCATAGTCTAAAATCAAGAAACAAATCTGAAAATGGTGTGACGGATCATCGACAGAATAGAATAAATCCAGAAACAATCGGAATAAAAAGAATGGCTGGATCTCTCGAACGAATATTTTGGAGGATTTCCAACGATTGTAACACGACACTCGTTTGATGCGGGAGACAAACGGAAAAACAAACATTTGTGTTCTTGAAATCATATAAGGCAGAGAGAGGCTCGTTCATTAATTATGCAGTTTTTTCTTCTTTTAATTAGGACCTAATATGCGGACCTGTGTTTGGTGTCACGTCAGAAATAACACTCAACCTTTTAGGTTTTCTCTGAGAGATCTCTCTGTTTGAAATATAAACTAGCTGTACATATGTACACTCCCTCCGAAGGAGCAATGCATGTTGATAGCTGATATTTACAGTATCTCCATGACTCTACAGAGATGTTCATTTTCTTATTGATTCATTTTGTTTACTATCTCTCATAATCCATTTCCTTCGAATGAATTTCCATGAACAAACTCGTACGGATTTCCTTTGATACGAGGTCAAACATGAATTCATTTTTTTCTCCCTGTCTGATACGGCCAGTGTATTCTCTACCATCACCAATAATCGTTGATAAAATAAACAAAAACCTATAACTGTCATTTCTTCAACTGACGTCTTTTCTTCGATTGTCCTATTTATGTTGATCATATATATTCAGACATATTCCAAGTATTGAAAATTTAGAAACGTCATCTGGTTGATTTCACTGTTTCGGGTACCATAATTCTCAATATATTATCTAGAAGAAAAAAAACATTAGCTGTGATATTTTGCGGTGCCATTGCTTACACAGAAATCTCCAAACAGTCCTATCAGGTGATAATTGGCATTTTGATATATTAGTCACTTTTTTTTATTTTAAACAGATTATTATAAAACATAAATACGGTATCAGTAGATACATAAATAAATGAATAATTATTGTGATTTGCCATATATGTAGCTCGCAACTTTCCCCTGGAGTTTGCCGATCTGACCACAGGATTCTAGAAAACTTAATATAGTAGATAAATTTCATTATACTCGGAGTGATATAATGACATTTCTTAGGGAAGCCTTAAATCAAAATATTTTTTGAGAGGCACTTAGTGGATGAGGACATTTCATATTAAAAGTATTATAAAACACACACACACACACACACACACACACACACACACACACACACACACACACACACACAACAACAACAACAACAACAACAAAAACAAAAAAGAAATGATAAAATTAATAAGAAAAGTAAAAATAGATTGTTTCACGGTGCAAATAATTTACCTTGTTTCTTTTTTAGGTATCGGGATAAAAGAAGGGGGAATCTATATATAAGATTATTCTATAAGAGATTTATGACTAACTGAACAAAGAAGAGGGGCAATTATTTAAGTAGAGCAATCTACAATAAGGCTAAAAGCTTATGAATAACGTATTCTCTTATTACACGCTTAATCAGAGTTTCGGGTTTAAATCTCTAACATACATTCTCTCACTGTCTCACTCTCAATCTCTCTTCATCATAGAGAGAAAGTGTTACATTCGAATCTTTACATCGGGTTTTCATTATTCTATTTTTCAAACGGAGCTATAATGTTGTATCTCTTAATCTATTAGGATAATGGTAATATCAGCCGTTTCATTATCAGGAACCATTTGAAATTCACCACCAAAGCTGTCGAATTCATATTTACATCAGGACTGTCACAAATCTTCTTTGGGAAAATTGGATCGATGAATTATATTTTTTTTTATCGTTGGCATGGTATATTTTAAAAGCAGACCAAGAATTAGTTAATCGATAATATAAATGTATGGTGGTTCGTTTCGATGTCCACAGCGGTTATCTAAGCTATTTTAAAGAAACCACATCGCACTAAGAGGGGTGTTTCACATTCACTCATACGGTATAACTTTGCTCCATATCTAAGCTATGCTTAAAGATTTAGTTCATGTCTGGAGGGAAGCGCGCATAACAATTGTAATTGAACAAGGGCCATGGACATATAGTCACTGCAATGCTATCATGTAACCTCCGGTTAATAGAATCAGTGACGGATTCTGAAGGTGTTCGTCTGTCCAGTTTTACACAAAATCTTAGTCGATCCGTGGTATGAGTTTTAGACCCTTGCCAACGGCCCCGTACCTTACTTAAGACTGTATCACTAGATACAATCTTAAGTAAGGAACGGTAGACTCTTAATAAAATTGCCATGAAGACATTCAAACACGGACCATGTTCGTCTATAGTGGGGCCGCTAAATATATAATAATAATAATAATAATAATAATAATAATAATAATAATAATAATAATAATAATAATAATGAGTTTGAGCACAATTTCGATTTTTAAATAATACTAATTTAATTAAAAGTAATTTTCTCAGAGGGAAGTGTATAGAATGTACTTTAACCCTTTGAGTCCTGGCCGCCGATTCATCGCTAGATAAGCCACTGAAAATTTACATCAGGATTTTTTAAATATTTCATCTTCCAGGCCGATTTTTAATATCCCAATGTGCGATATTTAGTTGAGAAAATAGATAAAAATTATACTTGACACTCCGAGCAGAAAGAGAGAGAGAGAGAGAGTGTGTGTGTGAGAGAGAGAGAGAAATGAAAAAGGAATGGGATGAGGGTGCAATGAGAAAAGAGCATGATGAAAATGAAAAATAATCCCAACATATATGACACGTACAAACACACATCCACACATGCATGCATACGCGCATGCACATACGCGTGTGCGCTCACGCTCACACACACACACATACATACACACGCGCACGCAAAAAGGAGCAAATCAACCAGAGAGTGAAGCAATTACGTCATTAAAATTAGTGCAAAGGAAAAGCAAAATACGAAAAGCAAAAATTAATTACTGAAATTTCCTGAGGATTGGATTGAAATATTTCAAAATTTCCATCTACGAAACTCTTGACCGGAAGTTATGAATATAACGTCATTCAGGTAAGTGACAAATGTTGTATTAATCCTATATATGGAAATAGAAATTGGCAAGACGATGATTAAATGACAAGACGAAATCATTAAAAGGAAAATATAAGGAAAAAAATAGACCAGCCGACCGGTTTCGCCCTCAGTCAACAGAGCTGAAATCGAAGCGAGACTAAATATTGCAATATAAAATATAAAACCAAAGGTGGAAAGATCAGATGGAAATCATGTAAGCCCTAACGGGCATTCCCTCTGTTTACAGAGGGACGGCTGCCTGGACCTTGACATAGATCGTTTCCAGTACCTTTAAGTGTAACACAGAATGAGCATGACTAAGGTTGGAAAATGAGTGCATGCTGAAATTTGTGGCACAGCTATATATATATATATATATATATATATATATATATATATATATATATATATATATATATATAATAAAAAGACTTAAACACTAATATTTCATGGTCATAATTTATTCCATTGGAATCATAAATACGATCCAATTCACCAGACCTACAAATTCCTATATATATATATATATATATATATATATATATATGTATGTATATCCTCCCAAAATACACAATTATGAAATTACATGACCCTTCATCCAAAAAGGAAAGTAGAGACAAAAAACACATTAACCAAAAATGAACAAGATTATTTAATAAAACTGGAAAATTAATCGTAGAAAATTGTCTGTCGTTTTTAACGAATCATGCATAAAAGATGGATTGCTTCCCAAAATACATATTATTAAATTACATAACCCGGCTCCGAATAAGGAAAGAAAATACGAAAAAAATACGTTGACCGATAACAAAGCCCAGTATCATATCAAAAAACTGGAAACTTAACTCCAAAATCTTGCCAGTCGTATTTATAGAAACTTGTGTATAAAAGTGTTGGCCGCGCAAATACAGAATTATTAAATTACAGGACCCGGAACCCAATAAGGAAAGTACATGCTGAAAGACATCATGACTGATAACGAAGCAAAATACCATAATATATAAAGGCAAACCTGTGAACATTTTCATCCGTTTTAAAACGAAAATGAGGAGCGTTTTTTGTTGGCACAAATGTTCGTAAAAATTTATAATAAAGTTCCCAGATAATCTTTTGATATTTGTACATAGATTTCTTCAGCGCCATATGTCAAATTATGCGCATAGTCGAAGCACCTTCAGTTTTACATTCATCGATAGATTGTCTTCTTTCTCGGTGTTCGATATTTTACCGATTTCTATGAAATTGAATTTTTTCCCATTAATTCAATTTGGGCGCGGGGTATAGAGATGAAATTTAATCGTATAGAACGAGGTGAAATGTCAGTTTCCAGAATATGTACACGTATTACAAATTTCAGTTACGTATGAAATAAAATCATGTATTAGAAAACTACATATTCAATAATGCTACGGACATTTCTTTCCACTCAATTTATTTGTGATTATTTTTGGACTGGTATGAAGTGTCATCATTAAGTCTACTGTATGTAGAAAAACGTATATGCATATTTGTTTTTTCATTTTTAATTCTCAGCTTTGTTGTTTCGATGTAGTCTTCATTCTAAGATGTGTTCTCAATTTTATACCACGTCCAACTGTAAAAGTCGTTTAAAGATAATCGAAACACTTTTTATAGAGCTGATTTATCCGACACTCAATATTATTTGATTTGAAAAGAAGATAACGCTTTCAGAATTTACGTTCAATGCACATTTAGCGAATATAAATCTATTTCTGAAGATGGAAAAATAAGAAAAAGAGTTTGGTAAATGAAGTATGGGCGTTCCATTTGGGATGTTAATTGCGTTACGTGTTGAGAAATATAATGCCTTTAATTGTTTAATCTTATTTCTTCTTGTGGCATTTTGCAGACAAAAATGTAAATTTCTAATCGGAAGTGATGCCAAATGTTGTATCTGACATATTTGCTGCAATTCCCACCACTCCTTTATCGGACATAGAATTTTCTTCTGTGACAAGCGGTTTGTTTAATCAGTAATTAATAGAGAAGATAGCATGATTAATGAAATGCTAACGGAATTTATTCACGAGTGCACATAAACAAAATATAAGACGAATGAATTCACAAATTCGCGTTTATATCGCCTGTTATTTTTTTCTTGAATATATTTCTTCAAGCTACAGCTACGACTTTTCATTGCAATAAAATTGTCTTCACATTCAAAATGTTATATAATTAGATATATTTGGAAAGATTATATTCGTCGTTTTTGTTGATAATACTAACATTGTTTAAATGACATCCATTCAGGACGGATGCGAATGTAGCGCTAAAACGGATCGTTGGATCAAAAGTTCATAGGCTGACTATGAATGTGTGATGCTAGATCTGTGATATCTTAATTCTATCTATTCCTATTAATATATATATTGTTTGTTTTTAGATAAACTGATATCTAACTGTTCAATGAAGACTTCAAATGTAGCGATTTCTCTTGAAAATAAGCAACATGTCATCGTCGTGTTATCAAATACCTGCAGAAAAAGGGCTTAAAGTCCAAGGACATTTGTGCTGACATATTTGCTAAATTAGGGGATGACGCTCCAGTTCCGTCAAGAATGTAAAAGCAGGCAGCTGAATTTAGGAGTGGAAGTGAGAGTCTTGAAAACGACCTAGTATATAGAAATACTGCCACTACCACCACCATCGCTTGTGTCCATCAAATTGTGATGTATGAACAGTGATTAATCAAAAATTAAATAGTTGATTGTATTAGCATATGTCAATATTTCTCAAACATTTTTAATTCAGGGCGCACTTGGAGAATAACTAAAACTCAGGGTCAAACTTTAATTTTTAATAAGGAAAAATTAATCATGAAATTTGAAAATAATAATGAAGTGCCTGAAATAATCATTTAATTTTAAATATATATATATATATCTATATATATATATATATATATATATATATATATATATATATATATATATATATATATATATATATTAAAATATGTGTTAGTTATCGATATCATTACATTTCATGCGCAACATGGGTATGATTATAAACTGCATGCAACAGCAAGGTTTTGAGGAGCGTGCCTCTTAATTGCAGGTAACATATTTAAGCCCAAAAATGGTGTTAAAAAGCTATGAAATTTTAGCGTGAAACTAGTTTTTCATACCAGTCATATAATTTTAAAAAATGTATTTACAGCTATATATATATATATATATATATATATATATATATATATATATATAAAGCTGGAAATATATTTTTTTTAAATTATATGACTGGTATGAAAAACTAGTTACATATACATATATATATATATATATATATATATATATATATATATATATATATATATATATATATATATATATGAAACTTGTTTTATAGCTGGAAATATTTTTTTTTTAAATTATATGACTGGTATGAAAAACTAGTTCCATATATATATATATATATATATATATATATATATATATATATATATATATATATGAAACTAGTTTTTCATACCAGTCATATAATTTAAAAAAAAAATATTTCCAGCTATATATACAGGAAATCCTATTTTATTGGATAAATAAAATTAAAAATGGATATATTTGAGTACGTAAGTACACGGATAAAAACAATCACACACGCATTTCGGAATAGTTCTAATCGATTCAACTAACGACTTCAATATTACTATTATGGCAAAGAAGATTTTATGCTTTGTGGAATCATCATTAAATTTGTTTGTATTTTACTGCCTATCCTTTCCAAGTTATTGTGTGATGGAAGACAGGAAATGCCTCTCCAAAAAACTTTCCGAAAAAAATCTCCACGAATCCAGACTCTCGCATCTCCATTCCGTCGATCTGGAGGACGTTCTTTTCAGACACATTTTCCTAAGAAATGTTTCATTTTGGAGCGGATTCCCAATAATATGCTTCAAGTCATGATTCAAATGTTTTCAAGTTGACGTAACCTCGTAATACAATTCTTGCTCAATCTCTGTAGAAAAATGCATTTACTATGACTTTTTGTGATTCTTGGGCCTTGTTTTGGTAAACAATAGGAAAAAAATGCCTATAACTCGCTTCGGCAGGTTTTTTTTTGTAACAAAGCGGTTACGTGACATCTGACCATCTTTCCAGCAGCGAATGACAGACGATTTCCTCAAAGATTAAAAAGAGACACGAGGCGACGGATGATGCTAAGGATATCATGGACCTAGACTGTGAGCAACGATGAGACCATAGAGAGGCTGCAAACGGGGAGAAGGCTTATACTTAACATCAGGAAGAGGCAGCTGAAGTTTCTGGGACACATAATGAGGAAGGAGGGCCGGGAGAAACTGATACCCAGGGTACGAATCGCGAAAAAAGAGAGGCAAGGGAAAGCAGCGCGTGACATACCTGGCGAGCTTGAGCATGTGGATGACAGAACTTCTGGTGGATGAAGCAGAGGGAAGGGAAATGGTGCGAGTTGCAAGGGAGAGAGGAAAGTGGAGACCCATGATCAGCTGAATCCTGAAATGACAGAGCGCATAAAAAGAAAAGAAGAAACATCTCGCTTCGACCGAAACTTTTTGATTTCCGTGAATTTGAATATTTTGAGGTATGTCATTTTCATTTCATCACCCGTAGCCATTATTACTTCGTGAATATAGCATTGGACAATATATTTAAAATATTCATCAGTCACTGGTGGATAACCATTCCTAGTACCTACATTTGCAAGCTAAGCAAATCGGTGTGTTCGTTTTATTTATAACGGATATTTACAGTTTTGTATTCATATATTTTCGTTATTTCTATCGCGACTACACCAGTCTTTGCATAATTGTTTTTGGCGCGTTCTCATGGGACATTAGTAAAAACTCGATTACTTTATCCAAATTCCCTACTCTCGAATCCGACCAAATAAATTCATCTCAATGGTTTTCTGAAATTTATTTTTGTTTACATTATTTACAATCTTCATCTTTGTCCTTATTATCAATACGTTTCGGGCATTATTATGCTCAATGTTAAACAGGTGGTTTTCGATCTGAGTAACCTTCAGACATTTTGAAAATGAAAAATGTATTCTTTTTCTTCTTATAGGTTTGTCGTCCCTAGGCGAATCTCCTTCAGATCAATACAATAGAGTCATATATATATATATATATATATATATATATATATATATATATATATATATATATATATATATGTTTTGAACAATAAAAATATTTATAAATTAAACTTTTCAGACACACGAGGTTGTATGTTAATATAATTTTGTTTTATTATTTCAGTTAAGTTTCTCGGTTAGTTTTAGCCAGCATGGCCAACATCAGGAGAAAAAGATCTATGCTTGTTAATAGCCGTGAAATACAGGAATGTATGACTGCCTCTGAAGTGAACTTTATCTGTGGTTTTCATTTGTTTGTTTTTTTTTTATCGTAAATTTTGGTTAGTCCTTGTATTGGTTAAACAGACTCTTTCAAGTTGTTCTTTAGAGCCTGGTAGATTCCTAAATCTCAGAATACTTTCCTTGGTCATTTTGACGGATTTATTGGTTGCTGAGAGGTGGAAGTGTGTGTGTTAATGTATGTTATCTTTTTGTTCTTTCGGGGTGTGAATGATGTGTGTATGTGAATATATTGATATGAGTGTCTGTATAAGTGTGAGCCCTCAACACCTTTGCAAACATGTGGGTGAGAAATGTGGATAGGGCTTGATTTATACGGTTATATATTGATTCTATTTAGTTAAATTTCTGGTTAAGCCCGTCTGGGAGATGTGTTTTGAGGCGCAAAATCCATTTGTCTTCATGTTCTACTACTATTTTTCTGATGTTATCTTTTCTGTCTGTTTCTATTTTTCCAATTATAGTGAATTTTTCATGACTTTTAAAATGATGTTTTCTAGACGGAAAAGTTATACAGGTAATACGCTTACGCCGACTTAATCCGATTCCGATAATTGTTAAGTTTTTAGTGAAGTGCCATTCAGATTTTGTCACATATCTTTTCTGGCAAAGTGTGCATTCTAATAAGAAAATTATTTTATGACTTCTACAGTTAGAGTTGTGGTAGATTTTGAAAGTAGATTTACTCACTGAGCTAGTGAACGAATTGGTATGTATAATGTGTTTACAACCAAATCTCTTTTTTTGTTACACGATTGGAAAAATCCCATTATTTTTATTTTTGTTCTTATACTGGTTACCTTATCATTTTAAATTTCGTTGCAACCTATAATTTCGTTAAGATTCTTAGGTCTAAGATATCCTAGAAGGCCGGGTTCCTCAAACAAAGCCTTCCCAGCGACATTTGATTATCTGAGATAGTGGAGGAAGAGTGGTGTTGAAATGGGTTACTAGAAGGATTCGTCTGGATTTAATTTTAATTTTATGCATTAGGGTGTCAAATATAGGTGTGAAAATTGCTTTATTCATTTGTTTCCTGTTTAGGTACTGTTTATAGCCACAAGTTGAGAATTGATGCTCGATATTTTTAGTGTGTTTATTTAGTTCTTCATTTTAGGAACATATCCTTCTGAACGAAGTTTTTGTGAATAGTGAAGGTTCTCCTTGATGTGTTTTTTCGTTTGGAAATCCAAAGTGTAGACATTTGTGAGTGTCGGTGATTTTAGTGTGTATTGTCGTTCGTAGTTTTCTGTTTTTTCGATTTAAATGCGGATGTACAAAAATGTTACCGAATTGGCTGCTTTTCTGTGGTCGAACCTAATGGAAGCGCGTACCGTGTTTAGGGCCATAAAGAATTCATCGAGTTTCTCCTCGCTGCCCGTGTGTATGAAGATATCATCAAAACATCTTGCATAGAATAAGCAGTCGTTACCGATGAAGGGATAAATATGGGTCCCTCAAAATTTCCAGTGAAGTTTGTGTCATATGATGGAACTGCAACGGTGCTCATGGCGCAACCTTTTACATGTAGGTAGTGTTTCCCATTGAAATCGACAATATTCATTGTAATAATATGTTCCATAAGTTTTATGATTAATTCTGAGGGTAGGGGAGTGTCATGTTTTGTTCTTTTATTAAGTGCTTCTTTAAGGGAGGTTAGTATTTCGATGTGTTTGATGTTTGAATAAAGTGATATTACGTCCATAGTTACCAGAGTTTCTGACACTGTTTGAATATGATTAATTCTATTTATTATGTCTGTTGTGTCTGAGGAGAAATACGATAAAGTATGAAAACGAATCTTAGATGTCATTTTTATTTTTCAAGTTATCATGTACGTCTAATACATAACCTAACCGATTTCCTTAAGGCTACTACAGTATTTTCTTTTGTCTAGTTTTGTATTTAAATAAAAAAAATACTTGGAAAAGTGGTATTTATATTGTAATACAAATTGTAATTTAGAGAGATTTTGTACAACTTTACGAAGACCAGAGATAAGTGTTAAAATATTCCGCTTGTATATTAAGCATAAAGTATTCGGATACATTAGTAATTTGAGTGCATCTTCGTCTGAGTAAATGATAACCATTACCATCTTTATCAAAACAATATTTATACGGCATACAAATGTTTGTCCAGGCATTTCAGTGCACACAAGATTGTTGGTCATTTTGATACATTATAAGTCCATAAATTCTTCAGAAAGATGCTGAGAATATCATGGATTGCGTTACTACAGAAGGTTGTAGAGAATGCCATAAACTTATGAAGTGCTTAAGGCGTAAGTTTAAGGCATCATTAAAAAAAATAGGATATTTGTATTTAGAATAAAAAAAGTAAGATGAGTGATTGATATCTCCTTGTTAACGGCTTATCAACCCTTTGCAGGCTATTTAAAACCAGAATTTTATTGAGATAGTAATGGTTTAGTTATACATGTACGACTAAATAGCCCATAGCTGGGTGGGGGGAATATATGGATTCCCCAAGGGGAATTGCACGTAAGTGAACCTAATGAACCGAATAGAGACTTGCATTCATCATTCCTATTAGAATTTCAAGTTAAACCAGACGCACGTCACAGCTTACAACACCTGGTAATAGCAAACGGTCTGTCATCTAGGTACTGACCAGTTTCGACGTTTCTTAAATCGGTGATCATATGAGAACCGGTGTTTGAACGTGATAAGGCCGAAAGCTAGAAGGAGTAACTGAAATTTCTTGGACATATAAGGCTCAGAAAACTGGACATTCACTGGATATATTGAAGTAGAGAGGGTGAGATGAAATGAAGGGCTAAGTTATATAACGAGCTTTTGCTAATAGTTGGCAGAACAGTAATGACTTGAGATAGCAAAAAGAAAAAAAAAGGTCGTGAAATTTGTGGAAAACCATGATCGCCAACTTCCCAAAGAACGACATCAAGTGGGGAAAGCGGATAATCGTATCTTTAGATATTGTGATGTTTCACCTGTGTAATTTGGGGACAAAGTTTCTATTCTGCTTATTATATATATATATTTATATATTCGTGGATACTTACCTGAACGGGAAAACTCATATTATATCAGTAATTTAGATTTTAATCTTGTGAAATATATATTTTTAGATGATGTAGGATTTTCTGAAAAATATATTAATATCAAGACTCTGACAGAAACAATAACACACACGCGAAAAACACACCGATATATATATATATATATATATATATATATATATATATATATATATATATATATATATATATATATATATATATATATATATATTGCCATACAATAGAAGGCAAGATCTCAAATGCTGATCTGTTTGAAATGTGTATAATCGGAGTCATTAAGTCCAATTTGATGCAATTTTGATGGCCATGTCAAATACTGAAAGATCCCGGCTACGGTCATCTACACAGTGGCACAAGAAACGTATGCAAACCATATGTTTGAGATATACACTTCAGCATCATTGTATTTTCATAGTTCTTTTTTGAAAATCATCCGAAATACTTTGCAATCTTCACAAAGTGCCATGGCAGTAAGAAAGGCCATTCTGTTTGTATGTTCCATGATAGCGATGATTGGGTTATTAGCTTCGATTGTTCTCTCTGTGTGCATTGTAAACTTAAAATTGTTACAGGTCCTATCTCCGTAACCGGTTCTGGGTGAAGTTTATCCCAATTTTTTGTACTTTACTTTCTGTAAACCTTTCAGATTTTCTAATACATATATCGGCCTTATTTATCATGCCGACCTTTATATTTATTGCGTGCTACCACCGGCCAACCTGCTACAAAATGTTCAATTGTTTCTGGATAATTATCACAGAAGTAGCATTTCGTGTTAAAACAATTTTTCAGTTTGTGTGCTTAGTAATTCCTAGTTAGCAAGAGGTGGATCTGTGCAGCGAGAATAAAACCTTCGATTTCAGATTCTAACCCCGCATTCAAATAGATAATGACGGGTTCGAGGTGCATCTGCCCGACTGGTGCTATCAGAATATTGACTTTTCTTACCATGGTTTCTGCATTTAGTCTATTGCATTTACTTGTGCTTTCTTTTTTAGGCTTTTTGACGCGGCAGTAGGATTATTATAGTTTACTTACACTTATTAACCCACTTGACTTTCCATGTGTATTTGTTGACTTACTTAATAATTATTTTATTTACATTATTCCGACTGTTATCCATATACACAAAATATCTGACGTTGTACGCTCCGTCCTTCTTCAGGTGATTGGAATTTCGAACCGAAACTCTTATTTTGTCCACCGTTGTAAATTGTTCAAGTTTCACGTGTCATGCATCTTCCGCATATCTCAGTTATTTTTCCTTAACTGAAAACTCCAAGGTTTTAGTTCACTACTACTGTAGCCTGGTATTGAACTCACAACTATTTGAGTCTAGTGAACGTCTTTATCTTCAAGGACACATAGCCCAGTATTTATTTCCTTAATATTTTTGACACATCATCATCCAGTCTTATGTCAGTTCCAGGTATCGTTGAAGACAGGCAGTTGTGGTTTTGTAAGACATTTCTAGTTCAACAAATTCACTACCTACTGCGGATCTGGGAACACGCAATCGCTGAACATCAACCATGGGGTGAAGTATGCGGTGGCAAATGAGAAGCTGTTTAGTTTTTAGTTTTAATACATTTGCGTAATGTCGGCTATGTAGCAATTAAGGATGTTGAAAATCTATTGCACCACAGGGACAGCCAAAGTGTTTATGTCTGATATTCTGACACGTGAATTCAACATATACACGCCTGTAGTATTCTTTACGTAATTTATCTTTCATTTGGGTATGCAGGATACTATCTCCTTCGATGACTCCTACTTATTTGTAAGCTTCATCTTGTTCCAGTTCCCCTAAGCTTTGTGAAAAAATCTAGATATATTGAGTGTTATTGCGTAATTCTTCCTTTCTTGAATGTTACGTTTGCATAATTATCTAGACCGAAACACATACCGATGTCATCAGGGAAATATTTCTTCAACTCATTTTTTCTTTGGCAAAGACTTTGTTATCATCCATGTATAAGAGATGATTAACCCACTTTTTTTACTTGCGATTCACAGTTATTGCTGTTTAGTTAATGCGAAATTGGGATTAAGGACAGCAGAACGGAAGGTTAACAAGAGTCTCCTTCAAAGATTCCTCGTCGGATATTCAAATAATTGATAACGGCCCTACCTTTGGTGTGATTTAAGTGTAATGTGGTTTTCATTATTTCCATGTAAGGATATTTGCTATCACCGAGGAGTCTTTATACCTTTCCAAATCCTTAAGGATGCAAGTGTGTGGCACACAATCGAAGGTTATACAGTAATCTATAGAGATTTTGCTAGGATTTCTTCTTTGCTTCATGAAATTTTTCAGGATCATTTACTTTATCTGCAGTTCATCTTTGCAACCTTATGAACCTATTCGACATCCATTCTGATTCATTTGAAGAATGTTGTATTCATCGAGAAAAGAGTAATTATAATTTGTCAGGACAGATATGATCAATTTATATGCGGTGAACAGATATGCTATTTGCTTATAATTGTTTAGATAATCTTTTTCGCACGTTTTTGTTATGACATATGTTACCATCAACGATCCATTCTCGAATTTCACCGGAGTTATTAATTTGCATTGATAAAGTTTGTGCAAGAGATTTATGGATTGATGACAAATGATGGTGCTGAAATTGGGGTATAATTTCTCATTCAGGTTTGTTCTTCATTCATTCTTGTTCATATTTAATTCACTCCATATTAGTTGATCGAAACATACTCCAAAGATTTTGGCACATCTTCAATAGATGGTGGCTTTTTGACTTCTACAACTGTTTTACCAATTCTCCTGTAAAACTGCATGAAGCACGCTTGGAATATCTTATTCTGCTGATAGAACCAACCACGCTTTTCGAAACATCTTGTCCGCTGTTCCTTTAAATGCAGTTTCTGTTGAAATATTTCTCTGATTGGTGGAATTTCATTTAATACTTTAATTTTAAATTTCTGCTTGATCATCTTGTATTTCCGTGTTGAAATATTTGAATTTCTTGAATAGTATTCTATTATCGATAACTCACATCTGATTTCTTCAATTTAATTGTGTCTTCTATTGTCTGTTGATTAATCTTTTATTTATCTTTATATTTTTACAGTACCTGCTAAACCTGCTTCATAAAGGACATTATTTACTTCTATAATGTTTTCTAGTGGTCTATCCGTTAACAATATTTGTAATACAGCCTTATATGATTGCACAATTGGTTTATTAGACTTTATAATATGAAGTGATGGAAACCGAACATTCTCTTACATTTATGTGCCAGTTTCTTTGCTGATTATTTCAATGGTGTGGATTTTCAATTCAATGATTTCTTCTTCTTCTTCTTATTATTATTATTAAAATATTCCTGCCGTCATCTTAACCAAATTGAATTCAACGCACTAAAAGTAAAATAATAATAATAATAATAATAATAATAATAATAATAATAATAATAATAATAATAATAATAATAATAATAATATCGACTAAAAAAGGCATTCGACAGTGTACCACACTATGAATTACGGAAAGCATGAAATACTGGAACACTATAGTAAATCTAAAACATGCAAACGTGTCATTAACCTCGAGAACAAACACCCTCAAAAGCGGGATCTTTCAAGGAGATTCATTGTTAACACTACGCTTCTGCCTTGCATTAGCACAACTGATTACCTACTGAACAACAGTTGCTGCGGATACGAGTCACAGAATGGTAAGGTATATCACCTATTCTATATTGATGATTTTAAAAAGTTTGACAAGGATGGTAAAATATATCGAATGCATTCCATCAACTAAGTAGCTGCACTCTTCAAGAAAGAAATTATTATATTTGAAATACTACCAACACAAAATTAAGCGAATAACAACTATGACAAACGAACAAAAAAAGAAAGCAAAACAACTTGGCTAAATGAAATTGAAAATAAATGGGAGAACAAGGCATTTTGTGACAAATACCTAAAAAAAAAGTAAGAAGCAGATATGGAGCAACAGAAAACACATTAGAGGCTGAGGGGCCCTGGGTTGAAAGCTGATACAGAAGGCCCAATTATTGCAGCTCATGTTCAAAGACTCGCAACCAGATCCTATCATTCTCACATAATCAAGAATAGAACAGACCCGAAATGTTATGAAAATGTCGACCATATTAACTCAGGATGATCGGAACTAGTAAAAAATGAATATACCCACAGACATAAAAAGGTAGCGACATAAGTGCATTGGAAGATATGCAAGAAGTACAAAATCGAAACCACTGAGGGATGGTATAAGGACCAACATGAATTAGCCAAAAAACGATGTAAATATCCTCCGGGGTATACCAATTCAAACCAACCGTGAAATAAAAGGCAACAGACCAGATATTATCATAAAAGAAAAGAATTTCAGGAAGTGTATGCTTATTAACATATCAGTACCATCTGAGAGAAACACCTACATGGAAATTATCGAGAAATTGTCCAAGTACAAGGAACTGGATATCGAGATTAACAGGATGTGGTGAATGATGACTGAGACTATGAATAGTAATCGGAGCTCAGGCCTCGTGAGAAAAGATTTGGACAATTGTACTTAGAGTGACGCAGGTAATATCAACATTAAAGTAGCCAAGAATATTACGCTACTAGGGACATCTTATATACTAAAAATGTGCTATCAATGAAATAACAATTCTCCTATAGCGACGAAGAGCCATAGTTTGGACCCAGCTCTACAGGATACAAAGTAGGAAACACAACAGCTAATAATAATAATAATAATAATAATAATAATAATAATAAATGAACTTGAAAGCTGAAACTGAAGGTTTTATCATTGTTGCACAAGACCAATGCTTGTTAACTAGGAATTATCAAGCACATATACTAAAATACTGTGTTAGCCCAAAATGCAGATTCTGTGATAAATATCCAGAAACCATTGATCATCTTGTATCAGGTTGCACGTTATTGGCACCCACTGAATATAAAAACCGGCATGACAGAGTGGGCCAATATCTGCACTGGTAAATTAGCAAATTCTACGGGAAGGAAACTGAAAGAAACTGGTAAGAACACCACACAGACCCGGTTACGGAGATAGGACCTATTACAATTCTATGGGACTACAAAATACACACTAATAGAACAATCATAGCCAACCGCCCAGACATTGTTATTAAAGATAACAAAAAAAAGCTTCCTTTTTGATATGGAAGTCCCTGTAGACTGCAATGTATCATTGAAGACATTCGAAAAGCAGTCAAAATACAAGGACCTTGAAATAGAAATCTCGAAAATGTGGCACATGGGAACATCAACAATCCCTGTTGTACTTGGAGCCTTAGGATTGGTTGGAAAAGATTCCAGTAGACAAATTGAAGGGATCCCTGGAAGTCCATGCCTCAAAGAGATACAAAAAATATTCTGACAAGTACAGCCCAGACTTTACGAAGGGCTTTATCTATGTAATCTTTTGTTTTTGCAGGGGAAAGTGTCATGATACCATTTCTAACCTTAGGTCACTGGGTGGGACCCGGAAAGAAATGTGTAAACGCCAGATATCAAAGAAAATAATAATAATAATAATAGTAATAATAATAATAAATCATCTCTCGTCTATCCACAAAATACTTGCGGAAACATTATCAACGCTTGTAAATAATCCCAATAAAATCCCGGAATGGATTACTGAAGGTATTACATATCTGATACCAAAAACAAATGAAACAGATGACCCGAAAAATTATCGACCGATAACATGTCTCTCCGCAACGTATACGTTGATCACGTCTGTCCGGGCGAACCGTACCTACTCCTTTTTCGAAACAAACAGCGTTCTTCCGCTGGAACAGAAGGGATGCAGCAGGGGTTCTTATGGCTGCAAAGATCAATTACTGATAAATAAAATGATTCTGGAAAATTGCAGGAGCAGACGTAGAAATCTCAGTGCAGCGTGGATTGATTATCGTAAAGCCTTTGACAGTGTTCCACATGCTTGGATCCTTAAGACTTTGGAAATATATAAGTCTCCCCTGTGGTATTAAATTTCCTTAAGCACAGCATGGGAATGTGGGACACCAAACTATACCTTAGTCACACCAGGGACACTGCCATATCCAACCGACTCAATATCCAATGTGGAATCTTTCAAGGAGACTCTCTGTCTCCCCTTCTGTTTTGTTTGTCCTTAATACCCCTTACGCATGAACTGAACAACAGTAGCTATGGCTACAAAATAAATAACAACATATTCAATCACCTACTCTACATGGATGATCTCAAACTCTTTGCAAAGACGACAATGATTTGAAGGGTCTCCTTAATAATGTAAAATACTTTAGTGACGACATATGCATGATTAGATAAAATACTGTGTTAGCCCAAGATGCAGATTCTGTGACAAATATCCAGAAACCATTGATCATCTTATATCAGGTTGCACGATATTGGCACCCACTGAATATAAAACCCGACATGACAGAGTGGACCAATATCTGCACTGGGAAATTTGCAACTCCTATGGGAAGGGAACTGAAAGAAACTGGTACGAACACGACCCTGACCCGGTTACGGAGATAGGACCTGTTACAATTCTATGGGACTACACAATACACACTGACAGAACAATCAAAGCCAACCGCCCAGACATTGTTATTAAAGACCACAAAGAAAATAAGTGCCTCCTTATTGATATGGCAGTCCCTGCAGACTGCAATGTAACTTTGAAGATATTCGATAAACTGTCAAAATACAAGGACTTTGAAATAGAAATCTAAAAAATGTGGCACATGTGAACATCAACAATTCCTGTTGTAGTCGGAGCCCTTGGACTGGTTGGAAAAGATTCCAGTAGGCTGATTGAAGGGATCCCTGGAAGTCCATGCCTCAAAGAGATACAAAAATTGTTCTGACAAGTACAGCACACACTTTACGAAGGGCTTTCTCTATGTAATTATTATTTTTTTTTTTGCAGTGGAAAGTGTCATGATATCATTTCTAACCTTAGGTCCCTGGGCGGGACCCGGAAAGAAATGTGTAAACGCCAGATATCAAAGAAAATAATAATAATAATAATAATAATAATAATCATAATAATAATAATAATAATAATAATAATAATAATAATGAGAAGAAGAAGAAGAAGAAGAAGCAGAAGAAGAAGAAGAAGAAGAAGAAGAAGAAGAAGAAGAAGAAGAAGAAGCAGAAGGAGAAGGAGAAGAAGAAATAGAAGAAGAAGAAAATGCTAATAATAATAATCAGACATGTTGAGTGTATCCGTAAAAACAGAGGGATCTAGGATTGAAAATACATTTTTTTTTTTAAATACCCAGAAACCTGTTTGCAAGACAACTTTCGTCTTTTCCTTTCTCCATGTACTAGGATAAAATGTTTGTTACGCGGTACGTAGCGTAACGAACTTGCAGTGGAAATTTGACTTGCAAAAAATCTTGTTTCATGTTTTCCGGTTTTACTTCATAACATGAACATATTGTCAATATTGTAAAGGGTAAAGATATGAGAAGAAAATCACTGAACAGAAGGGAAATATGTATACAACAATAACGTACAGTATAAACAGATGCATTGACCTTCTGGTCGAATATTACAATGTATTAAATTTTGGGTATAAAAATACCTAATAAATTTTTAAACAGAATGGAATGGAAAAATGGGAAAAATATTTAAGAAGTCAGTCAGTAAGTCAGGAACTTAGAAAAAAGAAAATGTGTATCAAAAGGCAAGCGTGTCAGAAATGAGATATAAAATAAGATCAAAGTACAAGGTATGAAAATATATCGACACAAAAGAAAGGAATGTAAACAATGAAAAATAAATGCGAAGAAAATAAATAAATCTTACGTTGGCAGTAGAGGTGTTTTTACTTCGGAGATCGTTAACACTTCAATGGAGTGTTGACCTGTATATCTACTGCTAATTCTTAAGGATAATACATACACTCATATACGATCATACACGTGAAAACACACCCAAGCATACACACACAAAACTGATGGTATAAAACGCAAAAGCAAACTACTAAAAGATGAAAATAAGTCAATCAAAGGTGTAGAGATTCTCTTCTCCTACTTGTGTGTTTATCGCCCCTTGAAGATGTTAGCGCTCACGCAAGGCTGATCAGCGAATTTAGCGAAGCGATCAGCCGAACGCAACGCGGTGATCATAATCTGCAGTCTCGAGACGCGGGTTCCACTAGTCGAGTGGAAAGAACACCGGTGACCTCTGACCAAGATGTTTTTTCCTTTGTGTCTGCCGATGTCTGGCCGGGCGGCAAATATCTCTCCTTTCTCATGCCCAGTCAAGAATAGCTCATCACACCCGGCTGCATGGTAAACTTTCCTAATCAGGATCATTTCATGATAATTGTTGTCTATCCTATTACAGATGCGCATACACGCAAAACATGCCCCTCTCACACACAAATGCACGTACATGTATATAAAGATAGATGCGGAAATAAACATATAGAGAATTACATATAATATTATCTACGGCAACTTCTGTTATTGGAATATATACAAGCACGCATAAATATTTGAATACACACACATACACAAAACACATACACACACACACAAACACACACACACACACACACATATATATATATATATATATATACATACATATATATATATACAAGCACACACACATATATATATTATATATATATAGAGAGAGAGAGAGAGAGAGAGAGAGAAATATAGAGAGAGTGAGATAAAGAATGTGTTGTGTGTAAGTGTCTGTGATACCTGTGTCTGTACTTGAATGTTATGTATATGTGTGTGTGTATACATACGTGTATATAGGTTTGTCTGAATCATTGTGTGCGTATATATATATATATATATATATATATATATATATATATATATATATATTAATGTGTGTAGAGGGAGAGATATAAATACAAAGAAATATATAAGACTGCTATTCACCATTAATCTACAATCTATACGAACACATATGCATATATATATGTATATATATTTATCATATACATATTCAAAACCTATTTATCTTATATATATATATATATAAATATATATATATGTATATATATAAGATTATTATCTGATAAATATATATATATATATTTGATATATATAAGATAAATTTAAGACAAATATGTACATTATATATATATATATATATATATGTGTGTGTGTGTGTGTGTGTGTGTGTGTGTGTGTGTGTGTTATTAAATAAAACAGACGTTTTGTTTTGATTGATTTTATTGACTGACTTTTCAAAATGAAAAATAATCTCGCCCAGAGGGAATTCCATCAAAAATTGTCGAAGTTCCATCCACTATTTCGCCTTTTTTAAGTCTTCATCAGAATTGATGGAAAAGTGGAACGTTTCGTAGAAATGCTTAATGTTGTAGTCATAATTTTACCGGGGATAGATTCACAAATCCAGAAGTATATACACTTAGGTTTTATAGCCTACGGAAAAAAACAGTTGAGAACGTAGGTAGAATGATCAGTTTGAAATTCAAGGAGAAATCTGTCTTTTTTAAAGGATGTTAGAATAATTATGTACTAATACTGAATGGAAACTCTTTACGTACGAATAGAAAATGAACTGAGTCAGTAGACAAAAATAAAAAGGGTTGTAAATCATGTATCTTCTCACAGTTTTACTTAATCACTACAGAATGGTTATCCGAATTGAACACAGTGTGCGATATTTTAACAATATACTATCCGCAGCTGACACTATGTTGATAACACACACATATTGTTAACTTCAAGATCTAGAAAATAACAGAAAGCCAGAAAAATGGTTAAACATCAATTGTAAGATAAAAATTAATTTCTTAACTTTATGTTTCTGATGAAGATAAAATTTATTTAATGGAAATAGTATAACCATAAACAATCTTAACAACATAAGATAGGCAAATGAGAGTGTTGACTGGAGACACGAAAATGAAACTGCAAATATCTCCTTCAGGTGGTAGGGAAGGAAAGCGAGATGTAAGGTTTAACATCAACTACAAAAAGACAGAATACATTTCTGGTTAGCAGAAGGATGAGCCCAAAGGGCCAATTACAAATCGCAGATACCAAAATCAAACAAGTACGACCATTTAAATATCTCGGATGGGTTTCAACAGAAGACAGAAAGTGCGATACTGAAATCAGAAGGTACATATTGATAGCCGAATATTCATTCCAAAAGCTAAGCTTAATATTATGAAATAGAAAAAAAAAAAACTTTTTTAAGAAACAACAAAATACTACTAAAGTGTTACGTGATATATGTCTCCCTGCATGACACCCATTTCCTGACTTGAAGCATGAGAAATGTGGTTCTACAGAAGGATGACGAGGGTGCCATGAAACGATTTTGTGAACAACCACGAATATTAAAACGGAAATTAATACTTAACATCAGGGAGAGGCAGCTGAGCGTTTTAGGGCTTATAATGTGGAAATATAGTTTAGGAAATCTGGCTCCCACAGGACTAACTGAAGACAAGAAAAGAGATGAAAACAACGCATAGCATACTTAATGACCCTGAGTAAATGGAAAAGAATAACAAAAGATTGTTTTTATTAAGAGCTACAAAGTACAGGATATTGTGGGGAGCAATGACTGTCTATGTCCTAAAATGAAAAAGAATATTAAATTGAGAAATGTTGACGGAGCTTTTAAGGTGATAAGGATATATGTATACTACAAGAAAACAAAAGCTTTGAAAGGAAACGTTCATCTCCATCAGAAATACAGATAACTTACTAAACTGAAGAAATCTAATTTTCGGAATAAAAATTTTTGTAAAATTATTTTATAAAGGTCAACCGACAATAAATCTAATTGTTTGTTGAGCGGATGTCGAAAATTTCATGTATTAAAATGGCTAATTAAACCATTACTATTACCATAATATAGGTTTTATAATTAACTTATCTATTACAGTCCTTATGCTTGCATTTCCTTACTTCAGAATGTCATCATTAAACGAAATCTTGAAGCTCAAACTTTATGTCAATACATTGTTTATACACTGAATACTCACACATGCACACTCTCTCTTTCTCTCTCTCTCTCTCACACACACACACACACACATATATATATATATATATATATATATATATATATATATATATATATATACATATATATATATGTATGTATGTATGTATATGTTTCATTAAAAACGACAGACAAGTTACTACGGTTAAACATTTTATTCAATTTTTCTTATGTTCGAAAGATAGCTTTCTGTACTGGACAAAGAGTATGTAAAAACTGTCCAAATGTTTTACAGTTTTGAGCGCTTTAGTCTATACCTTTAGCCATTATCAACGTTCAATTTACTATATTATTAAATATAGTAACTTCATCCACCCGTAAAAAAGATTGACAATAATGGAAGATTTAATAATAAAAAAAGAAAAAGCCAACTCTTAACAATATTAACTACGAACAATGTCACAATGTGCTAACCGTATCGGGAACATAAAAAAATCTCTACAATACACTAAAACATACACATAGTGCATACACTGAACTAAACTGAAAAATTGAATCGTCCTTCATAATGGCTAAATGTATAGCCGAAAGCGCTCGGAATTATAAAACATTTGCACAGTTTTTACACACTTTTGGTCCAGAAAATAAAGCTCTTGTTCGATCACAAGAAGAATTAAATAAAAAGCTTAACCGAAGTATCTTGTGTGTCCTTTTTAATGAAACATGTATAAACGAAGGTTTTCTGCATAAAAATGCAATATATATATATATATATATATATATATATATGTGTGTGTGTGTGTGTGTGTGTGTGTGTGTGTGTGTGTGTGTGTGTGTGTGTGGATGTGACGGAAAGCGGCTCGGAATAAGAAAACGAAAGCCGAGTTCAAAAACCAGCTGGGTCCGTTAAATTCGTTTATGTGCATGGATTTTAATATGGGTTAGTAAGTATGGCAGACAGAGCTCTTTAGTATTTTTTTCACAAACAGTCTAGGAAAAAGACAATTCTAGACTCAAAACCTGATCAGTCTCAGTGGGAGAGCTGGTGGCATACTATATACTCTAGTCTTCTGTATTTTGATTTTTGTGTTAAGTGTACTTTATTTTGCATAAGTCTTCGCCACTATTTTCCAATAATATATGTGGGTAGTCTGGCTGTTCGGTTCAAAGAACAGATCTCTAAGAGACTCATGCATCGAAGATGAACGGAGAGAGCTATATATATATATATATATATATATATATATATATATATTATGTATATATATATAACACACCTTAGGCACTTACGCTCGTCTTTCCATTTTCAAACGATTACATGTTGACCTCACGTAGATACAAATCTTTTCTGATCTTTCGCTTTCTGATTTCTTTTTCTGACTATTAGATCGTCTACCCAAGAGAGCCCAAAAGGCCGGAATTAATCCAAGCCATGGGGAGTGTTTTCCATCATACAAGAAAATACCCAAATGGACCTAACGTCCGACCATTCATACAAGTGACCCGAAATATATCTGACCTTGTCCGACATTTTCTTTTGTAAGTAACACTATGCCTTTTCAAATTCTTCACCTTGCTCTCTTTCTTGTTGGATTGAATGATTCAGAAAAAGTTCGAAATCACAATTATCCGGCTCAGTTCATCGAATCCATTTACTCCAAAAGAACATTGAGTGATTCAGCTCATTCTCGGAAAAAATCCATGAGGAAAAGCACAATGGAAACAGAAATAACAATGTATCTAATGTCTCTCCGTGTAGAATTTATTGGCGCCAATTCATAGTCGAATGCGCGGGCACATTTTGTTATATATGAGCATTCCTTTAGCCTTCACCTACGTTTATATTTTTACAGAAGGAAAAGGGAAAAAAGAGTTAGAGGTGGATATAGTAAAACCAAGAACAACGAACAATGAAAATACAATCTATTGAAACTGGGCTTATTATGCATGAATCTATCTGGCGTTTGATAGATAATATCTTGAACGTGTCTGTCGGGGATTTCCTAATATCAAACGGTGTGAAATAAATTGATGTTATTTTGTAGTGTACATTAAACTTTAAGATTAAAGAAAAATTCCTTGAAATATGAGACTTTCCAAAAATCGACACATATGTCACATACGTGAGAGATATAACTATTTGTGTATATTTTACGTAGAGGAGGCACGGTGGATTAAGCGATAGCGGCTCGGACTGAGTTCGAATTCCAGGTGAAATCATTATATTCACTTACGTACTTGGGGAAGGTATGAATCCGCTTCTTCTCTTATGGGCAAATAGCAGGAGAGTTCTGTAGTGCTCTATAGCCTTGGCTGGCAACTGGTCTACATAGCAATCTAGGTCGAAAGATACATGATTGCCGAAGTTGTATCAGACATGGGACATAACTGACTGACTGTGTGTCTAAATTTATATCCTGGAAGAAATACACAGTTATTTAAATATATATGATTTTGAAAACTACAAAAAAGAGAATGTATTTAAATGGCTTCATCTTGGAATTTATAAACAGAAACTTAAATACAAATATATATGACGATTGTTGATAGAATTGCATTCTAGTACATGTGAAATGGACGTGTCGTACGAGATCAAAATTATTTCTCCTTGTTTACGGCATCTCCACATTTACCGATATGTCCAATCATATTTACCTAGCTTCACCAATGAAACACGATATGAGACACTTCTATCCAGACGTGTATATATATATATATATATATATATATATATATATATATATATATATATATATATATATATATATATATATATATTGAATTTAAAAGGATTTTAACGTTTATTTAATTTGTAAAAAAGTAGCAACATGATTACGCTACAAGATAATTGGCAAATGTTTGTTTAAAAAAAAAGAACTTTGACTAAAATATTGACCCTGAAGATGAACAATGATGTTCGAAAGCACTAGGTCATCGTATGGACAATACATATTTCGAAATCATTTTCAAATAAAAAGTCTCATTAGAGAATATGAGAAAATTCAAAAGAAAATATGCAAGACTATGTTGTCTTTAACATTCAATACTACATGTTTAAAAGAAAAGTTGCTGCCAAATTACACACACAAACACACACACACACACACACACACACACACACACATACATATATATATATATATATATATATATATATATATATATATATATATATATATATCTATATATATATATATATATATATATATATATATATATATATATATATATCCGTCCAGTGATTTCTGGATTCTGTTGAGGTTTCTTTCAGACTCAATGAATTACTTAATTATAATTATCAAATCCTCCTAATAATTTCTAACATTTGTATATCATTGCTTTGAACCGGCTTCCAATACTCCAGTTGGCGCGGCTTGGTGATAGCAGTAGTGGCTCCGGGGGTACAGTCTTATGTCCTCCGCGGTTACAGTCTTATGGGTATGAAAGGAAACTCAGTTGTGTTCCACCACGGAATATTTGAGCGAGCGGCGATTTATTGTTTCAGATTTGGTATCTCTTCGTCACCGAGACCCGGTGTAACAGTTGGTATGATGTTTGCTTGACAACCTAACTGTCAGCATTTCAATTCTCGGTAGTGGAGGCGACCTGCTGATGAGTCCCAAATATAGGACGAAACGGCCGTCCAGTGTTTTCTGTTGAGGCTTCTTTCAGACTCAATGAATTACTTAATTAAATATATATATATATATATATATATATATATATATATATATATATATATATATATATATATATATATATATATATATATTATGGCATTAACGGCAAGAAATGTTTTACTATAGGCCATGATAAATCTTAAAAACAAAAACACAAGTCAACCGGTTTCGTCTCCTCTCGTCAGAACTGTAAATGGGGAAACAAATTATGAGAGGAAAGTCTATCCCGGATGGCGTGAATGAATGGACAGGGAAACACAATAACAGTTATAACACCAAGGATGCGAGAGACACAGAACAGCAAGCCCAAGCAAACAGTCTCTTTGTTAACAAAACAAACCTGACCTGATAAATAGATATATATATATATATATATATATATATATGTGTGTGTGTGTGTGTGTGTGTGTGTGTGTGTATGTTAAGGTAAAACAAATCGACTTAAATGACGTAACACGAAAACATTTTTTTTCAATTTGTCTTAGTTTTCTCCAAAGATTGTCGTTGCTATATCTAACATTTTGTTAGACAATAATTAATGAATAAAATATTTATCCGAAATTTTGATTAGTTCAAGTAGTGGTTATTCGTATTTGAAATAACCACCTCGTTTTTATTTATCAAACAGAATGCATTAACTCCATTGGCTGGAAAAATCTGATTAAATGGAATCCATTTCTTTACTAACATTTTTCAGTTGCACAAATCTTTAGACATAATGCGCACTGTTAAATAAATAAAAATGGGACTTCTATTTCATATAAGAATTATCCACTTTAATAACGTTTGTATTAAAATAATACACGAACACATAATTATATATATATATATATATATATATATATATATGGGGGGGGTGCGGGGCATGTATCTAAAATCCCTTAAAAGAGAGGATGATCCATGTGGTAATTTTTAATATAGGATAGAGACCAATATGATATACATCAAGGAAAATCTAAACACATAACGAAAATACGGTACTAAATCATGATTTATTTCGACCAGTGATGAGACAGATGTTATAAATATATTAAATTTGCAAAGATTAAATTTATCTAAACAAAAATCTTTTATTAAAAAACGAAATAATAATAACAGGAAAATTTAAAAGTAATTCGAATCGTCTGAAATAGAAAATCTATTTTTAGGGTACTAGAAGCCGTCATTCATTGCATAATTTTGTTGAGAATTATATTAAAATAAACACATACAGTCAACAACGGAATTATTGGTAAACTCACCAATTTTGAATATTTTTATACATTTCTCAGAATCTAATGCCCGTATGATGCCCGATTTGTTAAATGCTAATAAGCACAAGAAAGAAATATTCCGAACAAATTTGACAGACAGACTTATTCGAACATTATGAAAAATATGAAAAAAGTGAAATTATTTTCACCGTATTAATAGACAATAGCATGGCCTCTCATCCTTATAAGTTGTTCAGTCGTTTTCTAAAGTTTTTGATAAGATTAGAACAAGTATTTTCTGGGATTTTCTTCCATTCTTCACTGGTTACACATTCTAATTCCTTTAGTGACCGACGATTACTTCGAACTTGCAATTAAGACTCATAAGACGAATTTAATCCATGAATTAACTTTATCTGACTCACGCCGTCACTGATTTAGACGTAAGTTTGGGATCATTATTTTGCTGGAAAATAAATTGCCGAACTAGATGAAGATTTTGCGTCGATTGTTGTAGATTTTCCTCCAGAATTTTGTTATAGTCTGCAAATTTCGTTATTCCTAAAATTGCAATTAATTTTCCAATCCTCCTTGATCTAAAACCACCCCAAATCTTCATCAAGACGCATCTATGTTTGAATGCTTGTGTTATTTCGGAGGAAATCCTCAGCAATCATCTGTATATCATTATGTCCAAAAAGCTTAATTTTGGTTTCATAACGCCATAGTAATTATTGCCGGAAGCAGATTCCTTTGTCCAAGAACGTTTTGCCAAAATAAAACTGAGCAAAAATGTAACATATTTTGTGAAAAGAGGTTCGTCATGGTCGTTTTCCATGTAACCATATTCTATTTAAACAACCTTGCATTGTGCGAGTACTTACGCTGATTACCCGTCGTATCTAAAAATTAGACGATGTCTTTCAAAACAACTCTTGCGATTATATTAACGCAGTTTTCGTGCAGTTCTCTGTAACTATTATGGTTTTCTTCAACGCCCAGAATAAATTCTCTGGCGTGCCAAACTTCTTAGAGTTCTTTATAGCGGCTCTCCCGTAGATCTAGGGAGAGCTAACAGGTTTGAAATTGTGATGTAACTATTTTCCGACTTGTGGAAGTTAATAATTCTCTATTTCAAATCAACGCTAATCTCTTTTGTCTTCGGCATCGTGTTACATAAGATTAACAATGGTGACACTTTATCCACCAAGTGATATTCTTTGCTAGAATTATCTCAAACCTTCTACTGAATAAATAGTTTAGAAGGCTGCACTGAGAATTATGTAAATTACTTATAATTACACAAATCAGTCGATTCAAAACGATATATTCTACTATACGAATAATTTTGTTTTTTTTCCTATATTGCATAATTCGACTGTCAAATTTATTGTATTTAGACTATAGTTATGGGTCCTTACCTATAACTACAGAATGAACTCTTCCTAACACTATGTATACTAAGCCTCGCAAGAGACAGAGACAGACGAATCGAGTCGAGCCGATAGTAGTTCACTCCAAACCAGACTCACAGTCATACTAACACCTTCCTCATACGTGTAATATATCATCGTTATTTCTACACTTGTGTTCGTGTTGTTCTTCCTTGGTCCGATCCTGGAACATAAAAACTATTGTTCTGAAAAGTGAGTTTTATATTAAGTTTCTTTATGCTTATTGACATATGAAAAAATCCTGGCATCATACGGGCATTAGATTCTGAGAAATGGATAAGAATATTCAAGATTGATATGTGTACGAATAATTTCGTCGGTGACTCTCTCTCTCTCTCTCTCTCTCTCTCTCTCTCTCTCTCTCTATATATATATATATATATATATATATATATATGTATATATATATATATATATATATATATATATATATATATATATATATATATATAAAGTCTTATGTGTATATACATACAAACAAAAAATATCAACAAATATACATATATGTACACACGCATACACATACACATATAAACATATATACGCATATAAAAGAAAATAGAGAAATCATGGACAATACATTGATAGACTGAAAATAAAAGAAATAAAACGATTGAATATACACATACGTATACATATACGTTTATAAAAATATAAGAGGAGAAAAGTGAAAATATTACAAAATATTTTTAAAAATAATCATCATAAATTCAATATCTGATTTATCTTTATATTTGTAGAAAACAAATACACACATATAGACATACACACAGTAGACACACACCTATATATACAAAATCATATATACATATATCTATATGTATATCCATATATATATATAGATATGTATATATATATAACATACTCATATAAATACAAGTTCACATAAACATATGCAGACATAAACAAATAACATAGGTACATATTAAAACAAATGCCTTCGTACAAACACAAAGTATACACGCACACACACTCTCTCACACACACACAGAGGAACATATACACACATATATATATATATATATATATATACATATATATATATATATATATATATATATATATATATATATATTCGAACTGACACATTCATACAAACACAAAGTGAAAAGGCAAATATAAATATATATGTAAAGCATATAATACATACACATGTATATGTGTAAAAAATAGGTATAGACATCCACATGCAGATATATTTCCACACATATATACGTATACATACACACACAAAGATATATTGATACACACAGATAGATATACATATATAAATAAAGTACATACATCTATATAAAACTACATAAATATATAAATATAAAATACATATAATTGATATTATATATGCATTATATATATATATATTTATATATATATATATATATATATATATATATATATATATCATCGACTCCCCCCTCAAATTCGACGTATGAGGGTCAAGCAGATCAGTTTCTAGAAACTGAGAGACCGACACCGACACATGAGATTTGATTATAGTGGTGAAGGTTTATATATATATATATATATATATATATATATATATATATATACATACTCATAACATGTATACTACACTTAATAAAAACATAATGGCTGCAAATAAGCTTAAGTTGAAATAATGTAGAATAAATTTTTATTTTCAAAATAATTTATATTTGTTTTCATGACGACATTTAAATATGAATTCATTCCTTACATTTAATAGCTAGTTTTTTTTTTTAAATTAATTAACTTTTTTTCTTCTAAGCTCAAGTTACACCTATTTCTGAAGTTGTTTGGCGTTTGCGCTTTACCCATAATCTTCCATTCAATCTGTGTAGTGAGATTTCTATTTTTAATTTCCCGAATTATTTAGAAAGCGCTGCCTGATATTTTAGATTAGGGTCAAAGAAAGAATGTTTGTCATTATATCGTCTCTGCTTCCAGATCCCAGCGGAAATTCATATGTATATTTTGTTATTTTTGTATATTTTATTTAGGGAATATTGTTCCTTGGTATGTAAAATTTTCTGATTTGCACATACGTTCTTTCTGTGCAGTTATTTTATTTTATTTTATTCATTTATTTATTTTGTTTGATTATACGATTGATTATATCACTGGAAAACCCAGTTTTAGCAACATAAAATGACACTTACCGCTTAATCAATATTTCAATATAAAGGCACTCTCTAAATTCTTCTGGGAAATTTAAACGCATAACTACACACATTTAGGGAATTGTGATTACATCACTAAAATCAGCTTGTTTAGTAGCAATGGAGAAAAAATTAGCCTATGCCTCTTGGAAAAACGCATAATTCTTAAATACATTGAAAACCCAACCTGCTGAACAAATTAAGTGAACTTACAACTACATGCAATCATACGAAAAACATTTTAATCTAGTAATTATTAGAATTACCCTGACCCGTCTCTTGTTTTTATCTACTCCCTCTTTACTTATATACCTCTCCTCTCTATTATAACTTCTCCCCTATATATTGTTATGTTTTTATATTTTATATCATCTCTACTCTTTATTTTATATTGATTTTATATTTATATTTAAACTTATATTTAATTCATATACATATCTATTTTATTTCACCTTTTTTCTTTCTTCACACACTTTGTCTACACCCCCCACTTATATAACACTTCTCTCTATTATAAATTATTCCTCATATTTTATAATCATTCTCCTCTCAATTCTATATCAATGTTCTATTTATTTTATCACCTTATTTACTTCATATCCTTATAAATTTCATTTCATTTTTATTCTATCCTTCTTCTATCCACCGTCTTCTTTTTTTCTTTATTTTCTTATATATTTTATTTTTTAACCACTCTCTATAATTGTGTATGTGTCGCTAAATATTAGATTATAATTACAATACACTGACTTAATTGAAAACTTAAAGTCGCTTCAACGAGACCCGTACCGAATGTGTTTATTTTTATTATTATTTCTATTTGCATTTCATTTTAAATCTATTTTACTTCTAATATTTAAACTTATTCTCATTCTAACTTTAATGCTATCAATCTTACCTTTTCTTTCTCGTTTCTTTTTCTTTCTCTATTTCTTTATCGTTGTTCTTTCTTTTCTCTTCCTCCACTTTCTCTTTTCCTTCTTTTTCTCCCTGAACATTATATTCGTAAAGTTGACTCTCTTGGACTCCTTGATTATTTTAATTTTAACGGATTTTATAATTTTAACGGATTGTTTACTTTACTTTTATTTTACTGTATTTTACGCTATTTTATAACCCACTCTCCATTTTTTGAATTTATACACCAATATTAAAATAAAACTATAATAATTTTAAACGTTGAATCAGTATACAATATTACCTTGTTCCCAGAAGACACAGAATTGTTTGAAAGCGTATTTTGTTCGTGTGTGTATGTGTAGATTTAATAGGCCGGGGAATAATATTTGCTGAATAAAAAGCTAAAAAATTATCACAATATTAGAAACAGGATTGATGATATTAATCATAGTCTTTTAACTAAATTAAAGAACGAAAAGAAACATTTTGAAATCGGAATTTTCGGACACACCTGTGTCCTTTTTCAACGAGACCAAGTATACATATATTTAATAATAATAATAATAATAATAATAATAATAATAATAATAATAATAATAATATATATATATATATATATATATATATATATATATATATATATATATATATATATATATATATATATATATATATATGGGGAGAGAGAGAGAAAGTGATAGATAGATAGAGAGTGGGTGCGACAGGACTAAATAATACTGGTCCTTTGCTACACTCTTGAATATCAATGAGAATTGATGAGCAACCGTGCGATCATTTCAAAGTTTTGCAGACAGGAAATGATTCGCGAATATTCCAGTTCGATTACTGAATGGACATTATTCAATATTCCCTTCTTTTATTCCATCTGCGTTGCATTCTTTTATTATGTCCGATTATTTTTATATAAATATAATTGATAATGAAAGTTGACAGCCCAAAAAACCTACATTTTGGTTCCGTCTTTTGTCATGTTGCCAAAGTATCATTCATTGATTCTTTTGTTTTTAATATTTCTATGATTATATATATATATATATATATATATATATATATATATATATATATATATATTCCTCTCTTTCTTTCTTTCTCTCTCTCTCTCTCTCTCTCTCTATATATATATATATATATATATATATATATATATATATATATATTTTTGTATATTCTAAAGACATGCAAATATATATATATATATATATGTATATATATATATATATATATATATATATATATATATATATATATATATATATAATTTTTCCTACTGTATGTTCCCAATATATACCAATAAATATATACTCGTACACACACACACACAAGCTCACACACACAAACTTGTAAAATACAGTTTTTGTTACAATTTTTCTGTACCGCTATTTACTAGTGAGCCAACAAAAATGCCCTGACACATTTTATAGATTACCAAGAAAATGTTAACCAATCAGAAGACTTGAAATATTCAATCTGACGTGTATAAATGCGGCCATTTTGATTTTTTTTTCTTGTCGGAATATCCAATGCTAACCTGTCAGACGAAAGACCTGAAGAACTACGCTTTCCTACTCTCTCCGAATATTCACTGCCAACCTCTGATATGGAAGACCTTAAGAATTATTGAACAGCTGCTACTGGATATTGGTGTTGTTTCATTGAACAAATTACTTACGTTGGATTTCTACATTCAGACTGCGGTGAACATGTATAACAGTTTTAATGTATGTTATATTGATAACATTTTGGGTTAAGTGTACACTATCATTGACAGATCATACGGAAACATCAGACTGGGTATAGATTACAACATCCAGATACAACAGTTTGTGTCATGCTTAAACGCTACCATTGGCTGGGATAGCCTCCCCAGGTCGGTAACATCAAGAAACACCATCATATATATATATATAATTCATCAAGTAATAAAATAAAAATAAAATTTAAAAACCCTAACACACACAGAGACACAGACACACACACACACACACACATATATATATATATATATATATATATATAAAAGTGACCATAGAAGTCAACACTTAGAGGCGACCGTCTGTTTCATGCTAGATGCAATCTTCAGACAACGAACCACGATTGCATCTAGCGTGAAACAGACTGTCGCCTCCAAGTGTTGACTTCTATCTTCACTTTTATATTTACATACGCTATATCACTGATATTGAGCACTTTATCCCATAAATATAGCATACTTTAAGACTATATTTCTTTATATATATATATATATATATATATATATATATATATATATATATATATATATATATATATATATATGTATATATATATATGTATGTGTGTGTGTGTATGTAGATGTGTATATATATATATTTGTATGTAATCATTCTCCCTCTCTCACATACACACACACATACATATATATGTGTGTGTGTGTATTTCATTAAATATGGCAGACAAGTGAGATTTATTTAATTTGTTATAATTTTTTTTCAGGTTTTGACTCTTTAAGTTGTATTTATTTTCTCGTTGTTTTCAATAGGATCGTTTATTTACATGAAGGGAACATAGCAATGACAAAAATAGAACCCCTTGATAATCGCTAAAAAAGTGGCTGAAATCGATTGGAACAATGACAATTATGTACTTCCTTCCAAAACGGAAAATTGTGAGGAGGCTGATAGGTATAATTAAAACAAATTAAATAGTTTTTCTTTGTCTGCCGTATTTAATGATACATGTTTAAAAGACAGTTTGTGCTACCCATATATATATATATGTTAATATGTGTGTATGCCTGTATTCCGACAACCATGTAATACATATGAATATATATTTTTGACAGCGTGCCTGTGCGTCTCTCGGTCTATATGTCTCTCTCCTTCTCTTTGTCTGATGCTCGCTCACACTTGAACTCACTGTTCACTCTTGTACTGACATATTCTATCTCCCTGATATTGAACACATTTAGGCCTAAATATAGCATGACTTAAAACTATATTTCTATCATATATATATATATATATATATATATATATATATATATATATATATATATATATATATATATATATATATCGTGATTATGTATTAAACACTTTTATTGCATATGTATATATAATTTTACTGTATTACTTAGGAGTTATGTATATACTATCTCTGAATACATTCAAATTAACGTATGTACTCTCACACACGTAGGCACCTACTCAACTGCATATTGTTGTAATATGCGTACATCACAGTAAATGGCTCTATGAAAAAATTGTTTCGGACAATGTTGACTCGGAATAAATGTTGATATTCGAATGAGCCATTTGAGGCCGACACAATAATATATGATACAAAGCGGAAAAAAATAAATACAGTAAAATATAAAGGAAAAATATGAATTAGATGGAAGGAAGGACGGGTACATGATCTAAAAATAATCTGATGAGTAGAAGGAAATCAAGTCGGAGAAAAGGAAACTTGGATAAACAGCAAAGCAATAAAATGTGAAACAAAAAAATACTTAGAGATAAATAATGAAGAAAAGATTTTCCTCTGGCAATAGGTTTATTCATTATATCTCGATATGTGTTGAGAAAAAAGTGTTATTCTTAATAAAGTGGAAGAAAAGTAACGACATATGTATACAAATAATAGCGACAGTGCTAATTATTTCAAAGAAATTGTTTGAATGAAGAAAAGGCAGGGATTTGTTTTTAATCATCTAAATGAAGTAGAAATATTTCTAAATTAAAAACATAATCCTTATTGAAGTGAAGGAATACATGGTTGAAAAGTAATAAGCTGAATAACGTGTTAAATTAATTAATAAAACTTTTTCTAAAATTCAATTGCAATATATGAAGGCAAAATGAATAAGTCAGGCATTTAACTATTTAGATGAAGAAAAGAAATCACCATTGATGATTGAAGTTTCTGTTGGATAGAGGTGTGGAACCGAACAAATGAAACCTATCTTGTAAAATAATACAGAATTGATATTGAAAAACATAGAGAAATATGAACATGATGAACACGAGAATTATGGAAGGGAATCCTGTGATGAAAATGAATGGGCAAAGATCGAAATTACATTATTCTCACTTTATATATATATATATATATATATATATATATATATATATATATATATATATATATATATATTATGAATGGACAAAGTCCGACAATTATTTTAAGACATTTTTATGTGTAACACTCCATTTATAGTTACAAATATTTAAGTAAATTGTCTGTTTATAATAAACAGTATTGAACAACATTACTGGCCTGAATGTCCGAGAAATTTTCATAGAAAATATTCGTCCTCCGACAGGATTCGAACCTGTATCCTATACGGAACCGTCATACAGCCTGTCGTGCCTTTTAACCGATTCGGAGGACAAATATTTTCTATGAAAATTCCTCGGACATTCAAGGCGGTAAATGTTGTTTAATACTGTTATTATAAACAGAGCATTTACTTAAATATTTGTATCTATAAAAAAAAATGTCTTAAAATAATTATCGGGCTTTGTCCATTTCATAATGTCTGACGTCGATTATTTACATTTTATACGCCATGAGCAGATATGAATGTACGTGAAAGATTCATGAAAGATTGAAGTTTATGAACAGTAAATTAGACCTTGCCAACCGAATGATTCTCTGTGGCCGAATCGGTTAAATAGCACGTCAGGTTATATGACGGTTCCTTTTAGTATACAGGTTCGAATCCTTTCGGAGGACGAATACTTTCTATGAAAATTTCTCTGTAAATGTTGTTTAATACTGTTTATTATAAACAGAGCATTTGCTTACATGTTATTATCTATAAAAATAATGTTAAACATGTCTTAATATATGTATATATATAAGAATTGCTTTTCAGCTTCAGTGTTTATAACTATTTTTCGCGTAATCGTTTTCGTGGAACTATCATCACCATTTCAATGGTTTCTCGATTTTGTAAACGGTTTTCTCTTTCTGATATGTCCGCCTTTCTTTCCGCATCTTTTTTCCTTGCTATCTAGCGCGTTATATCCTGCTTGTTTTTTGTTTTTTGTTGTTTTTATCCTGATTTTGCCGCGCTTTTATTACTGTATCTTTTTATGAATATCTTTCAAAATAAATATATGAATTCACCTGGTCGATATGTATTCGGCATTCAAAGGAATATAGACACAACAGTAGACACACACATATATAAAAATACTTACATAGATATATGCATATACGGAAACATACCCAATATCGAAGGGCATAGATACTCAAATTGTTTGATGTACAGGACTAAGTAAATAAAGATTCAAACACAGAATAAATGCTTACGTATAACAATTTTTCTCTTCCATTCCCCCAATTTACTATTTGTTTGTAATATTTTCGCATAGCATATCCCAGTGTTCTGCTAGGAATATGTCAATGACATTCTCGGGAAAGTATGTAGCTATGTTTGAATTAACGTAATTATATAGCCTAACAAGAATAAGGTGGCCTTAGTCCAGTTCAAATACCCCCACTTGGGAGCTTACACATTTAGCACGTCGTAACTTCCACATTTATTAGGACTAGATAGGTTCTCCTATCGTCCGGTTCAAACACCATCCCTATTTTTTGAACAGGAATAAAGGTTTATCACTAGTTTCCTGTTTAGGATTGCGTGTATTTTCTCAGTATAATTAGATAGTAGCGCCTATTGTCTGGTTCAAACACCTTCCTGTTTTATGAACAGGAATAAAGTTTCATCACTTGTTTCCAGTTTATAAATAATCGTCGGGTTAACTCTCTTCCCGTGTTTCGAACAGGGGTTCAGGTTTATCTCCTGTTTCCCGTTTAGCATTGGGCTTATGATTCCTTCTAATGTCTTCTCATTCGCTTTCACTTCAGGGAAACCCCTTTCATCTTATGGGCATTATCGCCTCACATGGGGTGAATTGATTAAAAATAGAACTTCAAAAAAGTTATGCAATGATACATTTCTGTATCATGATTATCTTTATCGATGCCATTCCCTTTAATATCATCCATTGTAGTAAAACTATGATGAAAACGTCTCTTTCCCTTGGACGCGGCAAAGGGATAAGGAAAAACACTTCGTGTAAGTAAATACGTACGCGTTTAAGCATTTAAATTATAAAAAGTGCCATTCGCGAGTCTGAACTTGAATTCAGCATGGTCAGAATCGTTTTGAACAAGATTAAGATTTCGTTACGTTATTTACATTGTTCAGACTGTTGACCTCATCTTTATTGCCACATTCACGACGTTTCGGCAGTTGTACGCTCTTGCATTTTTCCTGTGATAGGAATTTCGAACTGAACCATTTATTTCGTTCACTGGAGTAGAATATTCTAGTTCCATGTGACATGAGCTCATATTTCAATATTGTTGTCATTATTGCTTTTCCCTAATACACCGTATTACTGGTTCCCCTTACTTCTATCCTTGGTCGGCTAGGAGATTTTGTGACCTTTTTATCTGCTGATTTCTCATGTTCGCGTATTTTCCAGTGATGTTATCTCTCTATTATTTCAATCTTATCACATGGTGGGTTGTGATCTCCATTTTCATTCCATATGTGGTCAGCTACACTTGGCTTTTCTATTTCCCCTCGTGTTATGGCTTTACGATGTTCTTGCAGTCTTAACTCAACTGAGCGACCTGTTTCTTACCACAGCTGCACGGGATTGCGTACACTCAATCATGTTCTCCTCGATGGAAACTGTTTTCTGTTTGAATTTTGGTATGAGGTTTACATTTACATTCTTTACATGCAAACTATTTTGCTCATTTCGTTATTGTTATCATAACATTTAGGCTTTTATGCACGCCAACCTTCATCAGGTGTTTGTCGAAACATCAAGGCTCGTTGTACGGCCACATAAATTGAACAACTTCGAGCCTGGTCAGTACATAGTTGACTGCTTGGGAATATCGGATACGATATGCTTGAATTTGCGTGTGGCGTGATGGATAATGGCTTAAAATTGGAATTCGGAGAGAGGAGTTCCACTTCCAATCGGGTTCGTTATATTTACTTACGCACAAATACCATTGAGGAAATTATGAATCTATGTCTTTTCTCACGCCTATGGGTAAATTCAGGAATTTGTTGTAATCAGAAAAAGATTATCTAGTTTTAAATAACCTGAAAACGTTTCATAAACCGTAAAAAACAAATCAATCGATCAATCGATCTGGGCAAACCGGCGAGAGATAATGGCTGACAGCGTTTGCTATAAGGAGACAGGTATGACCGGCTGGCAAACTTGGGTTGGAAACCTTATTTCTTCGCGGGACAAATAACTTATCTATGACGACTGCTTTCTTTCACTGGGTTCGACAACCACAATGTGAACTACCTTAAGAGAAAGCGAACCTGTAAGGATTACAAGTATTCGAAATTCTTCGCGGTTAATTTTGTATTTGTAAGAAATTAGATTTGACACCGGCGTACTAATTTTGTTCTCCGCTAATTTATTTTATGTAAAATATCATTTCTAAATCTTTTTTTTAAAATTATTACATTGATTTACAGCCAACATTGCAAGATTTTTTTCTGTATTTCTCCTGTTAGTTTCTAAGATTATCGCTTAGAGGCATCATTACACATAGTAAAAGAGGATCCTAAAGATAATCCATTCCACTCATGTAGAGTATCTATGTTATCTTATACATAGTATCCCAGATTTAACCACCTATTTCAGTGAAATCGGACATTTTTAAAACAACTCACTTTTATTTGTCTTCATTATATTTAATACGTGTTAGAAGTGAATACATTTCTAAATTTGTTTATACCTTTCTAATTTTGTTTTCTGGATTTTTTTCATTCCCTTTCAGAACCTTATTAATAAATACTACACAAGAACCTATCTTTGTTGAACTTTCTGGATTACTTTGCATAGGTTTGTATACAAAACAAAGGTTCATCGCCAAAAGATCAATATGTTAGCAGATGTTAAAGAACACATTCAGTTTACATTGCAGGAGCTAACAGCAGATAAGCATCAAGATGTGTTTTGCAACGATAACAATAGATCTGAAATTTGCAGCGATATAGAGTTGGCGTAAGATTTATAAATATATTTGTTTTAAATCATATTTAAATAATAAACATCAAATTGTGTCATTATTTTTTTAAATGCCAGATATCATCGAAATATATAGTTAACTCTGGGACACCCTATATAAAAAATATATAAAGTTATAAATCGCAGACTGAAAAACAAACACTTTCTTTCTTTCTTTCTTACCTTCTCTCTTTTTTCTTTTTCTTTCTTTCTTTCTTTTTTTCTTTTTCTTTCTTTTTCTTTCTTTGTTTGTTTCTTTCTTTTTTCTATCGATCTATCTATCTATCTCTTCGTAACTATCTATTCTGCTATTTTCTGAGTCTGTTCGTATCTATTCAGTTAGTTAGCTATCTCACTCCATTCATATCTATCTATCTATCTATCTATCTATCTATCTATCTATCTATCTATCTATCTATCTATCTATCTATCGTATTCATCTCTATCCATCTTTATCTATTCGTATTTATCTATCAATCGCAATATTATTAGCATGTAATATTCACACATTCTCTTTGTCTGTCTGTATATATCTCCCTGTATCCAATTCTGCATATCTATCTATCTATCTATCTATCTATCTATATGTATATATACATATATATATATATATATATATATATATATATATATATATATATATATATAAGTATGATTGTGTATATACATATATATATATATATATATATATATATATATATATATATATATATATATATATACACACATACACACACACACACATATATATATATCTATTAAGGCATGTCTCATTAAATAATATAGACACGTTTTGTTTATTTATTTTAGGCAAATTTCTTTCATATCGTCTGATAAGCTTAATAGCATTATCATTGAAAGACGAAAGAAAATCACCATATTGATACATGTTTTTTTAATCCTATCTTATCTTTCTGCTTACATAAGTCATCATCAAAGATGACAATTACATTACAATAAATTACGCAATACAAGGACATAGCAACAATGTTAATCTGTTTTGTATGCATGGAAGATTTCCTAGCAACTACCACCTCGTGTATACGACACGCTGGACGCTGGAAATCATAAGAAATATATACAGTAACTCATCTTTACCCCTACTTATAATTAATCCTAATATATTAAGGAAATTACTATTAGCTTGTACTACTGAACTCCCTTTCTTAGATCATAATAATAATAAATATATATATACAACGTGATGGTGTCTTCAGTATTTGAAGGATAAATTACATATAAACACGTCACAAATTAATCGAGTATGTTGTACATTTTTTGTATTTAATATAGTTCAGCTTCATTTGGTGATGGAAAAAAAACGCAATTCCTAGTTGTTCTCGGTGGAAACAAAGTAATATTGAACATCATCGTCTGAATTGATACAAGCTCTGTAGATTATGTCTTCAGTCATTCACAGACCATTTAGTGGGCAGGTTACGTTTTTACAGCAACGGTATTCACTTTAGAAAGATTATTATTTAGTGTTTTGTTTGTGTGTTTGCTTGATATATTATTATTATGTTGCTATATATAATTATCGATCTTTTTATTACAGCCATAGCTTACCGTAATATTATTTTTGTTGAAAACATTTTTTGTGTGGGAGAATGACCAAAGAGATTGCGAATTAAATTCAGGAAAATTCGACATATTTTGTTTTTGTTATTACTGTGGAATGGCAAGTTGAACCATATGATGTTACATTTGCGTTGTTTTAGCTTAATTCTATCTTTGTTATTTCTTGCTAAATAGACCAATTTCGCATCATGGCTACTGTGTTCTAGCAATTTGTTATATCTAGTTTTATTATTGTCGAATATTTCTTTCTTACTGGAGTTGTTTGATAAAAATAAATGTACTGATTTGTAGAATTTGTCAAGGATCCTTTTACGGTGGTTGAATTTTCTGTCGACGTAAATGGTTGTATGGATCCATAATGTATCGTTTGTACAGGCCATTACTCAGGTCAAATGTAGCTCTAGGAAGTTGATCACTTTAGTGTTAGTATTGGTGGTAATATTCAGTTTATAATATTTAAAGAATTTAGTTAGGTCCTTTTCCATCCGGTCCGCTTGTCTTGGCCGCACTTTCCGAAAGAAATAATCCCATCGTGTCTGTATATAACGTTGTTTTTTTATGTCAGTGATAATTCATAGTCTCCATAGTAACAGTATGACTACAATTTTGCATGCTTCCGCAGACTCATATGCCGCCATGGATACGCAGAATTTGGGGTTATTTTAGTTAGACCATACATTCCGTCGTAGTATAGTATCCGGTTTCTGTACCTAACTTATATTTACTTCTTGTTCAGAAATATGTCATTAGTTCTTCGCTAAATTAATAGCAACCATCGGCAGATAATCTGATGATTTATCGATGTTACTAGTGCAGGTATAACATTCTTTTTTAATTCTGGTGAATTGTCCTAATGCCTGTGGATTAAATTTATGAAAGATTTTCCGACATTTGTTTGAACATTAAAGGGCAGATTAAACCATATGATGTTGCGTTTACAGTGTTTCCGTTTTGGCTTACTCACATTGTTCTCAACCTAATAATCTAGATTTAATTTAGGATTGCTCAGTTCCAAAGACTTTATATATTTACCTTAAACATTATCAAATATTTCAACCTTCCTGTAGTTGATGGTTACGATATTCGTAGGAATCTTTGCTAACTTATTTAATGCTATGTATGTTGGAGTATTTTTGTGTACGTTTAATACTAGTGAGATACCCAAAATGAGCTGACTTATTTTATAGTTCACCAATAGAAGTTAACCAATCAGACGACTTAAAATATTCAATCCGACGTGTATAAAGGCGGCCATGTTGTTTTCTCTACGAATATCCACTGCCGACCTCTGATATCGATGACCAGAATAACTACTGAACTACGCTCTGCTACTTCCTCAGAATATTCACTGCCAAACTCTGATATGGAAGGCCTGAAGAATTACTGAACAGCTGTTACAAGGTATTGGTGTTGTTTCATTTAAACAAATTACTTACTGTGCTGGATTCTACATTCAGACTACGGTGAACACGTATAACAATGTAATTCTTTTGGGTATGATTCATGGTAACAATTATCTAGGTCTAATGTTAAATCTAGAAATTTAATCTCTTTAATTGGTGGTGGCGGTGGTAATGTAAAGATCATGGTCCTTAAAAAATGTTCGTTTCTCAATCGGTCTCTGTTGCGCGGGCACGTTTTGCGGAGGAGAATTACACCGTCATCTCTATATAATCCGGTGCCCTTAATGCCTGAAATTAATCAAAGACGCCACAGACACAGAATTCCAACAATATTACAAGCTTCTGCAGAATTACAAGCACCCATAGCAATATTAAAGTCTGGGTTGATTCCCTCAGTCCACAGACAATCGTAGTGGAAATGTACCGGTGTTTGCCCTTGCTTTAGGTTATTAAATTTTTGATCTCTATTAAGGCAGTAATATCGAGCTAGCTTTTACCGACGCCATTCGTATCCTCTCAGTGATGGACTGGTAGTATTCGCAAAAATTGAATTGTATGAATGCGCATTTATATTTCTTTGTATAAATTGCTAAACCATTCTATGACAGAAGCTGTTTTCTTGCCACGGGTTGATTCCTAGAGCATGTTTGGTGTAGTTGCATTCTCTTTCAAGAATGATTTTGCTGGTTCTACCAATATTGATTATTGTCGGGTTCAGTAATCGATAGTGAAGGTTATTAGGGAAATAATAGTTATGGGTTTTGGTTGTGATAATGCTTGTTTCTTGTGCAACTTTTAGATTCTATCATCGATTTGAAGTCTTGTGGTTATTTCCTTAGCTTCCTCATTGATTTTATTTTCCAGGTTTTTGTGTGTCTATTTGTCAAATTTGTTGATTTCTGACGTTTTGAAATAATTATATCATTATACGAATAGTGCCTAACTCCGCCAGCATTGCAATAAACTGATATAATTTCAAATTAGATTTGATTAACGGTCAGAAAATACTCAACACCTGGAGAATTCCTTTGGCATGAAACTCCGAGTAGTGCAAACAGTATGAAATATCTGTATTCATTAACTTATATACTTTATAGTTCTGATATATAATATTGGACACTCTCTCTATAAAACCACCACTTTGTATGTAATTCATATACTAATATTTTTACACACACACACGCAGACGCAATGTGTGTGTTTATATATATATATATATATATATATATATATATATATATATATATATATATATATATATATATATATTTGTATATTTAGGCAGCAATCTTTCTTTCATGAATATTTCATTGAATACGACTGACAAGGCGTTTTTATTTAGTTTTTTATACAATTTCTCATGCGATCTAATAAAGTTTTTTTTTTTTTACGGATGACAAATTATATGAAAAATGCCCGAATGTTCTTTTTTATCCGAGCGCTTTCGGCTATACATTTAGCCATTTTCAAGGATTAAATATCTTTGAACATGGACTCAATATCTTGACCGTGTTTTGAAAAATGATAACATTTTTTAAAACATACATACAACAAACTATTTCTTATTCATCAGTTAAAGTATTTAATCCTTAAAAATGGCTACAGGTATAGCCGAAAGCGCTCGGATAAAAAATAACATTCGGAGAGTTTTTATAGAATTTATCATCCGAAAAGAAAGAAAATTATTCGATCGCATGAGAAATTGTATAAAAATCTAGATAAAAGTACCTTTCTGTCGTATTCAATGAAATGTGCATATATATATATATATATATATATATATATATATATATATATATATATATATATATATATATATATATATATATATATATATAAAACATGTTGTATTGAATGTTAAAGACAACATAGTCTTGCATATTTTCTTTTGCATTTTCTCATATTCTCTAATGAGAATTTCTATTTGAAAATGATGTCGAAATAATTATTGTCCGTAAAAGAAAAGTTGCTGCCAAATTACACACACACACACACACACACACACACACACATATATATATATATATATATATATATATATATATATATATATATATATATATATATATATACTAATGAAAATATAGTTTTAAGGTATGCTCTATTTATAGGTAAATGTGATCACTATCAGTGAGCGAGATAAAGCGTATGAAAATATAAAAGTGAACTCTGAGTTCAACAACAAGCGGCAAAAGTCTGTTTCCTACTTCAGTCTATGTATGTTTTGTTCTGTCAGTTTATGCACGTAACAGACTGTCGCCTGTGGGTTTTGTCTTCAATGTCCACCGCTTGATATTTGTAAGTATAGATTTGTATATGTGTCAATATATAGTGAGGAAAATTTCATATAGTTTTATGACTGAATTATGAATTTGCAATAGCACATCAAGGCTTTTAATTACGTATTTTATATTTTTTATGTTTTCCTTGCTGGGACGAGATGATGCAATATTGATGGCCGTTCACATTCCTGTCGGGGCTTTTTGCTTTCATTTTGCATATCTTTTCCTATTAATTTTCGCCTGTCTCCTAGCAATAGTTGAATATGTGCAGACAAGGTAACCGTTCTATTTCAGCTCCTATTCCGAATCCACCTTAAATATGAAGATGGTTGGGTTGCATCAAGCTATACGTTGATTTCTTCCATTCATCTGATTCGATTAGGTTCATAATATCATTTAGGCTAATATAGGCTGCAGCAATTTTTTTACGTGACGCACAATTTAATTATTGCAGCATGAGGCCGTGGCGTTTTTTGTGCAATATACCCGCTTTATTCAAAGGAACAGATAGTTCTATTTGATAGACATGTATTTTTATATAGAAATCTACCCATTTTTATATACTTTACAGATGGTGCAATGGATAGCCATCCCAGAATGCGTAATCAGTGATCCGAGTTCGAAATCTAGTGGGATTCATTCACTAAAGCGTAAGTACTTTTGGGGAAGGTATGAATCTATCTTCTTCATCTTGTTAAGCGTTAAATAGTAATATTTTATCGGGAACAATCATTGTTCTCCTCAGACAGTTAATAATGCAATATTCACTCGATAGAGGAAAGAATGATATTTGCAATCCAAAATATGGTTTGACTGTAAATTATCCACAAAATGTTGATAATCCGTAAAAAACATATCAATCAATCAAACCATCCCAAATTTATAGGGGTTTGTTTCAAATAAAACCAAAACTGATGGAAGAAAAATATTTAATTCATAGTAATTGAAACCTAAAACATGTCATTTAAGAAACAATGATGGAATTTTCATTTTTTTCAAAATTACGTCCTGTAGATGGCGTCCTCCTGTACGAATGCATTCTTGAAATCTGCTGTTGAGATTCCTCATTGGCTGCTGCAACATCTCAGCTGGGATACTGTGAATTTCATCTTGAATTCTCTGTTTTAACTCATCCAGAGTTCTTGGTCAGCAGTGTAAGCTTTACTCTTGAGATAGCCCCACAAGAAAAAATCACAAAAGGATATATCTGGCGATCTAGGGGGCCAGGCAACGTTACCGAATCTTGAGATCACACGGTTACCGAACAATTCTCGTTACTACAATGGCGAAATGTTTACTTGCTCAAGGTCACTGTCTCGCAGTGTTGCCACTTGCTCATGTCTGACAATACGCACTTCAAAAATTCCCGTTTTTTGGGATGACCCAAAAAAACGGAATTTATCCGTTTGTGATTTTTTCTTGTGGGGCTATCTGAAGAGTAAACTTTACACACACACACACACACACACACACACACACACACACACACACACATATATATATATATATATATATATATATATATATATATATATATATATATAGTGTGACCCCCAAAAAACGGGAAATTTTGAAGTACGTATTGTCAGACATGAGCAAGTTGCAACACTGCGAGACAGTGACCTTGAGCAAGTAAACATTTCGCCATTTTAGTAACGAGAATGAAATTCACAATATCCCAGCTGAGATATTGCAGCAGTAAATAGGGATCGCAACAGCAGATTTTAAGAATGCATTCGTACAGGAAGGAGGACGCCATCTACAGGACGTAATTTTAAAAATATGAAAATTACATCATTGTTTCTTAAATGGCATCTTTTAAGGTTCCAATTACTATGAATATTAAATATTTTTTCTTCCATCACTCTTGGTTTTATTGGATTGTTAAAAAGTTCCCGTTTTTTTGGGTCACCCTATATATGAATATGTATATAAACACACAAATAATATTTTATATCTATATATCTATATGTGTGTGTGTGTTTGCGTGCTCTTCTTGTTCTTCTTCTTCTTAACATCGTATCAGTGTTTTATTTTCCCCTGTTTTTCTATGAATTCTTCTGCCGATAAATAAAATCCTCATATCATTTCCCACATTCTTTCTCTCTCCCTTTCTTTCTTACTTTCTTTCTTTCTTTCTTTCTTTTCTGTACACGTTTCCTCCAAAGGCTATTCGTTAGAATTATC
>OZ038489.1:103624754-103642254 GCA_964036315.1 Acanthosepion esculentum | reverse complement strand
CGGCGGGTGGAATGTGACGCTAGACGAGATGCCAGCCCAGGAACGATAACTTTTCAGATTCAACTTCGTATTCTATCATGAATCATTAAATACCCATTCACTTTTATACCAGTGAATGGATATCTCTGAAATCTTCTTCAAATAACTACTTGTTTGGATTCTTGATACGCAATGAATTGGAGTGCTCAGTCATTTTTTCACTTTATTATTTCTCTTTTCGAAGAGTCTTTCTCAGTGTCAAGTTCTAGATGACTATGTATTGAAAGCGAAGACAGCCATACAATGATGCAGACAGCATATTTCGTGTAAAACGTGACAAGTCCATCCGTAACAGGATCGAAATATCAGACAAAAGGGAATAAAAAATATATAAATTGAAGATGACATTTTTTTTTCCAAAATGCTACAAAAAATTAAGAGTAAGCTAAAATTACAGACATAGCCCGAAGAACTAATTTGGTAGGACATTATTTAACTGGTATATTTGTGGGAGATAAATGGATATCTCCATCTCACTTCAACACCGTGAAATATATAAAATATACTAAGTATCCTTCGCAGTTAAAATATTGAAAATCACACTTTTCAGAGATAGTTTTCTTTTTATCTAGTAAGTAAGGCTGTTCTTTTTCCTCTCTATTCTAATCCGTATTCTGCCACGATTTACACACGCTTGTCATGTAGGTTATTCCCAGTTCTTCTTTGTCTATATTGACCAGGTATTTGCTATGAGTTTCGAATTAGCCAGGTCGTCTTTCCTCATTATTTTCCCTACAAATTTCAAATCTTTCTGATTCCAAGTATGAGTGAATTTTTTTTTCCATTTTCCCAACAACTTTCATCAATGCTCACATATACTGTCCATGATAATCTCAGCATTCCTCTCTTTACATTTCTGATGCCTCAAGCCTATTCAGATTTCTGTTGCCTCAAGTCTATTCTTCCTCTGTGAAGAGATTGCCCTGCATTCACTACCCTAAGGGTGATCGATATTACATACCAGTTCATATTTTCTTATCTGTTTCTAAAGCTGTTTTCTTTGTTTTTTTATCTTGATGCTTTTTTAACCTTTGGAAAAGCAATTTTCGATATTTTTGATATTCCCATGCACATTTGTGTCCCCTGTTAAAATGTACCCGTGATATTTAAATGTTTGTTCATACTTGATTCTGCTGTGCCCATTTCGTAGTTCTGTACTGACCTGTTCCTTTTCCTGACAAGCTTTACATTTCGGATTCTTTCAATTGATATTGAATCCTCTCTCATCGCTTTCTTTAAAGCCATATATAAGAGTTTGCGTAATTTCCTTTTTTGTGTCTCATATCAATAGAATTTTATAAGTATAAAATATGTTGTTAAAATTGTGACTGCCAATAATGAATATCGTATAACAAATAGAGGTTAACATATATTTCTTAGAAATTTTGGATATCTCCATGCGAAACCCAAATACTGTGTGTCCATAAAGTTCGTGTGCCATTTAAAAAATGTATAACTTTATTTGCATTTGCGATAGAAATAATTTGTGAAAAGTATTAGAAATAAGGAAATCTAAATTTTTAAGGTTTTATTGAAATTTTATTTACGTTTCCACATGTCATCCGTCATTAGCAATACAAAGGGTAATACGATTTTGCCGTTGACGGAAAACATTTGCCAACTGATTCACAGTAATGCCTCAAATAACATTAGTTATTTTAGCTATACTTAAAAGTAGGTACATTAAACTTTATAACATTTTTTACAGATTATTTCTATCGCAAATACAAATAAAGTTATAATTTTGCACACTGACTTTATGGACACCCTGTATTGTCATTGATTGATTTGGTTTGTTCTTTTTTACGGCATATTAACCTCAATTGGCTATTTTATGCCGGCAAGATAGTTATTACTGGTAATATATTTTTCCAACAATGTATTGCTGGTAATATGTTTTCAAAAATGTATTGCTGCTAATACTCTTTGTATTGCTGCTAATACTCTTTCCAATAAGGTATTGCTGGTAATATTCTTTTTTAAATGTGCTGCAGATAAACTTTCGCCCAAAATTATTGCTGGTATTAAAACCTATTTTTATACTTTCATAGTGTTTTGAACCCTTGTGGGGTAAATATTTGCCCATAGCTGGGAACCTGATAGATACTACCACCCCGATTCAGGGTTGGCCTTATAAAACAAGCAATTAAAAGGTGGTTCCATGATCCTCAAAACCTTCTGATCAAATGCCTTTCTGTCGGATGTAATTTATCATCTTAACCAAAACGTTAAACGCGAAAGTTTATCTGCAGCACATTCTATCGTTTCAAATTAATGGATTTTGTGAACGGTCTATTATTCCTTTCGCCAATGAAGACTGCAAAGATTCTAATAATCTTTTATGTTTGAACGTTTCAATAAAAAGGAAACATTGCAAAGATCGCGAGTAATGTATTATCTATTTCTTTTGTTAAATAATCATTTGTGACAAACCTTCATTTTGTTTCCGCAATTTAAATTCTAAGTCCTTGCTGTCAAGCAAGCCAAACAGCCTCATATCAATATGATTTATCAACATAACATATGTTGTTGAAATTGTGTCCAGCAATTATGAATATCATATAATGAATACTAGATAATATATATTTCTTAGAATTTCTAAATTCTAATTATCTTTAATATTTGAACATTCCACAAAAGGTAAACATTGCGAATATCGTGTGAAATATATCATGAAATTCTTTTGTTATCATTTGTGACAGTCAATGTGTCACCGCAGTTTATATTCACAGACCTTGCTGTCAACCAAACAAAACGGTCTTAATTATGCATGGTGATGAATATGTTTTGCAAAACTAGAGTCGTTAAATGATAATACTCAACCTGACAACCTAAAATTTCATTGTTTGAAAGCTTTTTGTAAGTGTGGCACAAAAGTTCAAACCACTTCAGAGATCAAGCCACGTTCATCTGCATTTATTTCCTACTTTCTTTCTTCTAATTCTACGTTATTTCAGACAAAAAAGCTGTCATATATTATTTATTTACTCACGAATGTAAGCGAAAGTTTACGAAGTAACAACCCATCTATATCTGAAAGAAACCCTGATGGTGAGCGGACTTGACAAACACCTACATTCGCAGAGATTAAGCACCGTACAAGACTGGCAGCCAGGATTTACAAGTTAACTTTGTTCTAGTTATAACTATAATTTCAATTCTGTGAGTTTCCTCTTTCGTATTTCTTCTATGTGAAAAAATCTTCCACCTGGCGGCTTTCCTGTAAACTACGATCTTCAAAAATTTAAATGCAATGGCTATTGTCGTAATCTGTCTCCTTGAATTCCCATTTTTATTTTCCTTTCTGTTTATTTCACACTCAGTAGCCCACCTCTGCATCTTAGTAGCTTTAATTCCTTGTCTCGGGTGAAATGTTTCAAAATTTATTTTAAGAGAAATTTTTGATAATTTTTATAAGAGGGAAAAAATAACTGCTCGCTGAATAAATGCCTAATTTTACCTGAATGGAGACGGTTAATCATACAACTATCATTACACTTCTACATCATTACAGAATTAACAGAATTTCCTTGTACCAATTCGCCTCAATATAACGAACACTGCAGTCTGAATATGTGGAAAGGAGTTATCATTTTTATATGGTTTGCCGTCGGACTAAAGTTCTAATGTTATTATCTCAACATATCAGCCGGTACGTTCGCCAACTTTTTGTCAGGTATCAGTCAATACAGATAACTTTCAGGGAATCTGAAACTGAAAAATGAATTTAACCTTCTTCTTCAGCTCGCCCATTAAAGGGATATCTCGTTTAGTTCAGCTCACGTATATTTCGTCTTGTTTCAAATCAGAATGTGTATTGACCTAACACTTAGTAAGAAAAACGCAAGCATTACATTGATAATACAATTGATAAGAATATTAATATCATAGAAATATCTTGAACAGAGGAACATTTTCAAAGTTATTTTTAAATTTAGATTGTCCAATAAAATCTGTTGATTTTACCAAGATTTATCTCTATAAAAGTAACTGGTTTTAAATATTTATCTTAATTTTCAAATATATTTTATCTACTTCTCCAAAGAATCCCGATAAAAGATGACTCTAACTTCAATTTTATTTTCCAAACGATGTAGACATTTACAAAGTTTCGCTTAAATTGTCCCATATCCGCAAATGTAAATTATTTTTAAAGCATAGCATATTTGTCACACAAACAATGTAAATTCCCATCTACAGAAACCGTCCAATTTTGTAAGCTAACTCCATTACAATTCAAGTTTTGAGCAAAATTGACTCAAGTCTTTCAAAATGATATTTGTGTGAAGGCGGTCACAAGATACTCAGTATTTTGAATTCGGTTTACCGCTTTTATATGTGGATTATACATATTCTACCAACTTATTCTCATTTTACTGCTTCCGTGTGCTGTTTTGCTTGAATTCCATTTGTAGATTTTAGCAATGTTTATTTTTTTTACTATCCATCCCAGTTCTTGTTCTACAATCCATTTACACAATCTCATTACATAGGATTCTCGCACTTTCACACTGTCTCTCTTGAATTCAGTTTATTCTGAGTGTGTCAAATTTTTAAAGATTTTTTACACACTATGTTCCCTAGGAATTTCAGCTGTCACATTCAGATTCTTTTTTATAACTAGTCTTCCTTTTCTATCTTACTTAAAAGTTAATCTTTACTCACATAATCCTAGTATGTAATTGTCAACAAATTCTGTAGAAACACATTTCTGTTTCCTCAAGAATCCTCTTCATCGATGAGGAATTTGTCCAGCATGAACTGACATATCAGACTTTATAACTTATTTCAATACTGTTTCATTTGTTTCTAATGAAATATAATGTTTCTTAAAACATTGAATCGCTTCTGGAAAGCATCTTTCCGCCTTCGGATTTCAGTGTCACATTATCCTTCCTCTGTTGCTTGTTTCAACACCTGCAACTTTCATTCTTGTCTATTCCTCTTGCTGACAACTATCCTGATTAAGAGACAGTCTTGACGGACACATTATAAAGAAATATAGATTAAATTAATATCCTTTTAACCAATTGAAAGCATGCAGGTAAAGGAATAAATTTTACTGTCAAACATGTGTGGTAATTATATATTGATAAGGCGTGGGATACCTGAATGCAATCACATTAGAAGGAAAAAACATACAAAAAACTTGAGTTTCAGTTTTTATTCATTAAAGGTTATCGGTGTTCCTTTTTCTTTTTAAAATTGAGATAAGCCACCGACTGAAGATAAAGAATTAAATATGGATGTGAGTTTTATATCTCCACTGGGATTTATTTCGAATAAATACATCTATCTATTCTTCTTTTTCTTTTAAATCGAATGTCTTTATGTAATTGAAGTCGTTGTTCATATTCATATGTCAATTCTATTGGAAATTGGTTGGATGCTACAACCTTATGAATTATTTAATGCTGAATCATATTTCCAAATTTTTTACCGAGTTTTCTCGCAAATGACGTTCGTTTCATATTTGGGTTATAAGATAAGGTGCTTTACAATTTTGTCTATCGATAAATATTGGTATTTTATAGCTGTTACTGCTCTAAAATTTTAAAGTTTGACAAAAAGAACAAGGTAACTGCTATTATAGAAAAATATTTCAATTTTGTTTTAACAAAGGACTACAGTTTTATTCATTTGGTTTCAAATATTGTATCCTCCAAATGGTGGTCTCTATTCTCCATACACTGTTGTAGACGATTTCTAAAGCTTTTCATAACTCGTAAATTCTAGCGCTTTGAAGTCTTCCAGCTGGCATGTGTTTAAACACAGAAACTCTGACTCTGAAATTTTCAAACCCATAGCAGTATCGTTTGTTATTTCCGGAACAGCATCATTCTAACATAATAGAGATGAGAACGAAAAGCTGACTGGTGTGCAATTATAGATTCACTAGTCTTAAAATTAATCGTTTCAACAGCAAACACACGGTGTGCAGCGATCCAAGTCATGATGGTATCTTAAAACTGATGGTGATACATTTGCTAGATGAAAAAATCATTGACTCTTGCCTAAGTTCACTAGCACCAGAAAGGTAGCACTTATAAATGTGGCATCCATTTCTGTATTTCCTGTACTTTGCTATCTAATTAATTGTTGGTCGTTTATAGTTTCGTCTGTACTTAATTGGTGTGCATTTTAGCCGTGTTGTAATATTTAGCAGTCTTGACTCTCTAGATCAATAACGACTGTGCTGTGAGTTTATAACTCTATGGGTGCCTCATGCATGTGGTTGTATACCACGTCTAATCTCTGAATCGGAAATCTTTAAAAATAATTGTAGGTCTCTTCGTCTGTTGTAATGATTAGCAAGTCTGTCTCACTAGACAAATTATGACAGTAGCTAGTTCGACACTTACTGGGTCCTTATTATTTGTCGTCTTGTGCCACATCTTTCGGAACACTCTGTACATCCGTCAGCAAGGCTTCTGTTCGCAGGTTTGGAGGAGCGTGAGACCCACATAATTTCTCTTGTTCACAGGTCTACCTCGACCCGGGGTGTCAAAGCCTGTTAGAGTAAGAGCTCTGGGTAAATAGTCAAAACATCAACTGGTTTTGTTTTGTTTTGTTTTGTTTTGTTTTACAGCATATCAAGCTCAATGGGTTATTTAATGCTGATAAAATTATTTTGCTGTTAATATTTTGTTTTATGAAAAATATATTTCTGGTAATATTTTTTTCTTCAAAAACGTATCACTGGTAATAATATTTTTTTCCAAAAATGTATTGCTAGTAATCATTTTTTTTCAAAAACGTATTGTTGGTAATATTTTTTCCAAAAGTATATTGCTGGTAACAATTTTTTTCTTCAAATATTTATTGCTGGTTATAATTTTTTTTTAAAGTATTTCTGGTATTAAAACATATTTTTACACTTTAATAATGTTTTGACTCCAAATTGGGGTTAACTATTTACCCATAGCTGGGACCCTAACAGGTGATACCATTCTGGGTAAGTGTGGACCTGGGAACACCAGCAATTATGAGGTGGTCCACCCTCCTCAAAAGCTCATGATCAGAGGCCTTGTTCTTGGACCTAGTTTATCGTCTTACCCAGGACGTGGATGTAATTTATCGTCATACACAGGACAGAAACGTTCAACTGGAATCAAAACACTATGAATGTAACGAAACAGATTTTTATAGTAAAAGTAACAGCAATACATTTTTAGAAAAATATATCAGCAACACAACTTTTGAAAAGAATATTACATTATCAGCAATACATTTTCTTGAAAATAAAATATTAGCAGAAATACTTTACAAAAAATACCAGCAATACATATGTGGATATAACATAAATATTAATATATATTCTATTCATATGAAAATATCCTAAAAAAATTGTCGGAATTAAATAAACTATTGACGTCGATGTGTCGTAAAAGAATATAAGAGAAATCAAATCCAACGAAAACATGAATCTCAATAACTCGAATTTGCTCTGAACATTTTTGTCAAATTTTAAAGAATTAGTTTAGACGTCAAAACAAAGATTGATTTATATTTTTGGGTAGTTTCAAAATGATTTATTAAAGTTACTGGATTTATTATAAAAACTACAATCTGAAGTTATTATGCAGATTGAATTAATATATTTTAAATCCTCTGGGATCTAATAAAATATTTCCTTCATTTCCACAGTATATGCTGAAAGAAGGGTAAGGGAAGAGATCTAAGAAATGCTGAAAAAAGTAAATAGAAAAAGATGAGTCAGTGAATATCCACATTGAAGAGAGTAAAATATCTTCGCAGAGATCAAAGAAGAAAAATAAGGTTTGTTGAAAATATATCTAAATTGAGAATTAAAGCGAACGAAAACGGTTTAAGAAAGTGTTTCCCTGATGGGAACGTAAACTGAAACGAGTTATAACGAAACCACCATTTTTTAACCAGTGTTCAGATCTTTGAACAGGTCGGCATTGAAAAACAAAAGTCGTAGAAAACATTGCAAATTGAAATTTGCCCCGAAATTCCCTAAGCAATCTCCTCTTAGTAACGTCAAGATTGTAAAGCGCCATGCTAGGGCCAAGAAATACATATATGAAAAATTACATTACTAAATTAATTTTTACGGCCGCTTCTCGATGGACCTGATGGAGGAGATAAAGGATGGATTTTTGTTCCATTCTGCATGAGGCTAAACGAAGGCCAGAAGGAGGCGACAGTGACTGACATTGTCGACTACATCATTATGGGACTATTCAAATTCAATAAAAGTGTTAGGCTATTGCGATTTCACGGAAAAATCTCTTTGAATGGTACAGTTCTAATGCTTGCAGTCTCAAAGTTCATGCGTATTTATTCCCGACAATGTGCCTCCTCATGTATTTAACGTTAACCGTGTTTTCTGACCTGAAAATATTTACGGGAAAAAAGTTAAAAGAATGGCTACCATCAAGTTCCGACCTGAATCCGATCGAAAACCTATGGTCATTTGTCAAGAGGAAATTATAGAAAGATGAGAAATTTTATGAAAGCAAATCAGACCAATGGGGAGCATTTTAAAACCTCAAAAATGAATTTCCAAAAGTAAAAATGTAACATAAATGGATAACGGATATCTGGTTGTTATTGAGAAAAGGAGTAACTATATTACGATGTAAATGTTTTAAAACATGATATATGTTTTTATTTACATTAATATATTTTTTCAATTATAGGTATTAATCAATTGTCCATGATTTCATTACTTGTTATTGAAATAAAAAGTTCTTTTTGCATAATACGTTCAGACTACATTTTGTATAGTAAATGCAACTACATTAATAAAACATATTCAAACTACCAAGAAATTTAGCTTAAGTTTTATTTTGACGTTAAATTTAATCGTTTAAAATTTGACAAAGATTTTTCAAAGTGTTTTGAGTTTTCTGTTATCTGCATAATAACTTCAGACGGACTGTATTTATACTAAACTGCCCAAAACATAATCATGAACAAAATTCTAGATAATAAATAAATAGCAATTTAATTAAACTATCTTTTCATTAACCTTTTAAGAAATATTGATAATTAATGGAAATCCGCTGCTACTGATTTCTTACCTCAATCCTTGAAAGAATATTTGTACGATTACGTACAACTATCTCTACTGCTCGCCAATAAAGGAACCATCTGTTCTGCGTTTAAAAGAAGACCGAAGCTAGAACATGAATGGACATATTCCTATACAAATATTTGTCTGGATATGCAAAAAAAAGGCTATAATTTTTCATATATTTTTCTTCTCTCCTTTGTGCAGGAAAATGCCATGCATTTTAGATTTTTCACATAACTTTCATTTTCCTTATTTCATTTCTTCTTTTCCCTTCTTCTCTTTATTTATTTTATTTTTCCTTTGTTTTATAATGTCCAGCATTTTTGAAGATTACATTCCAAAAGCGAAGGGCACAGAATTGTCAGATATCCTATACATAGCATCAAGCAAACTGAGATATTCTTTTATTTATTACCAATAAATTCACTTCAAGTACCGCAACTTCATCGCATTCATAATGGATAACTTATATAAAAATGACAGGGGAGCTTATTGGAGTTGTTTTCTTTGACAACCAATGTCTGCCATATTGAACAATCACTACCAATGTTTCTGTGAGGAAATATATTTGTCGTGATATTTCCATATTAAGCTGTAATAAATAAAATTTATCAAGTATAAATAGCCTCTAGTAAACACATATAAAATGGTTATTTTCTCAGGAATAGGATAAAATAACGAGACATTTTCTTTTTCAAAGTTACTATTTTGCAATACCTTTCGTCAATTTCCTTGCGAAAAAGCAATGGTATTTGATGGTATATTATCATTACAAATAATCAGTGATTGTTTCCTAGCTAAAACCCGACAATATCTAACTTCGAGATTGGTAAACTAAGCGCGTAATTCACGTCTTTCGTTGTTGAGCGGTTTAATGCACACGGGACTGGAGATGTTTTCACAATATAACGGTGACTCATTTTCTTTATCAAGACTCAAGATTTTGCAGGCCAGCAGGCACGAGTACTGGGGAGGATGTGTGGGTTTGTACGCAGTGACTATTACGGCTATTAATGCAAGACTCTTCGGTAAATCGAATCGAGTTCTCTCAGTCACTGTGTGTTTATCTAAAAATAAATACGCTTAAATTCACCTTCTTCTCTGCCGTGAGCCAACAGCTTCAGGGTAAAATTTTCGACTGACGCGAATTCAGCCGGTTTTAGATTCTAGCCAGAGGCAACCGGACGTCTAGCCTCACTGATGCGCTGTGATACAGCGAAACAGTCTGTCTGTGGATGACAATATATATATATATATATATATATATATATATATATATATATATATATATATATGGGGGGGTATTGTAACGGCAATTCACGTTGTGATTATATAGAAAACACGTGTTTCCCCGTAACCATTGAAAAAATATGAGCCCGAGTAATAAATGAGTAACGCAAGATAATGTAAAACAAACAACAATGCGTGTATTAACAAAATTATTAAAATAAATTAAGAATATATTTAAAGTCTAGTTCTATAAAGAGTTTAAATTAGCGAGATAGATTAATTGCATTAATTACATTTTTCGGAGTGTTGTCCTCATCATCATTGCCATATTCAAAACGATTCGAGCGTTGTACGCCCCGGGTTTCTTCAGTTGATTAGAATTTCGAACTGATCCCTTTAATTCGCCCACCTAGTTAGATTGTTCTACTTCCACGTGCCAGTGGATAATGACGTTGCTTAGATCCAGTGACTGGACCCAAAAACTTGTGATTTCAATACCAGGCCACAACACTGGCGAATAAAAACTTGGATCGTTGAGTTAAAAGCAAATAACTGAGACATCCGGAAGAGCCATGACACGTGTAACTAGAACAATATACTCTGGTGGACAAAATAAAGGGTTCGATTCGAAATTCCAATCACATGACGAAGACCGAAGCCTACAACATCCGAAACATTGTGAATATCGCAATGAAGATTTGGATAACAGTCCGAATCGTGTAAATAAGGCAAGTAATCATAATACCTCATCTCAGAGATATAGACAGATATATAGAGACAGTGAGTGTGTGTGCATGACGTTTTTGTGGGCCTATGTGATGAAAAATGTGTGTGAAAGAGCACAAAAAGTTACGTGAGAAAATGACCTCTTCCCCATTGGAGAGATAGTTTTTCCCACGTGCGACTACGTCTTAACGCCAAAGTTGTAAAAAGAATATAGGATGTGTAAGAATATATTTACATATTTATATGTTCAAAACTTATCGTCCAGCGACATTTCTTATGAAAGTCGGGTGGGATAACCCGTAATACGCATCTTTATTAAAGCATATGATTATACTATCAAATTAAAAAAATGCGTATTCAATGATTATATTAATCCAATTTAGACTACATATTTCGAACCAGAAGTCTAGCCTGTCTTAATTTAAGAATTAGTAATTATATTAGTTTACAACTGTTTAAATAAATTCTGCTCAAACATCAAACAGTTCAGAGATTCTTTCTCCTCACTTATCTTTATATTTGTAGTTTTTCATATAAATAATTTTAGGAAGGTCGCTCAAGACTACAAACTGAAACATGACATATTTCACTCTCCTCTAAACCACACGTTGAGTTTTATTGAGAAATTGAAATTAAATTATAAATTAACTCATTTGTTAGAACCAATGCGAATCTAAACAATCTAAAAATAAAATATCGATTGTTATTATCACGCAATGCGTAGTTAGATTGAAAATTCACAAGAACAAAACGAACATTTGCCATGGAGAATGACAAATACGTGTTGCAAGTCGAGTTCATTGTTTACGTTCTCACCTGAATGACTTATTTATTTAATCTGAAAACCAAATTAAAAATACCAAACGAGATATTATTAATAGAGTCAATTAAATTTCTACTTAATGATCAATTCTCCAAAAAAAGAACAAACAGAAAACACACACATTTGTTTATTGGCCTGCTAATATATCGTCATGTTCTATTTCTAAATAGTATGTATATAATTTGTATGAATAAACTTATATGAGAACTTGAAAGCTAATTAAAACATTCAATAAATCTTAAATGCTTTAATAGGCCTTAAAATATACGGTTCTCATATTGGAGTTTAATCACAAAACAAGGTATTAATAAATCAACCCATGTTTATCCCACATTACCCTCCGGTTAGACCTTATTATGAAAATGATTTCTTATTTAATTAGACTTTTCTTCCTCTGAATATTATTGTACATATATGAGAATTTTAATATATATATATATATATATATATATATATATATATATATATATATATATATATATATATATATTTGCGACGGTACAAAAGCGTATCAGGGCATAAAAAACAATTTTTTATTAACGGCCATGTTAGATTTAAAATAAAATACCAGTTAACCGGTTTCGTCCCCTCTCATCAGAACTGTTTAACGTGGAATAGAAAATTATGAGAAAAACTATTTGCTATGGGTGACATGAATGAAGGACAGGGAAAAGAAAAATAAATAAGGTGTATAAAATTACACGTGTATAAAATAGTAATACCACTCAAGATGCTAGAGACACAGCACAGTAAGCCCAAGCAAACAGTCTCTTTGTTTACAAAGAGCCGGTGGCCTGGACCTGATGCACAGAGTCTCCAACACCCTGAGATGGAATACAGAGTGTGACCTGGCCAAAACGTAAAACACACTAAAATCCAACGCGCAAGTTGGATTATTTATTAGATGGTCTGCAATAGACGACCCATACGTATTTCGAATGGAATCGCCCGACGAAAAATTATGGTTTAATATTTTCGCAGGTACGTGTTGTTTTATTCTAGCGTCCAAGCGCTGTGTCGTTCTACCTATGCAGTCGCATCCACAACTACATTTGAGACAATAAATAACTGAATTAGTATGGTGGGGAGGTAGAACATCTTTACACGCAGATGAAAGGACAGACCTAGTTTGAAAAACAACACGGACGTTCGCTGCAAAATAACATTCTCGTGAACTACATGAAATCTGCTTGGCAAAGGACTCACTAATCTTACCCAACCACGGTAAACGGAGATAGACCGGGCATTTACTAACCATAGCAGGCTTAATTTTATTAAACATTGCAGTCTTATCCCGAATAACCGATTGAACAAGGTCCAACGGATAACCATTGTCCACAAAGATATCAGTTAGACAACTGATTTCATCTTCAACAGTGCTATCCGAGCAGATCATTAAAGCCCTATGGGTCAGAGATCTAATCAAATTATTTTTTTGTCGCCTAGGACAAAAAGAGTCCCATCGGGTATAAAGACCTGTAAAGGTAGGCTTCCTATAAACGGAAGTAATAAACACGGAAGGAGTTCTATGAATCAAAACGTCTAAGAAAGGCAATGAACCATTGACCTCTCTGTCTACCGTAAATTTAAGGGCCGGATGAAGACCGTTGAGTAGGGAGAAAAAGTGATCAACTTCCGATTCATGAGAAAACACACAAAAGGTGTCATCAACATAACGAAAGTAAACTTTGGGCTTGGAAGAACCTGACAGAAGGCTTTCCTCATAAAACCCCACAAAAATGTTAGCCAAAACGGGACCCAAAGGAGAACCCATCGCCACGCCGTCAATCTGACGATACATAATATTGTCAAAACTGAAATCCACAGACATAGTAGCAAATTTCATGAGTTCAACGAAAACATCTTCAGGTATAGTCGGAGGAGTTAAATTACTGCGATATAACATATCGCTGCAAATATTAATAATCTCCGGCAAAGTAACACAAGTGAAGAGGCTGAAGATGTCAAACGAACACATAAATCCATCAGTGGCATCACAATTCCGAATGAATTGGGAAAATGTAAACGAATCATTAATACAGAGATTACTATAACGCTGCAAAACTGGTTCCAACATTATAGCCAGTCACTTAACAACTTTATGCTATGAAGACACAATCATCGATAATATGGGTCTCAACGGAACACCATCCTTATGAATCTTGGGTAATCCATATAGACGGGGACGAATCGAGCCAGACGGTCTCAATTGCCCCGCCATTTCAGAAGAAAGAACACCACTTTTTACCCATTTGACCAGACGTTTCTGAAATCGAATTTCCGAAGTCAGCGTAGAGTCATGAGTATCAACAGAACCAAGACGTTGAAACTTGGGAGGGTCGTCAAGTATATTTAACATTTTATTAATGTAATCATGGCGGTCTATGAGGACAACGCCAGATCCTTTATCTGGTTTCGTAATAACCAACGACTGGTTGTTCTTGAGGGTTTTGATAACCCTATGGTGTTCGCTTCTCCATTTCGATTCAGTAAAAGAAATAGGAGAACTAGCATAAGAATGAGCCAAATCATTCAATTTAGCTCGAAAGTCACTGGATTTATCACCGGACACAGGTTTAAGCTTCGAGAGTTGAGCGTAATATACTTCGAATTCAGAGAAAATATTTTCCCTGTTAATAGAAGAAAACGGGATCTTAAAGTCTAGGCGATGGGCCAGGACGGCGAGCTCAATCTCGGAAGGAGAATAAGACGACAAATTAACCACATTTTTTGTAGCATTTGGTTCGACCTTACAGCCAAATCTCTTGAAGATCAGATGTTGTAGCTTTTTCTGAAAAATACCATCTGACTTAGCACGGCAGCGCGCAGATATATAAATATATATGTATATAAATATATATATATATATATATATACATACATACATACATACATATATATATATATATATATATATATATATATATATATATATATATATATATATATGAATTCATTACATATATATATTTTTTATTTTTTTCCTAAATTTTCGCTTGAGGATGAAACGGGATTCGACACCTTAATGAAACTTAATTTCAACAATTATATTGAGGGTTTCGGCTCTCGTTTTTGAAACATGAGAACTATTATGTAGCGACGGAATCATATTTAAAAAAAATATTATATATATATATATATATATATATATTATAATTTAAAAAAAAAAACATTCTTCCCTACATCATGGACTCTCCAAGTACTATATTATTATGTGTATCATTGGAGTAGTATCACCAGTAATGTGCAGCCGCGTGTTCTGCTGTCGAACTCTCTGTTTGGCAGAGAGGAACTCGGACGAGGCTTTGCCGCAGGGAAAAGTTTCGTCCGGGGAGGTAGACCGTCCCTAAACTCGTGTATACGGGTTGTAAATGGGCATATTTTTGGCCGAGCCTACGGGCTCGGTAAACCCACGGTAAACCGGCCTTGTGACACATTCGACCCACATTTGATCCGTATGGGGGGTTGTTAAATATACCAGTAATGCGCAGCCGCGTATGATAACAATACAATCGTTACTAAGCTTCCTCGTCCTTGCTAACTTCTACCAAGGTTTCATTAAGAACATTCAGAATTTGAGAGGACCTCTCAACGAACTTTTAAAAACTTTTAAAAATGGATAAAGCCTTGGTATGGACCCCTGAATGTCAAGACGCATTCGAGAAGTTCAAGAAAACATTTACTTCGGATCTTTCTCTCACCCACTACGGCCCTAATCTCGACATCATAGTCGCAAATGATGCAAGTCCATGCGGCATCGGTGCTTGCATTCTCCACAAACTGCCAGATGGTTCGCGAAAAGCAATAGCACACGCATCTAGATCTTTGCTACCATCAGAGTAACAATATTCCCAAATAGAGAAAGACGCTCTAGGGATAATATTCGCCGTCACTAAGTTCCATATATACCTACATGGAAGACGGTTCATACAGCAAACGGACCATAAACCTCTAATAACAATTTTGTGTTCCAAGAAAGGCCTACCGGTCTATACGGCGAATAGATTACTTCGTTGGGGAACGACTCTTTTGGATTACAATTTCAAGATCGAGTTCCTAAAATCTAAAAGTATTTGTCATGCGGACAGTTTATCGCGACTCATTCCTAAAAGTACGGAAGTGTTTGAAGAATCCATCATTGCTACACTATGGACGAATTATTAAATCAAAAATATGATTGCGAATACAATTAGAGAACTCCCAGTTACATTGGCCGACATAAAAAGGGAGTCTCGAGAGGATGAATTCATCCAAAGTATCAAAAACAAAATTCGCAACAAAGACCTAAATGTGCCTGAAGTTTTCTCCCTCTGTGAGGATGTTCTATTGTATAATGATTGAGTAGTGATTCCAAATAGCCTACAAAGACAAAATCCTTAAAGACTTTCACATGGGAAATCCAGGGAAGAGCCGTACTAAAAGCCTCATGCGCTGCTACGTATATTGGCCAAATATGGACAAAGACACAGCAGACATGATAGAATCTTGTAAGGGATGCGTGCTTGCAGCAAAATCTCCGACGTCGACGTGCAAACCATGGCCAAACAAAGATCATCCATGGCAGAGACTTCATGTGGATTTTGCAGTGCCCCTAGACAAGATGTACTACCTTATTGTTGTGGATAGCCACTCAAAATGGCCTGAGCTCCTGCAATGTAAAAAAAACAACCACCGACTGCACGATCGGATTTTTACCTGAGATATTCGCGCCTTTTGGCGTGGTAAATTGTGTAGTGACTGATAACGGCACTCAATTCACATCAAGTGAATTCAGAGACTTTTGCAAGTCGTATCAATTGGACCACATTACGACGCTTCAGTATCACCCCAGGTCGAACGGTCAGGCCGAGAGGTTCGTGGACACTCTAAAAAGAGCTTAAAAAGGTACTAGGCACACCGACGGATAGAGCATTACAACAGTTTCTGCAGGTGTATAGGATAACCCATAATCCTAACACGCCTATATGACGCTCGCCTGCAGAAACAATGTTCGCAAGAAAAATCAAGTCCGTCTTTGATAAACTCATTCCACGGCAATCGAAGTTCAAGAAAACCGTCTCGCTCCCTAAGAAATATTTTAATCCTGGCGACAAAGTCCTTTTTAAGGCTTACAAAAACAACATAACATTCTGGGAAGTAGGCAACACCAAACAGAGAATTGGCGAACTGGTCTATATTGTCCAGAGACAGAAAAAATACCCACAAACGCCATATGAGCTAGCTCAGGAAATGCCGTTTGAATGAATCCGAGGAATCACCACAAAATATCTGCGAAGAGCCGATCGACGTAATATTCGAATATTTCGATCTTGACACCCGCCAAGTCTCTCTGTAAATACGACGCTCGAAGCGGAAGAGAAAATTTACTCAACCAATCGACGTGAATCCCAAGAGGAAGAGGTATTAACAGTTTTAATTTTTTTTTCGTTCAAGAAAAAATAAAGAGGAAAACTCTTGGAAGGGGGGTGTTGTGAGACCTAATACTTCCCTACATCATCGACTCTCCCAGTACTATATTATTATGTGTATCATGAGAGTAGTAGCACCAGTAATGCGCAGCCGCGTTCGATACCAGTACCGGACACCACTGGATAGTAAGCTCTGCTTACACTATTCTTTGTAACTTTTCTGTTTAATAT
>OZ038489.1:103612254-103619754 GCA_964036315.1 Acanthosepion esculentum | reverse complement strand
AAAGGAGGATGTTTTGACGAAAGACAAATTTAATTATAATTTTTTTCGTCATAATAACATTTCTAATAGAAGGTCATCTCGCCCTTTGTTAAACATGAATAATAATTCTCTGTTGATTAAAGTACAAAACAAGTACATTTGGGACCAATTTTTAAAAGATTACCAGGGTTTACGCCAAACATTTGAACTGTAGTTTATAATGTGAACCAATGAAATATTACCATTATCTTAGCAGGTTCATTAATAAAATACATACATATTTGTATTGTTGTGATAATTAATTAAATATAAGATATGACTGAAATGAAGAATACAAATTAATGGATTTATTAAAATGAATTACAAACCTTTTTATAGGAATCATTAACAGCTTCTAAACAGATTACAATTTCGTTATATTCAATAGATCTATTAGCATATCTGATATTAACAAATAACATATTCATACGTCTTTAATTGGGGTAATCAGAATATACAAATATATGATTTTCCAGATGATTTACATCTGATAATTATGCACTATTATACTCATGATTTGTAATTGTAATGGTGAATTCAGAGTTAACATTGCAAAGCAGATGAGATGCATCGTCCTAAAGTGAGAAACAATACGATTATAGACGCAAATATATCGGGAATATGTTGTTTATTGTCGAGACATATAAGTATTTTCCTGCTTACAATTGATTTAATCCTTGCATAAAATATATTGTATCTTTTGGATAAAATATCATTAATCTTTTCATTTTTAAACTGTTGTAGGTTAAAGAATGTATTGCAAATAATTTCAGGAGATTATTGAATTATCTTCTTTCAGAACAATATACGCAAGGATATTATATCTATATAAATTGCACATTTGTTTAACATTTAATTAATTTAAAACCTAACATATTCTCTACTCCCCCTCTATTTTAAATATGCAAATGAGACATATAAAGAAACCAAAATGTTTGCATATATGTTAACCTAATCAAAATCAAGATCACATAAATATACTTGGATTACAGTAAATAATAATAATAATAATAATAATAATAATAATAATAATAATGATAATAATAATAATAATAATAATAATAATAATAATAATAATAAACATTGAAATATAATAATAAAGAAATTGAAAGGATTTGAATGCTCATGCCTTCAAGAAATACAAGAAATTGTTCTTACCAGTACAGTCCAAACCTTGCGAAGGATTTTATCTATGTAAAACATGTGTATCTTTTTGAGTTTTTTTTGGTTTTTAATTTTCCTGTTCTGTTTGTTTTTTTTTTGTTTTTTTTATTGTTCCGTGGAAAATATCAGGATGCCATTTCCGTCCTCAGGTCTATGGGCGGGACCCGGAAAGAAATGAGAGCACAACAGAAATCAAAGGAAATATTATTATTATTATTATTAATAATAATAATAATAATAATAATAATAATAATAATAATAATAATAATAATAATAATAATGAATGTCAGAAAGAAACTGGTTAATAAAATTGCATATGACTAAGTCTAATAAACATAATGTGGAAACATATAAAGCTGCATTACAATCATTGTTATCGGTGAGACCACATGAAAATGTCACAGAAGTAAATAATGATATACATGCCACAATTTCGTTATCTAATGAAAAACTTAACATCAACATAAATAAATGATTAAACAACAGAAAAAAAAAGATACCACTTGGAAAGCGGGAAATAGAGGAAATCAGATGTGAGTTATCGATACTATATGACATGTCATGTAATTGAAAATTTCCAACAAGGTGAAGCCTGAAGTTCAAGCAGAAATATAGATTTATGGCAGTAAATCAATTTCCAACAATCACGGAAATACTTAAAAAGAGACTTCAATTAAAAGCACAGACTACAAGACACTATGAAAAGCCTTGTATGTACTTTCAACAAAATAAGACATTCCAAACGGACCTCATGCAATTTGACAGCGAAATTAAAAAAGCAATTCTAGATGTCAAAAAGACACCATCTATTGAAGAAATGCAAGTATTTTCGGAGAGTATCTGGAGCAACACAATGCAATGTTCGTCCACTACAATGCAGAGTGGATCAAACGGAAAGAATGAAGAACAAACATGTGCAAGAATGGAAAAATATAACAAAGAATAATGTTAGGTAAATACTAACAAGATCCTAAAAATGGAAATCCCCAGGAAATGACATCCAATTTTTGACTCTATAATTTTTCTTAATTTCATGAAAATGCTTGAATAAACTTTATCTATGCTGGTTAATATCCCCAATAAAATTCAAGAATAGATCACTGAAGGCATTATATATCGCCTCATAAAAACGGATGAAACAGACGATCGAAAAATTAATAGCAAATAACATGACTGTTTATCACATACATATTGATTACTTTCGTCCTGACGAAAAAACTCATTGACGGGATTCCTAGTAGCCAATACCTTAAATAATTTTTTAAAAAGTACTCACAAGTAGAGGCTCAAATATTACGAACAGCTTTATCTATGTCAAATATCCGTTATCTTTTTTTTTAAAAAAATAAATAGTGAGACAGTTCATGAAGCCATTTCTGATAATAGGTCTCTCGTTAGAAACCGGAATGAAATGACTATACATCGTGAAATCAAAGAAAATACTACTACTACTACTAGTACTACAAATAATAATAATAATAATAATAATAATAATAATAATAATAATAATTAAGGACTTGGAAATCGAAGTAACAGGAATGTTAAATCTTAAAACCACAATTACTTCTCTTGTGATATGGCCATTTTTTTTATAAAGAAGGGTACCAGAAATCATGTATCTAAATAACCTAAACACATAAGCCTCTGTGAACGATACAAGATTTATTTGTGCTGAACTGACATATCCGGAAGAAAAACCCTCTCCATCTAAACAAAAGTCCCAAAATGTGCGTAGATAACTCTCTAACAGTTCACTTTTTGCTAATAGACATCGGAGTTGGCTTGGTAATTAAGCAATTATAATTACTTTCTTGCAAGATGATACGACACATAATAATAATAATAATAATAATAATAATAATAATAATAATAATAATAATAATAATAATAATAATAATAATCCCTGTTGTAGTTGGAGCCTTCGAATTGGTTGGAAAAGATTCCAGTAGACTAATTGAAGGTATCCCTGGAAGTCCTTGCCTCAAAGAGATACAAATGATTATTCTGACAAGTACAGCCCATACTTTACTAAGGGCTTTATTTATACTATTTCTTTTCAGTGGTATATGTCATGATACCATTTCTAACCTTAGGTCCCTGGGCGGGACCCGGAAAGAAATGTGTAAACGCCAGATATCAAAGGAAATAAAAAATAATAATATACTGAACTACTGTACTCAATTTTTCGGGTTAAAAACATTTTTCACCTGCAACACAAAGGAGTCTGAAGATTTTTATTTGTTGCAAATAGCAATTACTCATAAATAAAATGATCATGGAAATTTGCAGGAAAAGTTAGAAAGCTCACAGTATGGATAAATCATTGTAATGTCTTTGATAGCGTAGTCTTTGACTGTTTGTGATTTCTTGAAATATTGTTTGGGACTATGAAAAAACAAATTATATCGTAACCACACCAAAGTCAAATCCACTTGCAATCCATTAAATATATGGTGAGGAATTCTCCAAGGGGATTAGCTCTGCACTTTGTCTAGCTCTAAGCCACCTTTCATATAAACTGAGAACTAATAGCTATGGATACGAACTAAATTTTTAATCTATTCTTCTACATGGAAGAACAAACAAGCTTTGCCAAAACAAAAACGAGCAGGAAATTCTCCTTAATAGTGTAAAATGGTTCAGTGATGACATCGGTATGGACTACAGATTAGATAAATTTGTAAAAGTAACATTTGAAAAGAAGAATTACGAAATAAAATCAATATATCTTGATTTTTTCAGTGAAGCTGGAATACAGCAATCAGAATTAAAGGAGAAAGTAAAAACATATGTATAATATTGGTGCGGTGTTAAATAACAAACTGAATTCCCAGAACAGAATATCTGCCATAAACACGCTGACTGTTCCTGTGGTGCAATACAGATTCAACCTCATTAATTCGACCATAGCTGACATTAAGCGAATGGATGCAAAAATAAAATACAGATACAAGATGATCAATTCTTTTGGGGTATAATTCACTTGTCTCTGGATGCATCAACCTACGGCTGACTTTGATCGTCTGTTTGTGTCCCAGATCTGAATATTTTCGTTCAGGTTATAGTAACGATATAAATTACTACTTATATTTCTGGGCAGGTACCTAGTAACGCACTATATACACGATTTATGCACACACAGACACATACACACGAACTCACAGATATATAATTATGCATACATAATTGTATATATAAATATATGTGTGTGTTTGTGTGTGTATATACATATACATATATATATGTGTGTGTGTGTGTGTGTGTGTGTGTGTGTGTGTGTGTGTGTGTGTGTGTGTGCATGAAAGTATAGTCTACGACTTGTATTTTTCAAAAGGGGAATATTCAAGCATTGTGTATTAACATATTTTGCACATAGCGCGATGTCAAACTGCACCAATTTAGGTTCAAGTTTTCTGTTTTATCCACAATGATTAAATGATAATTTCTTTTAGTACAGAAATATACAAGATTATTTCAACACGAACTGTCTTAAGAAACCTACTTACTAGACATAATAATAATAATTATAATAATAATAATAATAATAATAATAATAATAATAATAATGAAGGGATCCCTGGAAGTCCATGCCTCAAAGTACAAGTACAGCCCACACTTTACGAAGGGATTTATCTATGTAATTATTATTATTTTTTTTCTTTTGCAGTGGAAAGTGTCATGATGCCATTTCTAAACTTAAGTCCCAGTGCGGGACCCGGAAAGAAATGAGTAAACGCCATATATCAAAGGAAATAATAATAATAATAATAATAATAATAATAATAATAATAATAATAATAATAATAGTGATAATAATACAGATTCTATGAAGAATATCCAGAAACAATTGACAATCTCTTGTCAGATTTCACAGTAGCTATCAATGTAAATCAATAACGACATATAAAATCCGTAAACTTAAAGAAAGAAAGTTGCATGAGATAGATATCAAGAGCACTCAGATCACCTTATAGACATAGGATCAGTAACACTTTTATGGTAATTTAAAATATACACAGATACAGAACAATGAATTCCAGATCTCTGATGAATGTAACGGGAAAAAATTCTAATGTTTTTCTGATTTGTGAAAATTCGCAGACTGTTGTAGCATAGCCACGGACGATAATGGGTACGTCCCCATTTACATAAATACAGCAGTAAATACTGTATGTTGGTCTGCAGTTGGAGATTCGTCTCCAGCTGTGCTGGTCAAACTCTCTGCCTCCGAGCAGAGTCGATCCCCACACGAGGCTATGTCGAAGAGCAGAGTTTTGTCTAGGGGAAACAGCTACCAGACTCCATTTTATACGGGGTCTACGGGAAATGTTTGGTCGCGAGTATGTGCTATGATAGCCCATATTAAATTCGGTCTTTTGACACATCTGACAGCTTGAGGCGGTTGGTAGATATACTGCAGTTGGGGATTCATCTCCAGCTTTGCTGGTAAAATCCTCTGCCTCCGGGCAGAAAGAATCCTCTGACCAGGCTACGTTGAAGAGCAGAGTTTTCGTTTCAGGAAGCAGCTACCTGACCCCGTTTTATACGAGATCTACTGATAAACTTTGGCTGAGCCTACGGGCACGGATACGTTACATTCAATTCGTCCTCTTGCCACATCTGACCGCCAGCGGTAGTTGGTAGATATCCAGCAGTTGGAAAATCATTGTGGAATGCACCTGACTCACTTCTATAACTTGACTACTTCTTCGACGCGCAGCTGGCGAATCTTATAAGTGTTGTTTTTGTCCTAGGTATTATTGTTCATTACCAACCTTCGTTTGATTATTCTATTCAGTAACCACCACTATGTTACAACACAGACAATTAGAGAAAAATAATCCCTAGAGAGGCACAATCATCTACAGACTGCAAGAACAGGGCATTAAGAAAACTATCTATCTCCTCTTGATGAGTTTTAATATTAGTTTTTTATTTAAATTCACATATAATTAATTATTATTCATAATAAAACAATGCGACTCAGAAGTTAACATTATTAGATTAAAAAATAACTATTTTTCCTATAGCCTTTCATTTCATGTTTGATTATTTTGAATACTTCAACCGGAGTGCACAATTATATAATGACTTTTTTTTTCTTCCTATTACTTCCGGCACAGACCACGACTGGGTGCGCGACAAACATTTGTCTTTGTTAGATAAAATACAATTCACAAAATTTCGAAATCAAAGGGAATTCGACTTGATCCTCACGCATCGGACTCGTTACGCGTGCTAGTCGATGCGAGTTTGCCGACATTCCGACATGCTCTGGTCGGAAATCGACGCGGATAGTCGGCTTGGTGTTCCGCGTGCTCGTGGACCACGGCCTGGAGTGCCATAGGCGGACAGGACACGGACCAGCTCGCGAGACAGCACCTCTCTTTCCGCGATAAAATATATGTTTACTACAGAATCCAAATTAATTATGCCACCAAAGTTCATAATAACCTTATTTTATTAGGTCAAACGACGCCTGTTATAGGTTCAATTTCCCTCAAGCTTTCAGAAGTTGAAATCTAGAGATAGACTTTAATAAGATCACGGCGATGAATCACTATCATTCCCTATGCATTTGAATTGTTTAATATAAAGTTCCACTTAAAGAGCCTTTTCATGAGAAAGATATTCTGGAACAGATTACTGCATGGTTTGATTTGGTTTGTTTGTTTTTTTTGTTTGTTTGTTTTACGGCATATCTACCTCAATGGGTTATTTAATGCTGACAACTTTTTTTTCTTGGTAATATTTTGTTTTGTCAAAAATCTATTTCTAGTAATATTTTTCCTCAAAAATGTATAGCTGGTAATATTATTTTCAAAAACGTATTGCTGGTAAGTTTTTTTAAATAATAGTAATAGATTTTTTCTTAAAAAATGTATTTCTTGTAATAATTTTTTACAAAATATTTCTGGTATTAAAACCTATTTTACACTTCATAATGTTTTTTTACCTCAGTTTTGGGGTTAACTATTTGCCCATATCTGGGACCCTAACATATGCTACCACCCTGGGTCAAGGTGGACCTGGGAACACCAGCAATTAAGAGGTGGTTCGACGCTCCTTAAAACCTCTAGATAAGAGGCCTTGCTGTTGGACGTAGTTTATCGTCTTACCCAAGACGCGGGTGTAGTTTATCGTCATACCCAGGACGGATTACTGCATGGTTTCTTACCCGGAGAATAAGATCTTAAAAGAATAAATATAGGGTCGAACATTATCTATCCATTATATCCTTATCCTCATAATCTCTTCTTAGATTGATATCACTCACCACATTATGGAACCATCTACAAAGAGTGGCTCTTGATACTT
>OZ038489.1:103572254-103607254 GCA_964036315.1 Acanthosepion esculentum | reverse complement strand
TTTTCCCATCGAAGAGAAGGTATGTGAAGCGGTTCAATTTGTTGCAAAGAGCAACAACAGATAAAGAAGAAAATTGATTAGGTAAATGTCAGTAGATTTGGATAGATTATCGTAAAGATTTAGTTTGCAAGTCTTGCCTCCTTATGGCTTTGGAAATGTGCAAAATTTCCTCAGTGCAAGTAAATGTACGTAAATACAGGATGGAACTATGGAAAACCACGTTACACCGAAATCACACCAAAGTTACTACCACATCCAATTGTTTGATTTTAGAATGAATAATATTTGACTGAGGTTCCCTGTCACCCGCTTCTGTTCTTTCTGTCCTTAATCCCCCTTTCGTATGAAGTAAGCAGTAACTACTGTTGATAAAACTAAAAAAGAAAGTGTTAAATAACCTATTCTACATGGATGATATCAAACCCTTTGTCAAAGATGACAATGAGTTTAAGGGAGTCTTCAATATTTTCAAATGCTTCAGACGTGACATCGGTATTGATTTCGGATTTAGTAAACGTACAAAGGTAACATTGCAGAAAGGAGAAAAGCATTTGCTAGATCTAGATTTTGCCGAACGATTATGGAACGGGAAATTGAGGAAGCAAATAAATACACCAGTAACGATGTAGATAGAATACAGAATACCAAATTAAAGGTGAAAATAAGAAAAGAATATTACAGGCGTGTGAATCTGATGATAAATGCCGAGGTGAATTCACAAAACAGAATATCAGTTATAAATATATTGACTGTGGTGCAACAGAGTTTCAAAGTCCTTAATTGGATCATAGCTGACATTAAGCGAATGGATGTCGAAACAAGAAATATTTTCATGTTCAACAGCATGCACCATCCTAAGGTTAGTGTTGGGCGTCTGTATGCCTCTAGAACAACAATCGGCCTTCATGGAAGCTAGAGACGTTTGGATGAGGTTCTGCGTCAAAGAACAATAAAGAAATAAGAAAATGTATGCAGTAATAAAGAAAGCCAACAAATTCAAATTGGAATTTCAAGTGGGTGAGGAAGTTCAAATAAAGGATAATACACATACTGCAGCGGCATAGGTCGTACAAATCAGTGTAAAGCAAAGCTAAATCTTCCTCCTTGTCTTGTTCTTCGTCTTTGTGCCATGTCTGTCCATGGTGTTGGCGATCATGGCTCTCCATAATTTCCTGTTCATTCACTTTCTGGGATGATTACATTTTAGGAATTGGTTGTCTTTAGAATCTACAAATTTTAATTTGCATTTTGGGATGTTCCTCTTGCTGACAACCTTGTATTCCGTCATATTACAATTGGTATTTAATCCTTTCTTCTCACTTTCTTATTACATTCTGTAGCATTCTGAGTCTGCTATCATCCCCGTGTCATGTACATATATTATAATTTTTAGGAACGTGAAATCCAATAATAAATCCTGTTAGGACTTCTAAGTCTTTCAGAATAGCCTCACTGTATGGACTGACCAATACGTTACATTCCTTTCTATTATTGTATAAATACTGAATTAATTTTATCGTCGACTGAAGGTGATTTTCTACTACTATATTTTCTAGATTATTATAATATGCTTTCCAGATATGTCTTGGTTGACTACCAGTTTGCAACAGTTCTTTTTTAGGTAGTTTTTCAAACGCTTCTGCATAAACTAAAAAATGTGTATGCATGCTTTTGTATGTGCATTGCTCCTAATATAATTTCGAGTATAAATATCACATTCGTTTTCTCAGTGTATTTAACGAACCTGCTCTTTTCTTGTCCTATTTCCGGACGAATTCTGCTGCGCGCTCCATTCATCATAAATCCTATGATAATTTTTTTCATGTGGCTCATTACGCTGACTTTGAAAAGCCGCTCACATTAAGGAGAATATATATCGTCAATGTGAAATATAGAAAAGAAAATCTAAATCGACAATATAAAAAACGATAGCACAACCAAAAAGAACTACATCTATATAATAAATGCGAATGTTAGTGCGTCAGTCTCACAATCTTTCAATTAAAGGGACACAACTCTCTAACTTTCAATAGCTCACATTACCAAGTTTTTGTTACTGTGATTGTGTTCGGCGATATTTTTACGTGATATGTTAAGACGAATCATTTTTGTACTTTAACAATTACTATTAAATTTGGGAATAAACAAAATTAATTAGAAAAACCAACGAAAATTAGCCATGAAATAAGAATAATTTTTGTTCGGATAGTAAGGACATACATCAAATTTTCCTTAAATTAAGTGGCGACAGGAGAATTAACGTTGAACGTTTAAAAGGTAAGCTTAAATATTAATGCAGTACGTAAATCCAGCTATCAATTTGGATTTATTCTATACTTTATTGTTGCCTATATTAGACGACAGCAGTATGTCTCACAAAAAGAAATTTCCGCCAACAGAGAACGAGATTGCAATAAAAAAAGCCAAGGCTGCAGTGAGGGAAAAAAAGTCCCGTGCAAAGGAAAACCCAGATCAAACGGCAGCCAGAAGAGATTGCAATGTTGAGAATATGCAAAGACTTATGGACTCTCATCTCCTGAACAAGCCGAAGGCCTTATCAAGAGCCCTCTAGAGCAGCTAGCCTAAATGCTGTCCGATAGGGCTGCTTTTAATCTAGTATTAGATATTACTGAACAGCCGGATACTCTAAAATAAGACGCAGAGAGTCTCACTAAAGACACAGGAAGACAATATGGGAGATAAGAAGTTTATATATCCAAACACTTAAACAGTTCCTATGTGATTCTAAGTAAGTATCAATTCCATTTGTATTTTCATTAAAACTCTCTCTTTTCTCACATGGTATTTTCAGTATTATTCTGTACATCCATATCATTGTTGCTTCAAAGTCATATGCAAGGACATTCTCTCGTATTCATTTCATTGACTTAAATGATGGTTGATATTAGATAACAACTAATCTCAACTTTTTTCATTGATTCGAACGAAATATTTCACTTTTTTAATATTTTCTGGAATGCAACTCTCCCTAATCCAATCTGTTTTCAGGTTTCTGTATCATATTTTCTGCAGGATGTTAAACACTTGCCAGATGGTTCAATAAACTGTAATTGCTTTATTCTGACATATGCAATTCTTAGCCCGCTTCTTTTGCTGTGTTTCTTGCCAACGATCCTAAGTACATTCTTATATATTTGATGGTGAGAGGGAAGTGAGAAAAGTTTCCAGAAAAAAAAAGAAAATTTTATCTAAGAATGATTGAAAAAATGGCAATCGGATAAAATTGAAAAAAACAATTTGGAGGAATTAATAATGATATATTAAAATTTGCATGAAGCGTTTGCATTAAACACGGACTTAGATGCGACCTAAGTGGTCTAGAATACATTTTATGTTTGAGCAAAATAAATGGCTATTCTGTACTACGAAACGAAAAATCCAATAACTTGGCTCATTTAGATATGACAGACGTTTACCAAAGACACGTTCATGAAATATCTCTATGCGAATAATACTGAGGCCACATGAGCTAGTCGATTTTATCGGTGAGAAAAATAAACGATGCAAAATTACTACAAAGATTTTATTCATATTAAGTCTCGTCTAAATTGAAATGCCAACACACACACACACAAACACGCACACAAATATATATATATATATATATATATATATATATATATATATATATATATATATATATATATATATATATATGCTGGATGCGATGGATCAATTGTTGTCTAAATGACGTAAAAATGAAAATAATACTGACGTCTCATGTTCACAGATATATCTAACAAAATTACACAGAAAATATCATGAGATACCAAAGAGTAATTTTTGGAGACACGGTGAAAAATGGATAGCGACACGTTTTGAGGAATCGGAGAGCCGAGTTTGAATTCCAGTCGAATCCATTACATTCACTTACGTGCTAATACTCCTGGGAAAGTTGTGAATATCCGCTTCTCCTCCAAGCAATGGGTAAATAACAGGACAGGCCGTGTTCATTAGACTTGGATGGTAACTGGTCTACCGCAGAGAGAAATGGCAAGCTACTACGGGAAGATATTTGCCTCGTCAATCATTTATCGAAAGATACATGATTGCCTAAGCATGTATCATACATGGAACATAACTGACTGATTTTTGTTTAATCCAACCAACATTGGCTTCAACCTAGACTTTCACATGACTTCGATATCTCCTGCATCTCTTCTGGACGGTCCCCTTGATTAAGTTGATATTTGCTGCTATAATCCTTATCTTTACTCATATTTTTATTACACAGAGCTTTGTTGGTGTCTCACTTAACTATGCCCCACATATAATAATTAATGCAGTTGCAGTGTTTCGCGTTAGGTGGCCAAATGTAATGAGTTATGTAGTCGCAGAACTGTCTGACAGCCATGACTTTATTCCGAGGCCTGTGAAACATGGTGCAAAATTCATAATTCGCTCTTAAGAATGAAAAAGGAAAATATTATTTTTTCTTAAAAAAAAAATTGTTTATATGAATTCCTATAAAATTAAGTTAAATTAAAAAGAATATTAAACGGCGAAGTAGAGTTTTTTAAAAGTATTTTAAAAACCAATCATCTTATTTTAACTTCATCATTTGGTTTTGTATATCTCGACAAAGCAGCGTTATATTCAGTAGTATGTACTGTGATGATTTCAGCACAAATCAAAGTGTTGTAAAGAAATTCTAGTAAATGAAAAATGCCTGACGATCATATTCTATAGACCAATATGTTTTGTTTTTTACACTCTAATTCATTGCTATCCCTAAAATGCAATCGTTGTTCAAATGAGGTTGCTTTTTGCGTCATGATCATTGATATTTTTCAGTATTTTGGCTTTTCAATGTTTATATTTATTTTCCACACTGACGTGTAAAACGTTTATTCCTATGTTTATTATTATCACGTATGAATATTTTTCCCATTTTTTCATCCGGAAAATTTTCAGCTCTATTAAAAATAAATTGTAACTGCTTTCCTAATCTATAATTTCCGAGTAACTGGACCCGATTCTTTTCATCTTCGCTGATATTTTTATTAGTTTAATCATTTCTGCGATCCGGTCTTTTATCTATAAGTGGACACTGAGGCTAACACCAAGCAACAACTGTTTGTTTCATGCTTGAATGCAATCTTCAAGCCATTGCCTCTATCTGATAGCAATATAGGCTCTATCTCTGATATTGCGTAATTTTACCTACACATACATCATAACTTGAGTTTATATTCTTTATCACATTATATATATACATATATATATATATATATATATATATATATGTATATATATATATATATATATATATATATATATATATATATACATATATATATATATATATATATATATATATATATGTATATATATATACATATATATATATATATATATATATATATATATATATATATATATATATATATATATATATATATATGTGAGTTTGTAAACAGTGCCAATTATGGCATTAATTCATGAATTTTCAATCTCAATCACTGTGCGCTTATCTAAAAATAAATGCGTTCAAATACACCTTCATCCCTTCCGTGCCCCAACGCCTTAGTTTTAGAATCGCCGACAATTCAGCCGGCTTTCGATCCTAGTTATAGGCAACCCGATGTCAAATCACACTGATGAGCTTTGATACAGCGAAACAGTCTGCCTGTGGAAGACAATATATATGTTCCTGAAAAAAACTATTTCGGTTGATGTCTCTGGGGAGGAAGTGTGAGTTTGTAAACATTGACTATTACGGCTAATAATGCAAGTCTCTTCTGTAAAGAGAATCGAATTGTTTCAGTCACTGTTTATCTAAAAATAAATAAACTTAAATTCACGTTCATCCTTGCCGTGCGCTAATGGCTCAGGGGTAGAATCACCGAATGAAGCCGGGTTTCTGTCTTAGCTAGAGACAACCGAGTATCTAGCCACAATGATAGGCTGTGATACAACGAAAATATCTGTCGGTGGATATATATATATATATATATATATATATATATATATATATATATATATATATATATATATATATATATATATATATATATATGAATAAAGACTTGTACCCACAGAACCTCGGAATAGATTTAAACAACAGGGACGCCATTTTATTAACCAAACCTTCATTCTTTTTTCTTTTTTTCTCCCATTTTATATTTTTTATTTATTTTTTTATTTTTTATTTTTTTATAGACATAAACACCTGAGATATCTTTCGGCCAACACTTATTCATAGGTAAGGCGATGTCACATTATTTATTAATATAAAGGGGACACATATATTGAAATATTAACTAATAAAATATTTCAATACATGTGTCCCCTTTATATTAATAAATTATATGCCAACGGGTTACATATGAATAATCTTTGGCCGAAAGATATATCAGGTCTTTATATCTATAAAAAAAAATTTAAAAAAAGAGAGAAACAAAGAAAAAAGAAGGAAGGTTTGATTAATATATATATATATATATATATATATATATATATATATATATATATATATATATATATATATGTGTGTGTGTGTGTGTGTGCATATATATATATATATATATATATATATATATATATATATATATATATATATATATACATATAAAAGTGAACATAGAAGTCAACCCTTAGAGGCGACAGTTTGTTTCATGCTAGATGCAATCATTGGCCCGATGATTGCATCTAGCATGAAACAGACTGTCGCCTCTAAGTGTTGACTTCTATGTTCACTTTTATATTTACACACGCTCTATCTCTAATATTGAGCACCTTATTTAAGACTATATTTCTTCATATATATATATATATATATATATATATATATATATATATATATATATATATATATATATATAAAATTTATTTTACCCTGCTATGATTCTGGATTTCGGCTGCATCATGGTCGATTTGTTAAAGAGATGCGTTCCATGATCAGTTTCGCTTGATGAGGGAAGACATCGTTGGAAATTACCAAAAATTGATAAAAAGCTCGCGCCAAACCTTGTGAGTTAAATTGGTTTGATGGAATTATGTCGTCAATGTTTGTGCTCCGATGATTTTCATAGTTCGATTTAATGCATTTTAAACAAGTATATAGTCGTTCTGGAAGTTTTCCTCGTCATTTTTGTATAAGTTAGTAATAACAGATTTAATAAATAATATTAATTCTATGAATAAATATTTGGAACTCGCGTTCTAACTAATCTGACAAAAATACAGTGAAGGATTCAAAAAGTGAATTCAGGTAAAAAAAATAATAGAAATTGTTTTAAAAACGATGGAAAATAAATATGCAGAATTCGAAGTTGGGAAGAATTAATCACAGAAAAAGAACTAAACAAAAGAAAAAGCAAAATATAACTTAATAATCAACATTTGCAATCTACATTTAATGTAGAAATTTAATGTAAAATGGCGTCACGGTTTTGCCTTTTTTTTAAATAATTTTCTATTCCATTTATTTTTGAATTTTCATCTATTTCATTGCCATTAAATGAATTAATATTGCTGTGAAACGTCGTCTGCTGGTCTCGCTAGTAAATATTATTTATATGTGTATTAATTGAGTGTCTACATTTGTGTGCAAATATATATATAAATTGAATGTCGTACAACGTTTTGTCTGAGATAAAGGCGAAGTTACCATTGGAACCAAAACGGTAAAACGACTACAAAAGAGGAATTTCAATTTCGAATTTAAGAGAAGTAAGCGTCCTATAATTGAACAATGTCATAAAAACAAACTTTAAAAGTATCTTGTGCATTTGGCAGTAATTTTCGCTAAATAGAGATTATAATATATATATATATATATATATATATATATATATATATATATATATATATATATATATATATATGTCTCTTGTGTGTATGTATATATATATATATATATGTGTGTGTGTCTCTTGTGTGTGTTTATATATACTCACACACACAAACACACACAAACACACACACATATATATTTAAATATATATATATATATATACACACTCTCACACACAAACATACACACATATACATATATATATATACATATACACACACACACACACTCACACACACAAACATATATATATATATATATATATATATATATATATATATATATATATATATATATATATATATATATATAGGCATATATATACATAGATACAGACAAACACATACCCTCACTCACACACATATAATGTAAGACTAATTGGTAAAGCGAATCCAGTTCTCTCAGTCACCGTGTCTTTTTCTAAAAATTAAATTCATCTTCATCCCTGCAGTTCGCCAATGGCTTAGTTGTAGAATCTCAGACTGACGCCATTTCAGCCGTATTTCGATCCTAGCTAGAGGCAACCGGACGTCTAGACGCACTGATGAGCCGTCATACTGCGAAACAGTCTGTGGCTGACGATATATATATGCATATATATATTGATCCCGAGTGCAATATATAGCTAGAGTATATTAGACATCCTATTTAATTTTTTAAAATAAGGTAACTGGTGTTTTCCATTTTCTCTCTCTTAGATATATGGAAAAACAAAATCTACTGAGTTAACTGGAATAAAGTGCTACGAATTCACATTTGATTTGGTATGACTTTATTTTGCAACATATCTGTGGCAAGAAATATTGTATGAAATAGTTTGTTAATTCATATGCAATGACCATAATGTACCTGAATTTGATAACGAACATGATTCACTCCATGACTTTCCGGATTTATAGCCAATATCTACCCTCGTAATCATTATGTTCTTAAAATCAAACTTGCTCGGTATGTTTGTACAGTAGTAAGACATCCTATAAAATATTGGTTTATTATGACTGAAATTTTGCTGCCAATATTCATAATAAAGAATAATATTATTTTTCTTACGTAGTGGTTTACAATAATATAATAACGATCCAATAGCCTTTCTTCATACCCTGCCTGGTGGCAGACGCTGCTGGTGGCGCCTGGGGTTGCGGTCCCGCCATAGCCACCGAAACCGTGATATCACCTCTGGTCGGCGGCTGATGAAGACAGAATATCGCACGTGTTAATACACGTTGTATCTTTAAAAAATCACCCTGTACAAGCCTCAAGGGCCACTGGAGATAGATTTTTACAGAATAAGCGGCACACTTCACATAGAAAGAATGCTATTACATATATAACTTTCTAGTAAATGTGAAAAGATATTTTTCATTTTAGTGTGGGATGCTGGTTTTCCGTAGCTTGGTTTTATCTTAAACTTGTTGAATTAAACTTCCATTGCTGCGTGGCATACATATTTTTTATAAGGAAATGATGATAGTTTTGAAACCATTGTTATAATTTGTGGATAAAAATGATGCTGTTCATTATTGCTCAGAGATCTTGCCGATGTAACGTCCATCTAATTGCTTTCTCCTTCTACATTTTGAATAGGAGTCATTACCTTGTTCAAATTTAAATTCAATTTAAATCAAAGGAAACAAAATTATGTGAGGTAGTGTGCCTCCCTTGGACCCCTTTGACCAAAATGAAATATACTTAGCCATGTACCCTGGGTAAATTAGTTTCAGAATATAAATGGTCTATCTTCAAACACTAGGAGGATTTCGATAACTAACACACGGAGAGGGGCTACAACTTTAGATATACAGATTAACTGAATACTAGCAATAATTGAACTGTTTCAAACATTTATCCAACTATTGAACTATAAAAACCGTAACTTATATTAATATTTAAGCGCAGTGTAAACATCTTAACGCTCTCATTATCAGAATTTCGATAATAAACGAAACTATATGTATATATATATATATTTCGACTACAGGCGACAATCTAGATATTTATAGCTGTCACACAGAAAATTCCAGGAAGTCCTAGACAAAGTATAAATGGAATACGGGAAGAAATGACTAACCACAAATTCCCAGAAGACAGAGTATATGATTGTCAGCAAGAGAAGCAGTACAAGATAAGAGCTGTCTAATGATGACTAAATTAAAGCAATTTAGTGGACTTCTCTTACGGGTCCTTGTTTCCTGGTCAATTTTGATCATATGAAATCATTATGCAATGTGAATAGTCACCTTCTCTCCTGTTCTTTCTCTTTGATAATAATGTGTTTTTTCTCTATTTCGTAATTGTTCACACTAAGTAACAAAAGTATTTTAGTGGATTTATTAACATGCATGGGGTCTAATCATTAAACATAATTTTGAGAGAAACGTAACTATCTAGAGTAGCGATTTACCCCGAGCGGGAACATTTCACAGGCAACATTCAGGGGAATAAATATAAAGAAGCTGTTTATAATAATTTTGGAATATTATATATTACCGTGGGCCGAAGTTACATACCCATAAATGTCGTAGGGGGTCACCGTTTTAATGACGGAACCAAACCTATTTCCGGCCGGTTTTCAATTCAGAGATTCCGTCCCCTTGACCGTTTGCCACCCAAGGCTATATGAACCAGTCTGCCCTGCTATTTTTCCACAGTTTAAATATATATATATATATATATATATATATATATATATATATATATATATATATATATATAATGTGTGTTTATGTATTTGGAAAAAATCCCTCTTTTACATAATTTTTGTTGAAGATGACTGATATGTTACTGTGATTAAGCTTTGTATTCAATTATCCTTGTGTCCGGGAAAGTGTTCTTTTCTGGACATAATGTGTCGAAAAAAAAGTTTTGCATATCTGAGCGCTTTTGACTATTCTGCTAGCCATTGTATGGCACTATTTTTAACTGAATGTGTTTTTATGTATGTATCTAAAGATATAGGAATTTTTTGCCTAAATCGGCCAGTAAGTTTTGGCCGTGTTCATGGTTAATGATATTACTTAGAAAAGGGACGAGAAAAATTTTTATAAAAACTAAAATAAAAAAATCTTGTAGTACAAAAAAGTAAATAAAATCTTAATCGCAGTGCTTTATCAGGCGTCTTTAATGCGACTTGAGAGATTCCAGCCCAAATACATAATACATACATAATAAATACATATATACATATACTTTTGTCTGTAAATGTGTCGAAAACTATATGTTTTTTAAAAATGTATATATATATATATATATATATATATATATATATATATATATATATATATATTTATATATTTATTTGTTTAAATTTTATCTATGTATATTTGACCGGTTTAGCTATATTTCAAGTTTAAATTCGTTTAATAACATATTAAGCCACAAATAGCTTCGACATCTGACCGTCTAGATCATATTGAATGTAGATGTATGTGCCTGTGTGTATCGATGTGTATGTGTAAGTAAAGTGCATTTGCCTATGTGTGGTTTGATTTTTTGTATGTGTGTGTATATATCTAAATACGTCTGAGCGCTTAACATGCGGTTGTTCGAATGATTTCACGTGAGAGGCGACTAACATGTTGAAATGAAACTAAAGTGTATACATTTCTGTCTGGGATTCTGGACATCCCTTTCAACATAATTTCAATGAATATACAAATTAAATAGCATATATATCTTTTATTTTTATTTTTATATTTTTTCTCCTTGGTAATTCTACAATTTAAAACTTAATAGAGATTTGATTTAGATTTCTAAATAGGTAATTTTAATTTTTTAATTTTTTACTTTTAATTATAATTTCAAATTTTATAAATCTTTTAATATCTATGATAACCTTGCTTGTCAAATTTTTCGAATCATCCTATACTTGTATTTTGATTGGTCACTCTAGCTTATGTAACAGCGTTTACTCCTAGCTAAGGATCGTAGATTAATTTGAAACTTTTAAAACCATTTATTCTATATTCTATATTATCACTTGACAAGACACAAGAAGTGTTGAAACAAAATGGCTACTTTTGTCGTGATTTTATAACATATTTATGTTGTAATATTCAAATAAATAATTATATCTGCTCTACTCTGTATTGAGCACTCTTTAAAGAATATTAATTGTTGGTTATTGGATTTCACTCCGTATATACCAATCCTAAACTTGGGTATATATATATATATATATATATATATATATATATATATATATATATATATATATATATATATATATATATATATATATATATATATATAGTCAAACCTAATGAGCCAGACAAACCTACCAAGGTTTCACTCTGGCAGATCTGCCTAAGTGAAACATTGGTAGGTTTGTCTGGCTCATTAGGTTTGACTAGGTTTGCTCTACGTTTGTATTGAGCTCTTTAGTTAGTTGTTTACTCGTATCGGGTTTTTTTTCTTTGGGCCTTGAACCTGTATCTGTGCGATTATTTTCGACAGACTTTCATGTTCCTGGCTCTTTCTTTTTTAAAACCTTTTTTTCCCTTCGTGATTGATTTGGCTATTGTTAAATCAAGAATTCGAAGTTACATATATATATATATATATATATATATATATATATATATATATATATACTTAAATATATATATTATGTATATCGTGTCTAAAATAAAATATTTTAAAAAATATCCCCTATATTTGCAATTTCTATCTGAGGAAATTAATTTCTTTTCACTTTTTAATGAACGTTGTGGTCCATGTTCTCATGGGATCATGCATTTTTTGGTTGTTTGCGCATGCGTATTTCTGGCCATTGTTCGTTTTTTTTTACCTCTAGCGGCACGCATTTTTCATGTTTCCATTTTGAGGCAATGATATGATCGCCAATCTTGATACTCTCAAGCAGGTTAGCGTTAAAATTAATGTTTGCTGCACACGTAAAAATGAATGAAAACAAACGAATAAACAGAATTAGATCTCTTGTATAAAAACGAAAACAAAGTGGAAAAAATGTAAATAACTTTTATGTAATTTAATTTACGTAAAGCTTATTTACATATTTTTCGTCTTTTGATTTCAATAAATATCAATTTCCTGTCGTTGAATTCAATAAATATCAAATAATTATCGATCCGTAAAGCATAAAGACATGATGAAAAGGAACACAGATTAAAATCGAATAACGAGGGCAAATCATAGCTTCCAAAAGCTCAAAGCGCGCCAAAATTGATAACAGTTGATGTAATTTCCGTAACGTGAATTTTAAATCAGGCAGTAGATTTACTTAGAATGACCCGGAAGATAACATGTATAGGATATATGATGCTTGATTTAATATGCTTGATACCAGATAGAAAGAGAACCATAGGACCTCTTAGTCAGGGTCGTAAAAGTAAGTCAGTTAGTATATCGCTAACCATCATCTTCAATAATACATAATATATGGTTGTCTGCAAAAGAAAACGCTCAAGAACGTAATAAATATTTGGATTTGTCAACATCAAAAAGTACAGAAATTTAAATATCTAGGAAGTGTTGCTGTTACGAAAATCAGAACATGTATTCGAATCACAAAATATTTATTCAAAACTCTGAACAAATTACTAAGGTACAATGAAATTTCGTTAGAAACAAAGAAAAGATTACTGAGTTTTTTTATGTAATATCAATTTTCTTATACGACAGTTAATACTGGACAAAACTATGATATCTGAATATAAACCTCGGGGAAATAGAATTGTGCTTTTAATGAAGAATACTAATAGAGAGTGTAAGCAAAGAAGAAACCTTAATGAAAATGGAAACAAAAAGGTCACTCAGAATACTCACAACCTGTAAATAATGTCGGGTATTTTTTGCTCACATAATTAGGAAGTAGAATTCTGTAAATTTAACATTGACAATATATTGCGAAGGAACATATGTTAGAGAAATGAGAAAACTTGGAGTCATTTAATCTGTTTCAATATCTTTGGTATGAATTTATAATTGCTATAATGAAAGCTGAGTTTTCGAAAACTTTTTAGAAATTATTATGCCTGCTTTGAAATACTGCTAATCTTATAATTATTTTTATTCCTCCGTTATTAAGTTAATGAACCCAGACTTACATCTTGTAATAGAGTGGTTTTCCCCTGCACACGTATTATTGATATAGCAAGCAGGAAACAGATTAAATTCGTAACATATTTTATACTCCCGATCAGTATAACACTGGAGTAAGTTCATTAAGTTTCGTTCACTCATGTTGACATCCTGTGGGGATATTACTTATTTCATGCTCTGAGTTTGGATAGATAATGATAATCATAATGCTCGGATTACACGAAAGACTGGAGAAAGCATATATCAGAGATTCTCTTTGATTTTAGGTTTGGTTTGGTTTGGTTTAATTTGTCTTACGGCATACCAATCTCAATGTGTTATTCAATGCCGACAAGATTTTTTACAATAGGTTCGTATGTGATAGAATATGCATTCTTTGTTAGAAATCAGTTTGTAGATTAGGTTTCCTTGACGTAGTTTTGCAAAGATAATTTTTGTCGGTAGTCTAATATGTTGTGTGTAATATTTTTTTTCCAAAAAAATGTGTGGATGTATTTTTATGTCAAAAATGTATTGCTTGTATGTTTGCTATAAAAAATATTTTTACACTTCCATATTGTTATGACTGTAGTTTCGTGGTTAACTAGTTGGCCAGAGGTGGGAACCCCGTGTCAGGGTGTGGATGGGCGTAACAGCAATTAAAGTGTGGCTCCACGCTCCTTAAAAACCTAGTTCAGAAGCCTTGCTGCCCGATGTTGTTTATCGTCATATTCAGGGAGGTGTTTCTTTTTAATGAATGAAAGAAAGGTATTGATTTGTGCATGTGTGCGTGTGTGAGAGTGCGTGCGTGTTTGTGTGTGTTTACCTCTGAGCAATACTTAATCGATTATATAGACAAGAAACATATATTGAATTATAAGAAATATATATATATATATATATATATATATATATATATATATATATATATATATATATATATATATATATATTTATTTATTTATTTATTTCGGGTGCATATTGTACTAAAAATTTTGGGGAGATAATGATTCTTGCATGTTTCAACTTCTACTATTTAATCCATAGATGGGAGGAGAACAGATGATTACTTAACTCTCTCAAACGTATTTGCAATTAAGCGAATGTAACGATCCCCACTGGGATTCGAATTTGTATCTCTGGGTTCCCATTTGAAGCTGCTATCCAATTCACCACTCGAGCACCAACAGAAATAATGGTAAACGATAGTGCTCTCATGCTATAAACATCTGCTTCAGCGAAATAGAAAAAACATACCAATTTTGTATATTTTCATTCGCAGCATCTTACCTACATAATGACCTACGTTCAAATTGATCAGAGCTATTGTAATATTTTTTAAAGTTGTTAAGCTCACATATTTAATGAAGCAATAAGGGAATTCACACAGGTAATTTATAGTCGTAGAAGGTAGTGAAGGAAATCGAGAATAAAGGGTTAAACCTCAATTACAAGTAGAATTGATGCATGGTTATCGGCAAAAGAAAAACCCGACGAGCAAATTACGAATTGGAGATGCCAAATAGAAATAAGAACAACGATGTTATCATCTTTCAAGTGTTTTAACAGACGTCGGAATATGCCATAATGAATTCCGATATCTTATTGGGGTATATAATAATACCTTCAAAAAACAAAGCAAATAATTATGAGACTTGGACAATTTAGTTATAAAAAAAGAAAAATAGTACTGATATTTTATGTAGTATCAGTCCTCTTATATGGCAGCGAATGCTAGACAATCTCATCGGAAATAGAGACGACTCTTGAAGCAATGTAAATGTGGTTCTACATCAGGATGCTGAGCATGCCATTGACTGAATACGTGAGCAACAACAAAGTTTTAATCAAAATCTTAACCAATATGACAAATAGTTAACACCAGAGAGAGGCTGTTGAAAATTCTACTGCACGTAATGAGGAAAGAGGGGTTAGAAAATTTGACACGCACCAGGCTTGTTCAAAGCAAGAGGGACAGAGGAACACAGCGCATGACCTACCTAATGTACTTGTCTAAATAGATGGTAGAACACCGTTTAGGAGAGATTACAAAAAAGTCAAGTTTCAATAATTGCTACAAATGATAGGAAATTGCGGAGAGCCATGATCGCCAACGTCCTAAAAGTACACAGCACTTAGAAATATAAGAACTCACAACAAGATAATAAAGTCATTAACATATGAATTATAATTCCTCTGAAAATTAAAATACTAAAAGATTGGTATATCCACCGATATAACTATTAATATAACTGAATTGAAATATATAGCTTTATTGTTTAATCTTATAATGTTATCACATTAAAAAAAGGAGCTCGTGGAAATTCCGTATTATTTTATCAAGTAGTAAGGCAGAAGTATTGACTCTGTTATAAAGTGAATAAACCGTAGCCATCCAAGAATGGGAACATCCACTGAAGGCGTACATAAATTTCATGGAATGAAACCCCCACTTATCTAAATATGTACATCTCGAGCGAGAAACAGTGACAGTTGACATGGAGACAAGCACCACGTTATAAAACCTCAGGAACTGAGTAAGAAAAATTAGAGCTTAACTAAATTACTTATTTTCCCTACATTCCTACCAATTAATGGTAATGAAAAACCGTACATAAACTATTGACAGTTTGACAAAACATCTTAAAATCTGTCTATAGTTTTAAAAGCCATTCTATGTGTATAAACAATTAAGAAATTAAACTGACCCCGTTGTATAAAAAGTTTGCAAAAGATTTCCAAATGTAGAAATAGGAAAATATTCTCAGAAGTGTTGGAAAAAATATTTCCAAATATGTAAATATCTCCGAAAAGAATTCCCAAACCTATCAACATATAGGTAAAAAACTTCACGAATCTTGCATCAATTAGATAAAAACTTCTCAAATGAAACAACCTTTTTCTCAAATCTATCAACGGTTAGGAAAACATCTTCCCAAATCTATCGAAAATCAGATAAAGCCTTCACAAATATAGTCAACCTTATCTAAAACTTTCTCAAATCTATCAACAGTTAGGGAAAAACCTACACGAATCTATCGACAATATGATAAAACCTTCCCAAATATAGTAAACCTTATCTAAAACTTTCTCAAATTTATCAACATCAGGAAAAAACCTTCACAAATCTATCGACAATCAGATAAAAACTTCCCGAATAAACTCAACCTTATCTAAAACTTTCTCAAATTTATCAACATGAGGGAAAAACCTTCACGAATCTATCGTCAATTAAATAAAACCTTCCTAAATGTAGCAACAGTTTTTTTAAACCTTCCCAAATATATCAACAGTTTGGAAAAACTTTCCCTGTATGCGATGCGGACACAAACTATGAGAATAGATAAAACATCAACTGCCCATCATTATCGCATATAAAGTCTATTTACTTTCATTTTCAAAAGCAATGGCTTCATTATTCCATATATTTTGTCTTTCTATTCATACCATCTTTGAGTTCCGTCGACCAAAAGGTTGCGCTATTCATTACACTCAACTTTCAAATTACCTCTATTTCCGTACTTTCTTCCATTTATTTCTCGCAATGAGACGTAACTTCGAATTCATAAATGATTGAATATATGAGAAAGAATCGAAGAAAACTTGAAGTGGAATGTAATTGTGAGAAAGAGAATGTCGGCCATTGAAGTCCCATTGATAGTATTACGCGTCACAGGAAATATCATACTAACATTGTTTTCAATCTCTATCACCGCTAATAGAAAGAAAATAACTTGGAAATTATTTTTTCTCCTTATCCACCAGTGAATTGACAGCATATTAGTTTAAAATAATGTATGGCTGAAAATTCATTTGCAACCTTTCATTCATCTTTAAAATGAAACAAAATAATAAAAAAACAGGCTAGTATATTATTGTATCTCGTTAACATTAAGAAATCCTCAAGTTGGGAGTAAAATAAAATGAATCCCACAGTTACCAGATTTAATATTTCAGAGGGTGTAATTGGAGGAATTACTCTTAAAAGTTTAAAATACACCCATACAATTCCGTTAAACAGACGTTAATTTTAACAGATAAAAAATTGACCGAAATTATTTATTAAGATTCGTTCTTTGTGTCAATTTAATAAAATAAACGCCCTGTGCTACCATATCGGAACTGGACATGCCAAGTACTCCCTTTCAAAGCTTGATAGATTGAAATCACCTATACGGTCTTTTATGTGCTTACTCATTTTTCAGTATACAACCCTTTCTGTACTGAGGGGCACGTCAAAAACCTCTCGCCAGTCGAATATATTTCAATGGAAAATGTTCTGATGAACTCCATTCTTTAGTTTCAAAAATTCTGAGATTCACAGCTAAGAATCCCTATAAGGCATACACATCATTCCCTTAGTAGTATGATAATATAAATGAAATTACTGTCAGAATTATTGTTCCTAAGAAGTGCTCCTTTTCAGAACAGGATTCTGAGAAGATGCTCACCTGATGACTGCATTCTTAACCACCGAATGTCTAGGGTCAGCCACTATCATTTCTACATGCTCTAGTAATGTGCATCATCTTATTTTCATAGAACAACTTTATTCAGTAACGCTCTAACTTGTGCGGCTCTTTATCCTTTTATCGAGTGAAATCCATTAGCCTAATCAAATTATTCGATTTTGCTTGTTTTTAACTTGAGTTTTATTTCTGTCCAGGGCACAGGAAAATGCCTTCAATTGGAATCTTTTCTAAATCTTATCAAATAAATCCCCGATCAAATAATGACACTCAGCTGATTTCTTAATTATCGATATTGCATACATTATGTGGTAGGGAATATTAAGAGGATAAGGATTATAATATTACAGTGATTACTGAGAAAGTTTTCTTTTTATGATCATGCAAAGCCCATCCAGAGAATTACGACAATCAATTCTTCAGCGTCAGCCAGATGAAAGTGAGACTGTTTTCTGGACATTACATTAAATTAGGGTTCTAATTACTGAAAAAAATTGTAAAAAGATAAACCGTTTTCTTTTCACTTAGCTTTAGATTTTAAAGATATTGTTTTTGGTGAATTTCTTTTTATTCTAGCTTCACTTGTTCGTCCCCTTCGTTGATTATCTTCTCTTCTCATAATATTGAGGATTGTTAGGTTTGTTGTCTTTGCTGTGTGGAATCAACTATAAGTTCAGTGAATGACGCTTCCTTCTTAATTAAAATATTTTTTGCCAATTAATCACTAGAGCCATAGGTAAATTATTGTGAGTAACTCGTTAGCTGATAAAGTCAGCATCATATGAATATACGCAATATCTCATGCTTCAATAATTTCAATTAAATTGTAACGAACGAAGAAGGAAGGAAGAAAATAATAACGTAAAAAGAAATAATGTATTTTCATTAAATGAATAAGAGATGTATTTCTTTTGTGATTTATTTATCATTTCACCCCAATCTAGGCAATAAAGCCACTACAACGAACGAAAAGTTTTATTGAGTGTCAGAGAATTATAAAAAAATATTATTAAAGCGAGTGGGCGATAAAAGAACAAGACTTAAGAAGAGAGAACGTAACGATTGATATTGCATTTAAATCGCTTAAGATCAATGCATGCCTGGGGAGAGAAGATGCCGGAAGAGTATACCACAAGCGATAAATGCGATAGAAGTATACGTCTACATTTTGCCAATTCAACTTTAAAACGATGAGATTTTGCCGCCAATCTTGAATGTCGTTTAAATTCATATAATCTAGCTACCATAACATAGAATTCATCAAAACAATTACCATGAATGTATTTATAGAAATGGCACAAGGAAGCTACGTTAGCGTGATGGGAAAAGGCCTGAAGCCGAGATGCAAGATCAAAACAAATAAAATTGCAGATACTTCTTTGTATTTTATCAAGCATGTCTAAATATATATAACATGAACACCAGACCAGATGTGACAGCAATATCCAAAGCAAGTACGAATGGTAGACTTATAAATATGTAAGATAGTTTCCTGTCGAGAAGAATTGTATTGCAAGGCATAGTGAAAGAAAAACTGAATCAGTCCAAATATTAGTCCAGAAATACCATAGCCATTCAACATGTGAACCCAGATGCCAAAACCTGTCATATTCTTACGAGATAACCAAAGCTTCTTTGGGCTGCCTCCACACAGAAACTTACCCTGAAGTTGGGAAAAGAGAAAAACTGGACTCGTCAGAGAATATGACTTGCTTCCATTGGTCTGCAGACCAGGTATTCTTATCTCTGCACCACTTCAACCACTTCTGAATGTTGCGAGTGGAGAGAAGAGGTTGCCTTACGGCGGATCTTCCATGATATCCAGCCTTATGGAGCTCACGACGAACAGTTTTAGTAGAAACTGGACTATTCAGATGATTATTCAACTCAGCAGTCACTTTGGCCGCAGTAGTCCGATGTTTTTTCGTCACATTGCGTTTCAATTCTCGTCAGTTCCTGTCAGTAAGTTTGCAAGTCCGGCCCGAATTACTATGCTTGCTAGAGGTTTTACCCTGTTTCTTGAATTGCGTCATAGTTCTTGATACCGTAGCTCTTGAAAAACCAAACAGTTTAGCACCCTTAGTGGTCAAGACTCCTGCCATGCGAGATCCAACAATTTGCACATTTTCGAACTCAGAGATATCAGGATTAAATTTTATTAAATTCTAAAGATAAATAAGCCAAAAACAGTAAATTAGACGAATAAACGTATTTATAATAGATATAACCTGCAATTACGAAGTCTTATTTACAGTTCTTAATATAATAGGTCTTTGAAATATAGGGGTGGAATTTACAATTCTTCCAATTATTTTGGCCAACCCATGTATGTGTGTGTGTATGTGAGTGTGTGTGTATGTGTGTGTGTGTTAGTGTGTGCACGCACGTGTGTGCGCGCAACTGTGTGTGTGTGTGTAAATTATTTTCTGATATAGTGTATCTGTATTCAAGTGGAAAACATTATTCTTAGTCGTCAACGTTGCCTTGGATTAGTAGCAATTCTTTCAGGATACGTGAGAGTCGGAAAAATATTATGTGATGGATGTATGTGCTTTTCCCGAATCTCAACATTACTGAAATAATTACTATTAAAACAAGCATAAATACAAATGAGATCATTCCCGAAAGAATTAATACTTTTCGAAGCCAAGATACATGACCACAAATATTTTGTAAATTCAAAAGAAAACAGTTACATCCATCACCCCATGATTTGATGCAGCACATGAATCCATCTGATAACCTAACAATCTAATCACAATCTAAAAATGTACATTTATTTAATAAAACAAATCCTGAAAAAATTACTTGCTTACATTACTTCGAATTATGAAACTTTGTGCCCTACATATGCTATGGCGGACCTTTCAATCATCTGATGGATTTTGTGAAAGTTCTCTAATTTAAAAGCAACGATAAACCAATGACATCCTCGCATTTGTATATAAACACGTGCAACAAAATATCTCACAGCGGTTTGATAATGTACTCAGATGGAGACATGCGTCAGTTAAGAATACTTTTTTCCTTTTCTCTCTCTCTCTCTCTCTGTATACATATATATACACACACACACACACACACACACACACACACACACATATATATATATATATATATATATATATATATATATATATATATATATATAATAAATTGACTGATTTAAATATGTTTTTTACGCTACACAGTAATAACCATGGTTTAAAAATTGAAGCTAAATACTTCAAATTTAATTATAAAATTAAATTAAAAGCATTAGTTCCGTTTCATCTTCAAGCGAATAATGGAATAACTTTTTTTTTATTTACTCACTTTTAAACGCATATATAAATTCATAATTTCCTGTTTCCAAGGATACAGAGAAATCCGATCATTCAGACAGTGGTGCTAGCGAGTTCATTTTTTTAACTATTGTTGTATCAATTACGAGTTACGTTCGAAAATGAGGTTAAGTCTGAGGAAGGTACGGGTGTATTTTTCAACGAATTCTGAGATACGTCAAACGCATCTCGTCTGGGATTTTTTTATTAACGGCAAAAAGTTTTTCGGCATTTTTTCGTACTTGTATACTTAATGATTCTTTTTAGGTGTGTTTGGGTTAGAATACGTTTTCTTTAATTACAATTTTAAAATATTTTACTACTAATTACTAATAGACTATATTTCTTTCTAAAACAAGTAAATGAAATAGAATTACTTAAATTATTTAAAATTATTATTTCATATCAAATATAAGTATTTATATTACCAGTTCTCATTTTTTTTTGTAAATATTATTTAAGGAAAATGTTTGACAATGGCGGCAAAGAATAGCTATTTCATTTCTCTGATTCTGTAAGTTTTCAATTTTATAAACTTAGTAATATATAATTTCATCTATGCACAAAGGACTTTGGTAATTTAATGACCTATATATTCTAGCTTTTCTTATTAATTTCCATTTTACTCTATGTTTTTTTATTGGATTCTTTTAAGTGCCAGAAATATTTTGAGAGGGATGTCTGATTTCTGTATTTATTTATCCTAAATGTAGTTTGATGTTGATTGAACCGCTTTTTTAACTCATGGCTTGTGTATCCTATATAGATTTCTATGTTTTCGGGGTTCTCAATAGATGAAATATTGCATTGGTATACTAATAATTCCGTGCGACATTTATTTTGTAGGGTACAGTTATGAGGCTTTCTACCGTTCCATAATTTTTGTTTATCTTAATCTCTTTTTATTTTTATATTGTCTAAATTTCTTTGGTTTTGGTCTAAGTGTTTATTGAAGATATTAGCATTATGTTGCTTAACAATTATTTCTAAGTTTTCAGTACAGCTGTAACTTAATATTAGTGTATTTTTTATTGAAAATAGTACTTAGTTTACTTTCTCTAGAAAAGTGATTAGCTATTAATGCAAGGAATTTTTGTTCTAATTTGTTATTTACCATTTGATTGTATGGGGGTGTATACCAAATTATTTTTCTACTTCTGTTTTTCCTATGCTTTCCATTTTCCGTTTTTATATATGTTTGTTTTGGGTTTTTGTAGCCACTATCTTTTAGAGCTTTATTATAGAAATTAATATGTTCATAGAAAATATCCTCATTTGCTGAATTTGTACTTATTCGTTTTTCGATAGATAAATGTATATGCTTAATTATAGGTGGAGGATGATTTGATTTAGGGTGTATATATAAATGATTGGCATTGGGTTTTTTATAAGGCATGTATACATTTTTCATTAAATCTAATGTTATATCAAGGAAGTTAACTTTTTTTATTTAGTGCTTACCGTAATTTTTAAGTTTTGGCTTTTAACTTCTTTATATAATATCTTTCTAATTTTATCGATTTTAAATTCAGTAGTGTTCTTTATTTTGTTCTTTATAACAATAAGTTCATTGTATCTGTATAAACCAATGTCAGTTATAGTAATTTAACGGTACGCTGTGAGATTGTATAATATAAAATGACCTATAGGATCAGAAGACTCAGCTGAGTCTAGTGATCACATTGCGATGTCAAAGTGGCCATATGAATTTTTCATCCATTCCTCACATTTATGTATCAGTACCGATTTTTTCGCATTAATGTACTTTTCTTCTTCAGTAATATCCGTGTACTGGGGAGCAAAGTACAACGCATTTAAGATCAGTTCTTTCGATATTGATTGATAATAATTTTCAATATCAAACTGCATTAGTGTACAGTTCATTTTCTCCTTTATATCAGCATGCCAGTTTATCACGTCTTTGGTATTAACACAAAGTTTCAGGCCTATTTTTTCTTTAATTTGCTGATTCACCCTTTCAATGATCATTTTAATAATTTTTCCGATATCAGTTCTTGTTCGGTTTATTAGTCTCGAAATCTGGTTTGTCGTCCTTTAAGTTTATATAGCACTCTTTTTCATTTAGTTGGCCTACTCTATCACTAATCTTCAGTTTGTCTGTGATTTGTTTTTACTGCTAGTTTTAATATTCTCCACCATGTTGAGGTCATTATTATTTGCCTTTTGATAATCCTTGTTTATTAGATCGTTGTAGTCCCTTGTCATTATTTTATAGAAGTTTCTTCTTTTGTCAGATTTCACTAAAATTTTATCCGTTGTGTTAATGACTTTTACTATTTTATCCAGGCCTATAATTTGTAAATTTACACTGAGCACTGTTCTGTAAAAATAATAATATCAATAAGAAAACCGGATTAAATATTTTACTGTTCTTTCATATATATATATATATATATATATATATATATATATATATATATATATATATATATATATACACGAAATCTAAATTGGGTTGAAAATATAAAGGAAACCAACACAAAAATAACTATATGGAATAAAAAGTTTCTTCTAGTAAGTTAGAATAGTCCTTCATATTTTAAATTTTCTGTTTCAGATTTGCACTTCGTCGTATAAGCGAACTCGAAAAAATTTTAGTGAGAGGCTGTGTTTAATCTTATTTCAGAGACGAAATATTATAGGAACTGACTCTGAATAAGCTAAGTGGCTGTTAGTATTTTTCTATTTCATTGTTAGGTGCCGTACAGTGAGTAAGTACATATTTTGTCTCTCATTCATATTATTAAAAGCAAGATATATTAAAGCATATTGGCTTAGTAAAGAACATCTTCAAGAAGAGAGGGGAAAAGAAACGAAAGTCAAGATTATATGGATACATCTGTAACAATTGCTAGACAAATTCAGGAAATATTGATTTTAAATATGTACGCTGTTGATGTTTTTGCTTTGTAATTTTCATATATATTTTTCTCAGTCATAAAATTAATTAAATATACATGGACATATTCAATCTCTGCAATTTCCATTTTGTTTTTACAAAATTGTCATAGTGCGTCAATATTTTATTTCATTTTGAAAACATTGTCTCTTCCTTGTAAATTATCTGCGTTAAAATGTCGGAATTCTACTATTCCTACTGTTTCAAATAGCAGATGCTTAAGACGAGAAGATGAAAATATTACACCATATTTTGATTCCCATATCCATAAATCTTTATCACAACTGACAATTTATCACATACACACATATGTATGTATGTATGTATGTATGTATGTATGTATATATATATATATATATATATATATATATATATATATATATATATATATACAATATATATATATATATATATATATATATATATATATATATATATATATATATATATATATATATATATATATATACATATGTACATTCAACTTAACGAATAAAACCCTAATTTTGACATACAATAAGGCTACTCTTACAACATTTCACCATTCTTTACAGATTTTCTGTTATCACGGTGTGGGATATTAGATAATATCTATGATTGAATGTAAAAGAAACCGAAAAAATATAAATGAATTTGTCAAGATTACTAAAAGAAAAAAAAAACTTCTTTCATTTTTTTTAAAACCACCAGCGTCTCTCGTTCATGCGCAAGTATAGTTATAATATTTAAGTTGTGACCAAGTAAATTGTTAAAGTTATAACAAAACAAGTGTTGCAGATATATTATATATTAAACAGTAAGTACAACAGAAGAGTATTACACGTGCAGTGAGTGTGTGTCTGTTGACCAGCGTTCAATCTATTCGACTGTTCCCCGATGGCCTTCTCTCTTACTAATGTTATAGTAGGCGGAAGAGTTCAAAATAGACTCTTTAGAGGGAGGACACTCCGGCAGTATAGTTAGGATTTCATCGGACTGGATAGTTCGATGAATTCCTAACGGATGAAACCCGATACATAAAATGTATTTCCAATCTGTCATGTATCTTTTTTTTTCAAAACAGTTTTTGATATACAAAAAGATCACATAAAAATTTATATATCGGTACCCCCCCACACATATATATATATATATATATATATATATATATATATATATATATATATATATATATATATATATATATATATATTATATTTTTATAAGCATTTCACCCCAAGCAAATCAGAAGTGACCCTAGTACCCAAGGATTTACAGAAAGTGAATATAAGAGAAAATACTCGATATATATATATATATATATATATATATATATATATATATATATATATATATATATATATATATATATATATATATATATATATGTATATATATATATATATATATCGACTCATTTAGAGTCAACAAACGAAAAAAAGTGTTAGAATGCTGGTAAAACAACATAAAAAAATTAAATAAGATTTCATTGTCTGTCATATTTAAAGTTTAATCTTTAAGAGAAAAGTTACTGATGAAACATACGTATATATATATATATATATATATATATATATATATATATATATATATATATATATATATATATAATTATTTATTCAAATATTATAACATAAATATGTTATAAAATCACTCCAAAAATAGCCATTTTGTTTCAACACTTCTGGTGTCATATCAAGTGATGGTATTGAATATAGAATAAATGGTTTTAAAAGTTTCAAATTAATTAACGATCCTTAGCTAGGAGTAAACGCTGTTACATAAGCTAGAATGACCAATCAAAATACAAGTATAGGGTAATTCGAAAAATTAAGATATGTAATCATTTTTTGCATGTGGATTAGAAGAAAAATAGTTTAACGCTGAACAGTATCAGGCTGATATTAGCTACGGATATATTTTGTATTTTAATTTATTCTGCTTTACTGAGAGAGGGAGATAGAAAGAGCAAGTCAATCTTCTTTCATTAAATATTAGGGTATAACCAATAAAAGTCTTCGTTTTACTTTCTTTTTTTTGTATTTTTTCATTATCAACAAAGAAACAGAAGTTTTATTAGAAACGATAAGGAATTTGGTCATTTATTACCTTCTGTAGAATTTATATAAGCAGGAAGATACTTTTCATTGCTTTTTCATTGATTATGTAATTGGTGTGGATCCGGTTGCAGTAACATAAGTTAGTAGATTTTGTGGCTTTAATCGGAGTTTTTTCATGTATGTTATTGTATTTCTAAAAATAATCTCATTTGTCCATCATCGATTTGATTAAGGAAGTCGTTATGACAGTGTTTCTTCTTAATATTGGATGATTCTTCATAGGAAATTGTTATAGCGGATGATATTATTTTAGCACAGTTAATAGGATTTTTTACGTCTCCTATCTTCTATTAGTATCATCATTTACTTTGATAGTTCAAGAAGCAATTTATTCTATGTGATTTATGTTTGCTGTTTAAGAATTTGATAATTGAAACAAATAAGGCATAACTAAAAGTCAAATTTTATTGACATTGAGTTCAAATTGAGGAATTCCTAAATTACTTTCAAAGAGTAGATCGTATATTCTTCTGTTCCAGATCGTTTCCAAGAATTAATAGATACACAGACTATCAGACATATATAGTGGATTTGCCTGATAAGAATCACTTTCAGAGCAGGAAAACAAAACTTAAAAAGGAAAATCAAATGACTAAATTGTCAGTTTATTTATATACATGTTTCCAGTGCTCCCAGTATAGTGTAGAACATTTTGCAGGCATTTACGTAGATTATCTATGTTTTTAAATTAAAAACATGAGAATCAAGTCAATAAAAGCGGCCAGTATTTAAGTGAGTCCTGATAGTGAGAAATAGTTGTTACAATAACTAAGAGACTTCAATGAGGCGAGAGATAACGATTGACATCGCAAATATATATTTGAAGTTTGTGTTTCCTGGGAAAGCATGAAGCCAGAAGAAATGTCTAACTTCTTAGACTCTGATAATAAATGGGCTAATTAATTCTTTCTCTCTCCACAAGGTCAGCACAAAGGAGACATGTCTTCATTGTACTTTACTAGGTACTTTACTTAAACGGGTTATGATCATTTGTTATTGTGCTACTATTGTTTTACCTTAATTGGCTTTCTTGAAATTCTATTTTCTCAGACCACCCCAGATTCATTTGTTTCCAAGCTAGATTTATTTTCAGGATTACATTGTGCATATTTTCAAATTATTTTTCTAATTTTCTTGGTGGTGTCCTTTCCGTTTGCAATATTAACAATTCCGTACATAAGTGATTTCATTCTTTTTCCTACTTTATAAAATAAAACTAAACAAGCAATCAGGCCTCTGATCAGGAAGTTTTGAGGAAGCGTGGAACCACCTGTTAATTGCTGGTGTTCCCAGGTCCACCCTGACCCGGGGTGGTAGCACCTGTTGGGGTCCCAGCTATGGAAAATAGTGAACTTCCAGGTCTTTTCCAGCACATTGAAACAATGATGTTGCCAGCTATACGTTTTTGAAACAATGACGTTGCCAGCTATACGTTTGTGAAACAATGATGTTCCCAGCTATACGTTTTTGATATATTTAGTAAATACTGGATCTGGCATTAAATAACGCATAGTGGTTGATATGCCATAAAACTCCAAATAACCGCAACGAACCAAACAAGCAATCAAAATACCAACTTGATCATTTGAAGCCGACTGTCTGGTTTTTAAAATACAAACTCTCAATACCACATTTTCAATGAATTACCATACAGCGTCACTAATTTTTTTATTTTTCGTTGATTATTTTCATGTTTTCATCCTTCAGTTTCTTCTCCAACCCATCCAATAATCTCATCATTTTATATTATAGCCAAGCCAACTTTGGAAGTCACTGTAATATTGGTATTTTAGTGGTTTAGTAAAAACTATATTTGCTAATCATAAATGTAAAACATTACTACAATTCTGCAATTCCCAATATTTAAAAAATAATTTTGAATTTTTTTTTGTCTGAATACACGTGCCGAACTTTGTAAAAACGAACGTCCGTACACAACATTATCAGGAAATAAAGGCAACAACTATACAAAATTTAAAGTCAAATTTCCTAGAGTTCAACAAAATATTAAATTACCTAAAATACTATCCTAAATTTATGAGACTATAGGGTAGTTAAAAATATATAAACAAGTAAGGCGATGGCGTTACATTCCTCAAGATTTTTTTCTAAATATGTTCCCCTGCAGAAAAAAAAATTGCCGAACATAAATATATCGAGATAGTTGTCGACACATCATGAAAACGCACGATAATTTAAATTCAAAGTAAGTAAAATCAGTTTCAAATCAGATTAAAGGTTAAATCAGCTAATATTCCTCAAATAAGGTTTCAGAAAAGTATATTTTATTTTTGAAATATTTTTTTACAACGAGAAATACATTCAGATGATAATTTTCTAAACACGGTTAGAAATCTTATTTTTTTCCGATTGAAAAACCTACTGATCTATTTCAATTCGGTTTGAAATATAGCAGAGTTTTAGGGGGTTTTCTATGGTATTTTTGTAGGTATTGGAAATATTGAATTTAATAATTAAACGAAATTAAATCTCCAAGAAATATTTTTCATTTAAAAAAAAAATAATTTTAAAACTTTGGTATCGCTATAATTTGGAAGTATCTAGATATAATTCAACTTTACTATTTATATTATTCGGACTATTGTCCTCATCTTTGACGCCATATTTATCACAACGTTTGAACCCTTTATTTCGCTCACTGGGGTAGACTGTTCTATTTCCACGTGCCATGTATTAGACATGTCAGATATCTCCTGTTAATTCCCCTCTGAAATTTCTGCCTTAACCAGGTATTGAACTCACGCTATTTGGGTCCAGTCAATTGACGCCTTTATCCACTGTGCAATGTGTCCTTGAGGACATCAATGTATACATTTTTGGGTATTATAAACCTAATATTTGCAGCAACAATTTTTACCAGTTTTCATATTGCAATTTGTGATAAACATGGCGACAAATATTAGGACAATAGTCTGAATAATGTAAATACTGTACATAATGCCTCATCTCAGAAATATAGACAGATAATTCCACTTGTTACAGTGATTCTTTTTCAAGAAAGATATGCTTAATAATAAGGCTTTAGTATAGAAAACATAAGGAATTTGGTTTGTTGCAATTCATTTATTTACTTATGAAAATGAAAATAGAGTTAAAACCAATTCAGTCGAGACTATATCTTCAAAAATGAAAAAAAATTAATTACTTTAATTAGTTTCTTTTGTGGTCAGACATTATGTCTCTCTCTCTCTCTCTCTCTCTCTCTCTCTCTCTCTCTCTCTCTCTCTGTCAGTTAAGTATACTTTAGACGAGTCCATCTTGTGTACAAGGGTCTGCCCCACAACACATTATGACAATTACGGTTGACTAAGACGATTTACGTACAAATAATGGATCTATTGCAGAGACTTTCAGTATTTTCATCCACCGAAGCAGGAAGAATTAAATCTAATTCCCATGCCGGAACTAAATATCAAAGTTAATCCTTGAAAAGCACGCTTTCCATTGTTTTTAATGATAACTTTCTGTTTCTCAGCATCTTGACTAGATTTTGCAATGCCTATTTTGCTCGGGCAATGCGTGTCTAGATATCGGCTTCTCATTTTACATCTTCTGTTAAAATATTTCCCAGAAGTTTATTCTTCTGGACCTTTTTGATCATGACATTTCCAATTCGTAACTCGCATCTCAGCATCTTCTACTGAGGACGATACTCTCTCAATTCTTGTAATTCTAGGTTGCTCCATTTTACTTTGAATGCTTTGTAAGGTTCTCATGAAGATACTGAAGTTTTCTTTCCGAGACAGCTATCAACACGACATATCTCATAATGTAATTATTACACTTGTCGTTAATAAATCCTGATAAAGTCTCCAGTTCCTTTAAGTTAGCTCTGATGTAAAGGTTGAATAATTCTGAAGAAAAGACATATCCTTGTCTCAGGCCTCTTTCCATTTTTGTGTAGCTACACAATAAATTTTCTCTCATTAGGCAAGACATTTTTACCAAGTCGTACATCATTTCTACAAATTGTTTTCCTACCAATTCAAATATATCTTTGTGACGTACCTTGTCAAATGATTTTGCGAAATCTATGAAATAAAAGTTCGTATCCTTCTGTATATGTATAGACCCCTCCGATATCATTTTAATCAGAAATGCCGTATCTCTTATTCCAGTAGTGTTCATGTCCTATTTCAGGTTTAAATCTACTTTGCGCATTATTCGTCAGCATCTGCATCCTTAATTTAGTTACGTGTTTCATGAAACTGATTGTACGCATGTGGTCAAATTGATTTCCACCGGATCTCTTTGGAAATGTTATGATGATGTATTTTTGACTTACTTCGCTATATGGCAACTGTTGTGTATTTCGCATTTTACATCGATGATCATGTCGATTTTCCAACGCTGGAAGCATTTCTGTTACGATCCAAACAGACGCTGCTTTTTTATTCCTGCCAATCTTCACCAGTGCTGATCTTAGTTGATTTTTTACTTTTTCTGGCCCTTCTGTATTTTCAAGCATAGGTTTCTATTTTGCATCATAAATATTCGCTCCACCATTATATTCTGTAACTATTTATCTTCCTTTGATTTTATGAACCCTGTTGACACCTTTCCTCCTGTCAGTTTTTTTACCTTGTTGTGCATAGTTTCTGCGTTGGTCTTTTGTTTTGCGCATTTTGTATTGATTCATACCTCTTTAGCTTGCCTATTTTTTTTTAAAATTATGTTTGCAGTGTTCGGTACTTAGCTTTTATTCCTTGTCACTGTTTCTCGCTTTTCAAATATCTTAAAAAATTTCCTCTATCGTTCATTCGTTCCTTCCTTTTTCCGTTCACTTAAGGATGATCTCGTTCGCCGACATTAATCTCAGCATGCTCAACTTGGATTTTTAACCTCGTTTAGCTCATATTAGCCTATACCTATGTCTATATATATCTTCTTGCAATTTGGGTCATTCAGGAGCACAACGCATTGCAGTTTTGGCGTTTTCCGCCATTATTAGTTTCCATATATACGCTCTTATATAGTACACGACAGTAACTCAATCGATATTTGGTTATGGTTTCCATCGTATTTTAACGCCTCCAAAAAAAAAACATTTTACGACCATAGAGAAACTTTTTTCTGCATGACGTTAGACCCCAGGGGAGCGAACGCGCGGCGCCTCTTGGCCTCACGCTTTCCACTGACTTGAAGTCGAGTGAGTACATCGAATCAATAGCTGACACTACTGCAAGAAAAACGTGATCACAGTCTCGTGTCAAATATTTATACCGTCTGAATCCATTTTGTATACTTTTTGATCTACAGTTCGTCCGTGTATTGAAGACTGTTGCCATATCAGGTATGGTGCTCATGATTTACATCGTGAGATTCTTGACAAAATCCAATGAAGGGTCTGTAATCTAATTGATACTGACCAAGCATCTTGACTCCAGGCACTTTCTCACCTACGTAACGTGTTTTCTTTTGTCTTTTCAACAAATATATTCTTTGTAACTTCTCTGACAAGCTTTTATTTTATTACCTCTGGGGCTCTGACTACAAGGATTTAAGCGTTCTACTAGATTGGCATCTAGGTCCCACCCGTTTAATGTTGAAACAGCAATGAAACCAACATTTCTATTCGAACATTTTCTTTACTCGAACTTCCCACATGTGGAACTTCTTTGTACTTGCTTCCCTGATAGCCATAATCATCAAAACTTTAAATGCAGGATCAACCGACATTTTCTGTCTTCTTAAGTCGCCTTCATCTTTTGTTCTTTCCTCAAGTGTCTCTATTTTCAGTTACCTCTTTCACTTTCACTTTCACTGCTTGCTAGGGATGAAATAATTTTAAAACATGAACTGTGTTTTTCAACATTTTTTCAAAGTTACTTAATCAATGTGATTTTTAGGTGTCGCTTTCCGGGCTACTATATGTTGACACGTGTTTGGGTGAGCTTGAAAGTAAGTGTTGTTGATTATTTGAATGTTTGCTGTGCACTACAGGACCCATCTTTTCCTAGTCCGAAGATGTCGACTGTTTCCACTACTCGTTATTGGCATGCAGGTTTTCCATGATGATAATAATTTTTTATGATTTGCATTATACTTTGAATTTATCGAGAGGGATTTAGAGGTTAATGATTTATTTCGCTGTCGGTTAGTATACAAAAATAATGGCTATGATACAGGTTTCCATTTTAGATCTATCGTGCTAAATTACTGATCTAAGAATAAATCAGAAACAAATTAACTGTGGCGGGCGTTTATATACATGACACCGCGCCAATTGTATTGTGTGTGAACAACCTATGTTCTTCTGGTTTATATTCCCGTGTTATAAGCCGCCTTCGAGGTTAACACACTGAATGACCTAGATGTTTTGATGCATTTAGATGTCACCGGGCACAAATAGGATATTGTTATTTTTAGGTAGAGCCTAATCCATATAGATATCGTAACAGATAAAAAAATATAAGATCAAATATTCTTGCTTGTTGTTTTTTAAAACTAAGGCCCTTTGTTATTTAATGGATTACATACAATCTAAAAAATATATATACGTATGAAGCATATGGCCCCGTTTTATCCCAACGAAGCAATTGTACCTACACTGTTGTGCGCAGCAGCTATGATATTGGGATAAAGTGTATAGTACTGATATACGCAAATACTTGACCTTTTTATACTCGAACTTCAATTTCAATTTTCCTTAGCTTTCGATGGCATGCACATATACAGACACACGAAAATGTACACAGAGACTCAGACTAAACGCATAGTTACATACTAGAATAATTTCGATAAATTTCATGGGCATGTTTTGTAAATGAACTAATACGACTGGGAAATAATAATACATATGTTGGCTTTCAATAAGTTCCTAAAATATGAATTTCTTCAATAAGGGTGTGCTTTAGAAGAATTCAAATAGGCTCTAGTTTATTTGCCGAGAGATTGTCAGAAAATGTTCAATATATATATATATATATATATATATATATATATATATATATATATGTATGTATGTATGTATATATATATATATATATATATATATATATATATATATATATATATATATATATATATATATATTTGACTATCCCGTCGAATTCGACATAGAGTGTCAAGCAGATCAGTTCCTAGAAAACTGACCGAGATTTGATTATTGTGGTGAGTGTTTTGTGCAGAACCATCCACACTTTTTGAAGGAACGAATACAGCGACTTGGGGTACTACGTGTCCCAGGGTCCCCAAATGGCCCTCCGCAGGTGTTGAATTCAGAGTTGTCCTTCTCCTAGACCATTTACCATCCAAGGCTGTAGAACCGAGTCTGGTACTGGTATCTACACATAGCTGAAGGGTGAAGAAGAGTATTCACACAATTCCCAAGGATATTCGCACGTAATTGAAATTAGACCTCGGCTCTCGGATTCCTCAATTCAAGCCCCTATACATTAATCTGCCATGCCTCCTTATATATATATATATATATATATATATATATATATATATGTATATATATATATATATATATATATATATATATATATATATATATATATGTATATATATATATATATATATATATATATATATATGGGTTCGAGAATAAAACAGTATTTGCCCCACATGATTTTGAATCCGTCCTCCAGGAATAGACAACTGACCAACACTTCTGGTTCTGCTATTGCTGAATATTTAATAAGTAGTATGAAATGTGTGGAAAATTTTAATGGTAACCGACTTATAATTATATCTAGGTCCCACTCCACATTTCACCTCAAGGTTCTAGAGTCCTTGTATATCAGATCCCGTGAGCCTTCCCTTTGTAAACAGAGGGAATGCATGCGGGGTCTGAATATTATTGGACCCTACTTCATTGAAATTCATTTTTTTCTTTCATTCTATTTATTCTGTGAATTTAAAATTAATTTACATGCTTTTTTAAATTCCCAGAATAAATAAACTTGATAAGTCGTGGGACGAAACCGGTTGTTTTTACTTTAGCTTTTGCTTTTTAAAAAAATCTTTATATATATTGTCTTTTTCTATCTATTATTAAATTCTGTACCACGAAAAACGTATTTAAACATATATATATATATATATATATATATATATATATATATATATATATATATATATATATTATTTTTAAGAGTTGCCTTTTTTCTTTTTTATTATTAAAGCTTCTATTATTTTTAATCGTTTTTTACAAGTGTATGAAGTTATTATATTTGATTTATCTAACTACGAACAAGGCCACAATGAGCTAACCGTATTTGGAAATAACAACATCTCTACAACACATTAAAACTTATACACAATGCACACATTCAATCAAGCTGAAAAATTAAATCATCCTCG
>OZ038489.1:103514754-103569754 GCA_964036315.1 Acanthosepion esculentum | reverse complement strand
CACCAAAGACAAATATATCCCCAGTGGAGAAAGTGCCTTTTCTATACTGTCAGTTATATTGAAGAATATACTCCAGTCTTGGGAAGAGGCGGACAAATAAATGAAAAAGACCTGACAGAATTTAGCAACCAATGACGGAAGAACATGAAAGAATAGTCAGCGACCTCCAGAGAGAATTCACTGGTCATCGGCAGATTATCCCGGATGTAGGTACCAAGTGCTTGCATGTGAATGCTGGAATCTTTTCGGGAAAGAGGAAGTTGGTTTCACAAATTACAAAGATATCTGGCGACCGTTCCAGAAGGAAGGATTTAACGCCGCAGAAGTTATAAAGGATACCGAGAATATTGGAGAAAGATGTATTGCGTAGGAATGTGGCTTTTTGTTTGCTGTTTTAGTTTTATTTCTTTTTGATGTAATTTCCATGAGATATATTTTGAGGAGAGAGGAAAAAGTCTAAGATAATTGATACTATCTGTCGTCAGTGACTATACAAACAAATCAGCGTGTAACCTAGAGCTGCATATAATGTTGCCTCAGGGTTGCTCACCGGAAATACAAGCAGGTACACCTACCCATGCGCGATATAGCACTACAGGTACCCCGATATTCTGCGACTGTTGATCGGAGCAGCCACTCTAAGATCGGGTCCCTAACCAGATATAGCAGCTAGCAAACTGCCAAGCAGGTACGCTCATAATGGAAAGACACAGACACCGTTAGTCTGATCGCTAAAGAGTTACAAGAGTTAAATCAGTGTCGTTCAAGTAAGAGAAAGAAAGAGAAATAGAGATCCGGTAAACCATGCCTTGTACGGAGAAGAAGACTGAACCCCTGTTCAATAGAACTGGAAATAGTGCTGACTGGACGATAGGTGAGTCTATCTATACCTAATAATCTGGAAAAATATGGGAAAGAATTCATATTAAATTATGTCTTGTATTAAATTATGTCTTGTTCTACTACCAGCTAAAAAGTCGGGGTAGTAAAGCTTATTTTTTCTGCAATAAAAAGTCCCTTAACTATATATATATATATATATATATATATATATATATATATATATATATATATATATATATATATATATATATATGAAGAAATATAGATTTAAGGTATTCAATATTTATGATATAAAGTGCTCAATATCAGAGATAGAACGTATGTAAACATAACAGTAAAGATTTAAGACAACACTTAGAGACCACAGACTGTTTCATGCTAAACGCAATCATCAGGACACCTGTATTTACACGCACGAAACACACACACACATACACACACACACACACACACACACACACACACACACATATATATATATATATATATATATATATATATATATATATATATATATATATATATATATATATATATATATATATATATATATATATATATATATATATATATGTATAGTGGGAGAAGTTCGGACTGACGTAAATTCAGTCGGGTTTCGATCCTAGCTAGAGGCAACCGGACGTCTAGCCAGACTGGTCAGCTGTGAATCAACGAAACAGTCTGTCTGTGGATGACAAAAATATTAGCTCCCGAAAAATTAATTTCGGTTGAGCCCTCTGGTTTGAGGTGTGAAATTGGAAACAGTGACTATTTAAGCTAATACTGCAGGACTCGTCGACACTGATGAGCTATGAAACAGCGAAACAGTCTGTCTGGGGATGACAAATATATATATATATATATATAGGTGCCCTGATGATTGAGTTTAGCATATAACAATCTGTCGCCTCTGAGTGTTGAATTCAATCTTCACTGTTATATATATATATATATATATATATATATATATATATATATATATATATATATATATATATATATATATATATAGACAATATTAGTGGTAAATATACACATACGTATGCAATTATATATACACATGCATATATGTATAAAAATAATTACAAGATGATATGATCCAGGTAGAACTCAATGTATTTTTTATTATATATATATATATATATATATATATATATATATATATATATATATATATATATATATATATATATATATATATATGAAACAATCTGTCGCTAAACACATGCTACACACAATCATCAGGTGACCTGATGATTGCATTTAGCATGAAACACTCTATCGGCTCTGAGAATTGACTTCCATCTTCACTGATATATTTACATACACTTTATGTCTGATATTGAGCACTTTATACCATAAGTATTGCCTATACACGGATTGACGTGCTGCGGCAAGTATTAAGAGAAAATTAAAAAAATGAAAGAAGAAAGAGAAAAATATAGAATAATATTAAAAAATATGATGGCAAAATGTAAAGACATAAAAACATCAATCAACAAATATCAATTTAAATAGAAGAAAATTAAAATAAATAATAATCAAGTGTGTTCATTTTAAGATTGGCAGCCTCAACCAGTACCGGTGGGATCTAGGGTGAATATCAGATCAAGCGAGATCTGTGCATTCCAGATAGGAGTGGTTATATTTAAATTAAGCCATATTCGTCTTGGAGCATTATGGGATTGCCAAAATTCGATCCTTAATTTTTCTTTTGGTTTAATTATTTCACCGGCCATATATATATATATATATATATATATATATATATATATATTGCCAAAATTCGATCCTTAAGTTTTCTTTTGTTTTAATTATTTCACCGACCATGTATATATATATATATATATATATATATATATATATATATATATATATATATATATATATATATATATATATATATATATATATATATATCTTTAGACATTGTCTTAAAACTATACCATATATATATAAATATTTGTTTAGATCTCACCATGTTCGATTTCTCAGGAATAGAGTTCATAAAGCTATTAGTCTGCTGAGGCGATCACAACCGGCGGAATATTTGGAACATTCCTAAAATCGATATCACAGACGGACGCAAGAGTTATTGTAATTTGGTAGAAGAAACATTTCGGTGTCTGCGCTACCACGGAGACACACGGAATCGTGACCTTTTCTTAAAAAACAAAACAAAGAAAAAACACGTTGATCCCATCATAATATGCACATTCTCGAGAATATTGTAAAGAAGGTCCACCTAGTTGCCGTAGAAGTTAATTACTGTCGTTTCTTGTTGCCTCTCCTTAACAGTATTCTTGTTTTTTCATCTTAGATATTATACATGTATATATTATATATATATATATATATATATATATATATATATATATATATATATATATATATATATATATATATATATTTATATATATATATATATATAAAATGGCACACTTGTCAAATGAGAAAATAATTTACTCCAAAGGAAAATTAGAGAGAGTGACGCTATCTAATATTATTTTTACCTGAATGAATTACTACTTGCCCAAGCCAACATACACAATTTTAAATATGTTGAAAAATAGAAAGAAAACTGTTAGAACCATCGACTCATGCCTTTGAAGATGTACAGCACATATGCCCATCTGATACCATATTCGAATCAATCAAAACAATATTCATTTGGGTGAAAAAAAATAATAAAAAAACATACTGAATGTTACTCGCTCACTTAATTTTTTTGCCAGGTCTTTGAACCATTGCGCTTTGTTTCCTCCACAAACTTTGAATAACCTTTCAGCCACCTGATGATCTTTCATGAACGTTCTCTAATTCATAAGCCTTAATAAATCAATTCCATCTTCACCATTGTATATAAACCCGTTCAGCAAGGTAAATCCTGTATTACTTGATGAAGTCACTCAGAGGAATAAACTCGTCGGCGAAGAATAGTTTTTACTCTCGTTTCCTTTCATTAAATTCTTTTATCATTTTCCTTTTAGAAATTTGGAACGAGCGTATAATGTATTGCTTCATATGTCAATGAAACCTGGATAAAAAAAAATCCAGGTTCTTCATATATCATTAAGGAGAATGCGTTCCTAGAAAAGCCACAAATATTTACAAACAGCTACATAGTTATATAAAAGAAGATATTAAATTAACATAATGTACATTTTAAAAAAGATCTAGTCTTGGTAACTTCTTTTTTATCTATTTTATCCCATTATTAGTTAAGGAAATTCAAGATTCTAAAACGTAATTAAATACTTTACATCATACTAATAAAGCATATGTGAAATCCTTTGCAAAGAGATACATATCGTAAACTATTAATAGAATTCTATTTTGACAATTTGCTTAGAAAAACTAATACACACTTTCGAAAATGTAGATACCTATCAACACATATATTTTACCTCAAAGGCTGTATGCATTAATAGCAAACAATTGATTATACAATAAAACGATTTATCCGATAGATATAATGAAAAACAAATGAACAATTTAGATCATGAATAACCGTGTCTTCAGGAATATAAAATTCAAATATAGTAATTTCAATATATATTTTGTATTAATACTAAATCAAATTTACCATGTTGATTCTCGAAAAGTGAAATCTCTTCCATGATTTCAGATCGATAAAATCTAAAATGCATGCGTGTGGGAATATGAATAAAAACAACAGAAAAAATGTTTCTTTACCAAAGTGTTCCTCTTCAGATGGTCTTTATCATGGTAAATATAAAAGTTTTATTTTGAAACATGGATATATAAACTCAAGCAACATATATCAGTATGCTTATGAAATGCTTGAATTAAAGAACCCTGGAAAACATACTTCACGTTAAATTTGAATGTATCTAAATTATATTAGTTAGCATCCATGTCTTGACTTTTCAGGTAGGCTGAAGAATAATTTTGAGCGTTCTTAAAAGATTGCAAATGTAATGTGATTGTACTCATGTTTATAAATAGATGTTTCAAAATAAAATCCTTACTTTTAACTTGGTGTTGCCCACTACAGAACGGAACGAAAGCGTTGGTATTGAAAATATTTACTTAGTCTTTATTCATATTGACCTTTCACAGATTCATTTTAGTTATATTTGAATTTTTACATCACACACACACAGACACACACACACACACACACACACATACATATATATATATATATATATATATGTATGTATGTATGTATATATATATATATAGATGTGTGTGCGTGTGCATGTGTGTGTGTGTATGTATGTGTGTGCAAAGAACTATATATGCAAGTATGTAAATAAATAATGCTGAACGATCATATTCTGTAGACCAATAATTTTCGTTTTTTACAATGTAATCCATTGCCCTCCCTAACAAATGCAATCGCTGTTCAAATGAGGTTATTTTGTGCTTAGCGATCATAGATACTTTTCATTATTGTTATATTTTTTAAGGTCAACATTTATTTTTTATCTGATGTGCAAAATCATTACACGTATTTTTTTATTATGACGTGTGAATATCTTTTTCCATTATCCTATCCCGAAATTTTTCACCCCACTTAAAAAAAAATTGTAACTGTTTTCCTAATCTATAATTTCCGAGTAATTGGACCCGTTCCTTTTCATCTTCGCTGTTTTTTTGTATTATTTTGTAGGTCATTTCAGTGATGCTGCCCTTCTCGTTTTCTTTTATTTTGTTTTTGTATCTATTCTATCATTGTTTCTCTATTTCTTCATTTGAAACTCTCTGTTCATATTGGTCTCCAAGACATTTTGTTTTTTAAAAATTATATTCCTTCCCATATAGTGTATCTTGATTACGCTTTTCATTTTTATATTTGTATTTCAGATTATTTCCCTTTTCTTATTATTAAATAAAAAATGAACTTCCTATGCATTAACAAGCCTATGGATTATATTAGGTGGGTGTAAAAGTTCTCAGTACCAAGTGCAAACATACGTGATTCTTTGAAATATCCCCCGTTCATTTTGAAGTCTGTTTACTCTTTAAATATTGTTTGTCGATCAGTGTTAAGCATTGTTAATTCTATTTTGATCAGACTCATTGTTTATTACGAAATGCATTGTTTATCCTTCATTTTAATTTTTCAGAAATTATATCGAGGAAAATAGGAATAAAGCAGTATGAACATGCGTCGGGAATTATTAGTTAAATATTAAATTTGGAGCTCGGAAATGAGAATAATGATCTCAGAATGTAAGAACATAGGCATGACCAAAAAGAAGCTGTGGAACGAAATATAAAGGAGAGAGAGGCCGCCCCCTCAATGTAAGGCTTCAAGAACACCAGAAAGCTGTAACACGAGAAGAAGTGGAAAATCAAGTGTGGCTGACCACATATGGAGAGAAAATGGAGATCACCGTCCTCTGTGTGATCAGGTGGAGATCATAGACAAAGAACACCACTGGAAAATTCGTAAACTTAAGGAATCAGCACATATGCTAGGGCAAAACCACATCCTGAGCCGAGCAAGCATAGAAATGAATACAATATGGGAACCAGTAATAAGGAGTGCCAGAGAAAAGCGATAACAACAAAAAATGCAATATGAGCTCTGATTTAAAATGAAAGATAAAAGCAAAAATTGCAATTTGAGCACCGGTAAAAAAATGGTTGCTGAAGACATTAGGTTTATAATACCCAGAAATTCATACACATATGTCCTCAAGGACACATGGCGCAGTGGATAAAGGCGTTGGTTAGATCCAGTGACAGGGCCCAAAGAGGTGTGAGTTCAATACCCATTTAAGGCAGTGGAGAAATTGGAGATGGGAATTCACAGGGTAACTGATAACTGACACTAATCATGTCACGTGGAACTAGAAGAGTTCACCCCAGTGAGCGAAATAAAGGGTTCAGTTCGACATTCCAACCACCCGGAGAAGGCCGAAGCGTACAACGGTCGAAACGTTGTAATAAATATGGCGACAAAGATGTGTACAATAGTCTGAATGATATAAATAGTTTACATAATACCTCATCTCAGAAATACAGACATATACTGCAGAAAAAAGATCATTTCATAACTTCAGCCTCAAATTGCAAAATCATTTCTAATTTTCTGGTCGCAGACAAACTTCCGAAGAGGAAGAAATTGCATACAAAGAAACTGATATATCAGATAAGGAAAATTACAAGACAACAAATTAAGCATTAATTTGCTCTAAAATAAGACAGATGACACTATTTAATATTACAAAGCGTAAACTCTTTGTATCATCATAACGTTCTGTCTCACTTGTATGCCTTAGCTAATAATACACAACATGCAAGAGTCCTCATATGCTAGTCAGCTGAGGGTTAAAACTTTTTTCTCTTCTGTAGCTCTACAGAAATACATAACAATATGATCTTTGGCAATGAAAAATGGCGAAGCTAAACTTTAAATTTATTGATAGTGCTTTTTGAAAAATGTCCTTGACTTTCGTAGGGGTGAAATTGAATATATTACAACAAATAGCATGCATATGAACAAACAGCCTCAGTCTAAAATGTTTCAATGAGTGAATGGACTACTTGAATAGCGTATTGATGCCACAAAAAATATTCCCTATGCAGTGATGTCTATGCATGAAAATGTCCACTATCCGCGAATATATCTAATCTACAAATCAATTATGGCGATGCATTGAGATTCTACCGAAATTTTAATGGGTTTAAATTGTTATAATGTGTTTAAGTCTCATTATCTATTTCCGGTTGCAACATTGTGAACGCACATGCGCAAACGTTTTCCTCATTCGTCGCTAGAATTTAGGAATAAAATCGCAGTACCTAATTGAGGGAAAGTCTCATCATTTTAAATTTGAAATGTTAAAATATAACACTGAGTTCTATTCTAACAGTTTCTTCTCTCAAACTTTTCAATGACAGAAATCTCTTCTGTCCTCTAGCTTTCCATCAACTATCATCTTTAAAGATTTAAATCTATGTCAATCCTTAAATTTTGTCTTTTTTAATTACTTTGATTTTAGTTTTCTTTCTCTTTAATAAGGTTTTATTTTCTCACATTGGCCACTTAAAATGTGCCTTTCTCTGCCGTTCGACGATGACTCAGAAGTAGGATTTCTGACCGATGCCAAATCGGTCGAGTTTTGATCCCTTCTTACGGCAATCGGACGTCTAGTTGCACAGATGAGCTGCGAAACAGGCTTCTACGTGGATGACTATATATATATATATATATATATATATATATATATATATATATATATATATATATATATATATACTTTCCCGATGAATTCGTCCCAATCGTTCGTGTAGGACTTAATATGAATAATTTAATTGTAATTAAGCGAAATTATTCCATTGACCGAAGAATTATGCGCTGAATCTTATTTATAATTTCTTTCAAAAGTTGCTAGACATTTTTGCATAATGCTACTTTTTGCATAAACTAATACTTTTTTCAAATATTTTTCCGTGTCGTATAAATTTGGAAAGGTTGGCAATACTCAGATTTTTAAAATGCGAAGCAGAAGTTTTGGATAAGTATGCTCATTAGCTTCAAGTTTCTATACTTGTAACTTGTACTACTGAAATAACCACCTGTCACAGAACGTGTTGGTGATGGTATATTGGTCTGTAAACAGATATTGAATGACGGAAAAGAACAATAGTATATATTCGTTAAAGAATATACATCAAAGAAAATAAGATTACAGTGCACTAGACAAAAAAAATGTATATGCTAATGTAGACAGTGAAAAGTGCGTTGTCCTGAAAAGCACAGTTTTGTAGTCCTTGGAGAGCGTTGTCACAAAATGGGCAATTTGTTAGTCGCTGATGAGCATTGTTCCGAAAAGGACAGTTTTGCAGTCGCTGAGGAGCGTTGTCTTTTTTCAGGACAATATAATTTAAATGAAATATGGATTGAAGTACTAATTGCTTTTACTATTTTGTTTTCTTTTCGGATGTAATTCCGTTATACTTCCACTAAAAACGGTGAACGCTATATTACATGAAGCCGGAAGGAGGGTGATATTCATAGAGTTAACTTGCCTCTGATACACCCAGACTTCGATAGTTTCATTACCGATGTTGCCCTCACTAAGATACGGTGATAAGTTACCTGACGATATTTCACTGCAATTATTTAACTATCGTTTATATTTAAATAATATTCAAATTTATTGTTTAAACGTTTCGCGACTCCATTAGAGGTGAAAATGAAAACCATCCTTCCTGTCTTCGAGCTGCCTACTTTCTTTGAGAATCAGAATTATAAACATGTCTTTTTATAGGGTTTATACACAGGGCGCTACCTACACAATCCGTAGAATCTTATGAGGACGCACAAATCAATACTACAAGAATTTGATTATGCACTTTGTGAGCCAGTGTATACATTATCGAACATATTTGCTCATATCAGGCTGTGCAATTTATAAGGTAGGGTAAGACATTTTCCTGAGTCAAATTTTCCGAATTCCTGGGTAGGACATTGTAAATATAAAAGGAATCCACTCAGCAGACTGTTTGAAGATGACGAATAGCTCTGTGAAGAACATATATTAATAATACTGTTCACTTCAGAATGTATAGCTTTCTTGAACAGGCGAAGAGAAAATGGAATGTGCATTTGAAATTATGTATAAAAAGCATATACAATAAAAGGAGAGGTTTTGTTTTGTCTTGCTCGATTTTCTTATTTCCCGGCTAACATCGACACATAAGTGACTTCCATCTTTTGTCTCTGGTATTTCTCATATATATATTCGGTGTAAGTAAGTCCCCAGAGCACCTACAAAATTGCTTGACTCGTGGAGTCAGCGCTTATGATACCTGTTACCGATCATACGCCATCGGATAGAGGAAATAGAATCGCATCCCCATATCTATAGAGAACTCAAGTTATCTCATGGGGATGCCAGGTGTCATAAGCTTTAAGGCACACTGATTGACACGCTCGTCTGAGCCGTCATGTCACTCCAGAGGGAAGGCTACTTGAGCTAAGTGATTCCAGATGCGGGGAGTGCAGATGTAGACGCTGATAGAGCGGACAGAAAACATTGGTCATTTCAATGTTCTTGAGTGAAAGAAAGGTTGAAACACATTTACTAACGTCTTTCTTTTCCCGTTTTACTTCTGGTTACTTTTTCTTCTTATGCTTTTTTTTCATTTATTTTTCTTTCTTTTCTTTTCTTTTTTTTTGTCAAACGGTTGATTTCTTTGGTTTCCTCATTCCTTTAGTCTTTCTTATTGTCACCTTGTGTTCTTAGTCTTTTTTATGATTTGCCATTTTCTATTCATATAACTAGTATTAAAATCACCACTATTACTACCACTGCTACTGCCAGCAGCAACATCACCCCCACCTGCAATCATTCACACTATTACTACTACTACTACTACTACTACTACTACTACTACTACTACTACTACCACAACATCCCCCACCTACCATACCTCACCACTACTACTACTACTACTACTACTACTACTACTACTACTACTACTACTACTATCCAAATTCTTCATTTAATAATACAACTACTACTACCCCACCCAACCACACCCACTACTACTACTACAGACTCGATTCTGATGATCTACACTGGACCCAACCACCATCAGCCCTACTTCTACTACTAATATTACTACTACAATATAACCCTCCCCATCTCCACTAATACATCTACTACTAACACATTACAACACGTACTACTACTAGTACTACTATAAAATGGAATCTGACGATCTACACTGGAGACAACACCCACCATCATACTACTAGTACTATTACTACTATCACAACAATATCCCCACACTAATACGTCTACTACTACTACTACTCGGCCCCCACTACTAATAATACACCTACCTCTGCCACGACTCCCCATCACACCCTCAACTATGCTAATAGTACTACTGCTTGTACTGCTACTATTACTACTACTAGTGAATCCAATTTGATGATCCATACTAGAGCGGAAGTAACAGAGGATGTCAATTCCGAAACCTTTTTCGCATTATTCTATGTATATTCAACAATCCTGTTCTCTAGAAGATTCCAAATCTTGTCCAAATTTCCAACTTCCATAAACATTTCTCTGGTTCCTACATTCTGTTTCTAGTGCTCAGGTAACGACTGGTACGATTTAAAACTAGTGTTCCCCAACTTCTTTTGCCTAGTCACATGTTACAGATAACTATTTTTCACGTTCATCCAGATCTACTATATATTTTTACTAATTTCATCAAACTCAATTTCAAGAGTTCTGAATGAGATTGTTGTATAGACGTTAAATTATTAGGTATGAAGCGCAGTTTATGAAGTGCCGGAAGGATAACGGCTAACCCTAAACAAGAAGATGTAAAAAGTGTAATGGTCTGGAAAAATATTCTGCCGATAGTCTGTGCCATAAAGATAGCAGTTTTTGGAATAAATTGACCGAGTAGGACTGACTCATTACTAATGGAATACGAAGGGGATCATTACTCCTTTTGTAAGTAACATGACGGTTTCAAGTTGCAAATGTCAGGGCTGTGGAATGTAACCCGTCAAAACACTTTCCATGAAAATACGGATAGAGCAGCGAGACTCTAGCGACGTTTCGTCCGGGGTAATGGTTGTAGAGTCTAAAATAATGCATCACTTAAAAGGCAGCGTAGAGACACTTGGACACCAAAACTGGCTACTGAGGAATTGGCAGTTCCAACCCAGATATGGCAGCAGTACTCCATTTTTTTATTTGGTTTATGTAAATATCAGGTATCTCAAAATAGTCCTGATGGGTAAAATTTCCCCTGGAATACTGACGATTGTGCCATACACATTAGGAACAAATTGAGCTGTTGCTTGAAAAATCTCTCATGTTTTCACTATCAGATCAGATTAGAAAACACCGAATTTTCGCCTACACCGATGGTTTTCATATCCTAGTTCGCGTAAGGTTTGTCAGAAACGCTTCCCAGTAGTATTCATGTATAAGTGTCATATCACGTCGATTACTCTCCAATTGATTGCCAGACAATATAATCGTACCCTACACCATGTTTATATGCTCATCCTCTGATTATTAACATTCGTAGATTTCGTTTTCCAATTCTCTTTATGCTTTCATACTTCTCTTGAATTTGTTCAGTGCATACACGGCTGACCAACATTTTAAGACCAATGAAAATAAAGAAATCAGAGATCTTTTGCGTTGTTAGACAAAAACACTCATTCGAGCAGATTTCAACAACTGGATATGAAAAAAGCAAATATAAAATCTTAAAACTTTTTTAGCATTTAATAGAGAAAATCAGAATGTTGGGATATTAGGCTAAGTACTAGCTGATCAAAAGTTTAAGACCATAGCTAAACAGGTCCTATAATGAGCAGGAAATGTCTAGCAAGACGTCTCAGCATTGAAATGCACACCTGCCATTGGGAATAATTTCAACAGTTGGGTTTGCTATGGTCGATAATTGGCTGGAATGTTATTTCAAGTGGGGAGATGGCTTCAAGATGAGCATGCACTGTTTTGAATTGATATTCATTTCTATAGAATGTCCTTGTTATCCACCCCAAACATTGTCAGCGGGGTTTGAAGAAAGCTGTGAGTGTATTATTATCAGGTGTGTATGCTACCTGAACTGCATTTGCTTCAGTGAAGAAGATCACTGATTATTTTTCAATAATGTTCACCAATATGCCTTATTATCTCAACCTTTAGTTCTTGATTTGTTGTTGGCTTGCTGGCATAGACCTTACTTTTGAGTTGACCCCAAAGGAAGTAATGAAATCATTTGAAAAGCGAAATTCTACTTCCTAATTTTTTTCAAAAAGTATGTTGACCCTTGAATGGTGCCTGAAAGAAGAAGTTTCAAATGCTGTAGCAGTTCTTCCAATAATGGAATCCGGATTTTGATACTCGAACAATTCATCCTCCTCCAATCTTCTTGGCTTCATATTTACCAGAAACTTTAGACATAGAGCCTCTTGTTACTTACCTTTCAGAAGCATAGTCATGCCCTGTCTGATAATTAAAGGCACCACGCAGCCACTGCTCCCAGTGAAGGGCATCTCCTCTTCGTTCCTTGGTTCTAACAACCGGATGTCGTTCTTGCCTTTGTCCAGGAGTTTCAGCTGATCTGTTCGCATCCCTCTGGATTCTCTTGGTTTTGTGGCCTTTCACCTCTTTGCTCAGAAGTCTCTCCTACACTGATAGCTCTATAAGCAAACCAAGTTCTATAAGCTTCTAGTCTTTCGTCTCATTGCTCATAAGACTCAAGTACCCTGGTAGCAACAGACCTAGCCCCATTAGCTTCTAGTCATTCTTCTATTTCCCCATTAGTTTTAACTGCTCTTCTAGCAGCAAACTTAGTTTGAAGTCTTTCTGCTCATAAGGCTCAATTGCCTTGCTATCAGCCCTCTTAGTTATAGCACTCTGAAGTCTTTTCTGTCTTTGCTCAAGAGTCGCAGATGTTATGCGAGAAGCAGAGCGAGCACTGGCTTCCAGAAGCCTTTCTCCTCTCTGATCATCTGCATCCTTCAAGTTTCTTTCGGTTTGCAGTCATTATTTCCATTTTTTCTCATATTTCAACTGACCAATATAAGGACTTTTGTGCTGCATATATATTGTTTTTGATCCGGTGGCCTCCATATGCCTCCTTGGAGAACCGCTTACATTTTTGTTCTCTTGATTTGCTAAAAGTCTTATTTGATGTTGTTCTATAGTGAGTAGGGATTCGACACTGTTCACAGCGTTTCACACTTTATAATGACATAGCTAATTGGACATTGGATTACTAGCAATATGAGGCATAGTCGCATGAGGAAAAGACGATACGGCCAGGTATAACTCAGACTTTATGGAACTATAGCTTCCAGTTTTCAGCATTACACCTTCGTGTGCGTTCACGTGATATTGTTGAATTGAGGATCCACATAATCACTTCGCTGAGTAGTGATTGCCCCGTTACACTGTTTTATGATTATTCGCGCCGTTCAAAAAAATATATCCCCCTCAATAATCCGTTAGGTTAGCAGGCTAATTCACTATGTAAATAAGTTCAATATGCCTGGAACTGTTTGGGGGTGGTTTCTGGTTGTTTCCGATGTTCTATGTGGTCATCATCTTTATCTTGAAGAGGATTGAACGGCTTCATTTCAAGCAATACTACTTTTACTTTCGACAAATGTGCCAAGAAACAATAGTCAACAACAGTTATTGAATAACAAAAAATAGTTTGATTTTTATAACACCAAAGTTACAATGCATTATGCAAACAATGAGTAAAGATATGTGAGTGAAATCGTGATGATGTTTGTTATTTTAATTATGTGTGTAATTTCTTTTTATTAGGTAATTGAAAAGTGTGAGTGAAATATAAATTTCCAGTGTAAATTGTGAAAGAACTTAGTTGTTATAGAGTTGTCTTTCTTTGACCGTACTGTATCAAGAAGTAAATAAATTCTGGTTGATTCTGTAATTGAGAAATTTATTGTGTAATAATAATGGTCGGTAGGTGAGAATTTAGATGTTAATTCACTTGCAGGAATGAACGAAAGCTGGTGTGTAAACGACTTAAGCGAGTGAGTGAATGTTCATGAAGGCAGAAATTATGTTAATGGACTAAGAATGGATGACGTAGTTTCTAGTAGGCGATGACGTTTCTATCTCGATGTTGACTGGCTCGAATGTGCTAGTATATCATTTTTACTTATTTGTTAATCACATCGTAGGCTCGAGAACACGTTATCAATATTTTGGCGGTTCTCTGGTTTGAATACTTGTGCATTCATTAACCACTCGGAAAGGTTCATTCTTGTACTTTAAGCTGAGGTCTAGATTGTGTTTAGCTTGCACACGATTTTAGAACTTGCACGTAAAGATACACAAAATATACTTTTACCATTTATTTCCCAATCAGGACGTTGTTAAATAACAGCTTTATGGAGATTAGTTGTGATCCATTGAAATGTAGGAGTTAGGTTCTATAATCTAATATGAACCTAACTAAGGCTTTATGGGACATGATGGGAGGACTATTTATACATAAGATCCTCCGCTTGTAAATGTCAGGTAAACTTCTACAAGGATTTCATACCAACTGTGGTCCCGATGACACATCAAGTTGAAGAAATTACCCGAGCTAGAGAGAAAGTTTAATTATACTAGAAACTTACACCCTGGGGGAAAGTAATTGAAAAAACAGCTTTCTTTTATTTTCATTTTTTACCATGCGGTCAGTTTAAGACCCACTGGATTGACAGCGTGTAATCGATTTCTATTTTGTTTTCAGAGAAGGTCATTTGAAATGGTGTGCAGTAATATGAATCTAATTTTGGGGTGTATAATGAAATTTGTTTGGTCTTGAAAAATATAGCGTCATCCTGATTGTATCTGATTGTCATCACGCCCAAACACTATTGTCTCAGCTGTCGATTAGTTGTTCTACATCCATTGTTTGCGATGGACGTTACTTCAAAGAAGCGTACGAAAACTGTAATGATGCACGAGCGCACTGGCAAGCCGTACCCATGAACAAATCAAAGTACTATTTACTGGCGCAGAAACTCCTGATTTAAATCTAGTCGAGAATTTGTAGTCAATCTGCAAAGAACGATTCGTGGAATGGACATCCGAAGTACTAACATGTGCACTGGATCATGTTTCATTGGAAAATACGAATAATAACGGAATTAATTGTTTTGTTTCAATTAATTTGCACAATGGTGTATGAGCAAACTTTTGGCACGGCAATGTATATAATTTCATTAACTGCTGATCAGCGATTTTCAGTATAGAGAGTTTGATATAGGGATAAAACTGATAACTCTCATTTCTTAATTTTGAATAAATCAAGGATAAGCGGTTAGAGATTTCAGTGTTTGGAGATATGGTAATTTTGTTGCAAAAGACAGCAGTAATATTATTTTGGATTGTGTCGTGGCAATTGAAAATTGAAGAACTTCATATTTACCTAAATGAAAAAAAAGAAAAAAACAATGATGAATCTGTATTTTTCTTCCGGTTAATGCTGAATAAGACTTTACGGATTGTTTTATTTTCAATTATATTTTTTATAGCTGTAATATTTTCAATATGAAAAGGAACTAGAATAGAACAGATATTCGATTTTTGCTTTTTTGGACTTCCACTAAAAAATAAATTCTCTATTCATAGATTTTTCCGACTTTTTGCACTTTTAAGGAAACCATTAATTGCAAAACCGTCATGATCTAATTGTAGAAAGGGCAAGTGTTATTTATCTGTCTGAGTATAAAAATATGTCAGAATTGTATACTGAAAGAACAAAGTTCATTTTGATAACTAAAAACTTACATGTACCTTAATTCATTCACCGACACAGAGATTTTCATATGTTCCCTTTTCACACTCTTCGTTATTTTATCCACCTCTCGAATTAGCGCATATGCTTTTAAAATTCAGCTCTAAGCTTTTTAATAAATAAAATAATGTATATAAGTATTTATTTAAATAAGTTCTGAATAGTATTACTTATTAACATCTGCTAAATTCTTATAAATATTAACAACGGCATCCCTGACGACAGGTCAATCAGCTAACTTTGATACTAAAATCAGATAATTTGATAAATAAGACAAAAGCTTAAATGAACCGTACCAAAGCTAATCACAATCCTACAGGCACTCACCTCAAGCCAGAATTCTAATACATCTCAATATAAACCCAAGAAAAGAGCCCTTTGAGATCAGCTCTCTCTAGCCTTTCACCAGAAGAACGATGGAATGATGCGTTTAAATTCATTGTGTCGTACATCTTTTTTAAGTCTTGCCTTTACTTTCGGAATATCCCTCGTACATAATAATAATAATAATAATAATAATAATAATAATAATAATAATAATAATTACTATTATTATTATTATTAGCTTTTGCATTCTATTCTGTACAATAACTTACCGTGACATTTCATGAGCTCCGGAGAAAAATAAAGTAATAATATATATTCTCTTTACACAAACTCTGTTGTGAAGTGATAATTAACATGGACAGGTTTATATTTTACTTACGTTGAATAAGTGAGGTGTCCTATTCCGTGTAATCTTTTAAATGCCGTACAACGTGAGACTGCCTTTGCTCTTGTTAATGCCATTGTTTTCTCTTTTTATAATTGTGTTGAGAGCTTCAAATATTATAGTTAATTTTATAAGATTATAGTTAGGTAAATTAAGTTGTGTTTTTATCAATTTCAAACTACTTATATTACGTCATTTCATATACTTTAACATATATATTGAAAAGATGCATTAAACTTATTTATGTGAAGGTAAGGTTTCTTGATTTACTATATCTAGTCTGTTAGCTTTCATATTCCTGTTGGTATGAAGAGTAACGTTCCAAAGTATAAGGCCATCATGTACTTGTATAACAGATTCTTATCATATTCAGCATGCGACGATATACTAAAACGGCATATCATCTACTGATTAATTTATCCAATTTTATCATGTCGATCTTTGTAATTATTCTCCATCAAGATTAAACTGCTACATATCAAGCTGTCAGTGCTCTCGATGTTCCCATCTATATAAATGCCAATGTCAGTGTGTCATTGGTCACACTTTTTCTACTTAAAGGATCACAACTGTCTATCTTTCAATGACACATTTGTAATAGCCAAAATATAGTTAAAAAATTAGCGTGTTTCAAAATAAAATCGTTCCTAGAAGCCGTTGCCCACATATCATACCATTGTGGAATCAGGTCGAGTTCGTGATAAAAATTAAATACATTCCGGGCCGGATCCGGACCTGCAATCCTGGAAATTTGGATTACCACATTTTCATTCCTGCGAGTTTTTTTACGTGATTTTTGCGACGAATTTTATAGTGCGATAAAAAAAAAATTATATCATAGAAATAAATTTAGGAATGATAGAAATTAATTGCGAAATCCATCGAAAGTGACCCATGAAATAAAAATAATCCTTTTTTTACGGAAAGTAAGGACCTACGTACATCAAATGTCTTTAAATCGATTGGTTGCATGAAAATTATCGTTGAACTTTTAAAGGTTGTTCCAATAACTTGAACTGATTCTAAATGTGAATTAAGTTTAACAGTCTTGATGTGGACTCGAAGTAGTGGCCACGGAAGGAAAACACGGAACACGGGTTAGAGGTAAGAAAGATATATTAAACAGAAAAGTTACAAAGAATAGTGTAAGAGTAAGCAGAGCTTAATATCCAGTGGTGTCCGATATTGTTATCGTACGCGGCTGCGCATTACTGGTGCTACTCCCCTGATACTACCATTCACATAATAATATAGTACTGGGAGAGTCCATGACGTAGGAAAGTATCGGTCTCACAACAAGTCTAATGACTTTTTTTCTCTTTCTTTCAGATTTACCAAGCATGGAAAGATTAACAATCAAACACCGTGTAAAAGTTATCGAACAGAAATGCAATGAGAACTTCCCAGGTCTCATCCAATTGGCCACCACAATCGTGCGACTTGACGCCTTTAGATTACTTCCTTTGGGGTCATCTCAAAAGTAAGGTCTATGCCAACAAGCCAACATCAAATCAAGAACTAAATGTTGAGATAATAAGGAATATTGGTGAGATCAAGTGGAAACTATGCTGAGACATCATAAAAAACTTTGACCATCGATTGCAGGTGTGCCGCCGAAATCTTGGCGGACATTTGGGTAGTATTATTTTTCACACATAATTGCAGTGGCGTAAATAACATGATCCAATAGAGAAATACATTTTCATCAATAACACGGATTTATTTACTGCTGAATTTGATCCGACTTAATGAAACACCATTTAAAAGGTAAGCTTAATTATTAATGCAAGACTTAAATGCAGCGATCACTTTGAGTTCTTTAGTTCATTTTTGCCTATCGATAGGGCAACGTTTATGGTAGTAATCTATATATTGGACATGGACCCTACTTTACTGTTTGCGTTATAATCGTTGGTGAATGGGCTTTTGTACAGTGCAACCATTATTCATGACTCTGTCTCTTCTTTTGGTTCTCTAAATTTCAACCAGTGTTTGATTTAGTGTTTATCTTCGCAGGCATCGTTAATTCTGAATGTGTATTAGCCATTTCAGGCTTTCTCTTACCTGGTGTTTTTTGTAATTATTTAACGATTCAGACTTAACCTCATATATTATAAAGTTAGCTGTATTTCTTGCTTGAGTATATTTATCGATTTCCTTCACAGTGATTTTAAATTCCCTTTCTTTCTTTGCTTCTTATATGCCATGTTCTTTCAGGACGTAGACGATGACGGATCTCCACCTCTCCACCTCTCTCTATCCCTTGCAGTACTCAAGAAGTTCTTCCCCTCTGTCAAATCCCTCAGACCATGTTCTGTCATCCACGTGCTTAAGTCCGTCAGGTACGTCACCTGTTGTTTTCCCATGTCTCTCTTTCTTTCTATTGGACCCGTATCAGACTCTCCAGGATTTCCTTCCTCATTATGAGTCCCAGGAACTTCAGTTGCCTCTTCCTGATATTAAATATAAGCCGATTCCTTGTTTTCAACCTCTCTAAGACATCCTCGTTGCTCACATGCTCTGTCCATGATATCCACATCACTGTTGCCTCGAGTTTCTTCTTCATCTTTGAGGAAATCGTACAATATTCGCTTCCTTAAAGAAGGACATATGCCACGTAAGAGTTCAGTATTCTTTTCTTTGTTACCAAAGGTATATCATTGTTAATAAAGATAGATATCTATCTAAATTCCCATGGGAATGTATATTTCCTTTATAAATGGAGTATCTATTTTGACATAAAACTAAACGATGTGCAGGATACATTCGGATATTATTTCTGAACATTTGTAAAGTAGTAGCTATTGGTTTAGACGATAACGCAAGCTGGATTAAGTACTTTATCACCAACATTTCTGTCAATATAAATACAACCAACATCTACTATATAAAAGTGTATGCTGCGACAGATCAGTAACTTTATTAAGTTGGAGTCCAAACTATCGTCTAATCGAAGCTGTCGGTAGCAACCAGAATTGCGGGCGTGTGTATAGTTTTAATCTTATTACGTGATTTGCAAGAGCCATTATCTGCAACTTCCTGAAGAAACACGACACAATAAAAGATGCAAGTCTAATGCTTTTATTCTTTAAAGAACTTTTTTATACCATATGATTGTATGTTTCCCAAATATGTTTCAGTTACGTCATGATTTAGCTTTTTTGATTTCAGTATCTATATCAATCTTAGTATTAATGGTATTACCAAGTCGAAATTTTTAAATGTATTTTTCTAAGCAAAACTGCATATATTATTATTGAAAATTCTGGATGTGTTTATAATATTATCTATCTCGCTCTCTCTCTCTCTCTCTCTTTCTCTCTCTCTCTCTCTCTCTCTCTATATATATATATATATATATATATATATATATATATATATTTGTTATTCTCAGCACGTACTTTGATCTCGTCTATATAGAAATGTTGATTTGTATCGTATATCCACAGTCTGTCTTATTATGTTCAGTAGAAAAAAAAGCTAAACCAGAAAACAATGCAGATGGAAAACCCTTCAGTTAATGTGTAAATATTAATTTCTCAATATGCCATCTATGTAAAATCTAGTGCTGTCAGGTTGTCTCATTTGTATGCTAAATTTAAAAGAAAAATATTTGTAAAGCAGTAGCTGTTTTTTTAGACGTCAACGTAAATTGGTTTAAGAAATTATCACCAACACTTCTCTCAATATGAAGACTATCAAAGTCTACATGTATTCAAACCTGAGGAACGCTCATAAAGTACTTCCTATAATAGATCCATACTTAGGTTTCTGTATGTTTTCTACAATTTTCGACTATCTCTTTATTAATATGTACTTGATAACTGTAACGATATGATTCTTCTTTACACGAATTCTCTGCTAATACGATGATGTTTTTTTTTTTAATTTTATAAATGTAAATCTATTTATTAGTACTGGTGTGAATGTTTGGAAAGTTGTAGGAAACCGTACAATATTTTTTATCAAAGTGTGCATTTTTTATTGGATTTGTTTTAAATCTACGATAGACTGTCCCTTCAGATATCCAGTCAGATATTTCATCAAAGATCCCTCTAAGAAATTTTGAATTTATTTTATATGGAAGTATAGAGAGTGGAGCCACACGTTCTGCACTTTTACTATAGCAGGTGCTTACCACTTATGTGTTTACTTTCGTGTATAATCTTAAGTTTGCATCTTGATATCTTTGCTCTTTGATGTTTTATGTACAAATCTGATCCTCTCTCTCGTTTAATATTCTTTGTTCCAAGTGTCACTCCGTAACATTATTACTTTCTCTTCTAATAAGACATCTTTTACAGTTACCGTTTCTTTTCTGCTTTGACGGTATAATTCATTTTCGAATATTCTTTGAAGATTTTCCGTGACAGAAAAACATTATCCGCTTCTTACATCACAGTATATGTGACACCATTTGTGGATTTCCTCACACAAATCTCATTTATTGCTGAAAATTTTTAATAGATGTTATCTCATTTTACGTCTTCACTTTACCATGATATCGGATTTTATATTTTGAGCCCAAGTCATCTCATCCATTATGGTTATATCTATGTTCTGATTATATTTATCTTTCTACATTATCTATCTCCTTGTTTATATTCTGTTAATGAATCTGTTGTATCCTAGATAAAGTTACCGAATAGAATAATGAAACGACGGTTTGTAATAAACTATAATAATTATGACAAGAACAACGCATATAAGTCTCGACAGCGACGCGCAGAAAAAAGTATTCAAATGCTATAATGAGTCAAGTGAATTCCACAATGAATCTCCAGCTGCAGGATATCTACCAACCGCGCCACGCGGTCTGATGGAGTATAAGGCTGAATTTAATATGGAGTATCCTAGCCTGGAGGCTCGTCCAAAAATTCCCCGTAGCCCCGTATAAAACGGGGTCGAGTAGATTTTTGCCGAAACGAGACTCTGCTCTTTGACATAGCCTCGACTGAGGATTCTCTCTGCCCGGATGTGAATCTCCAACTGCAAAACAACGTAGTCTTTACTACTGTATTTATGTGATTGGGGACATAACCATTATCGTTCGTTGATATGCTACAACAGAATCATTTATGACTTGCCGTGAATTGGATTATAACACTAGCAGTTACATATATCAAATTATATCCTTCTGGTAGTTTTGGTTGTAAACATAACCGCGCTCAATTTAGAGCATATTTTGCCATCTTGAGTATACTTAAGTTCTTTTTCTTATTTTATATTTGTTTTATGTATATATATATTTTGGCGATGTCAACGAACACTCGTTTGACTCTATTGCGGTGCCAATGGATACACATTGTAACTTTCGTAATGCTAGTTGTAGTAGAGACTTTGTAATTGCAGATAAAATCTATAGTATGCCGTTGAACATTGCTGGTGTCAGACGCCTTCGAATAGCACGCGCACTAATAGTATTTGCTCGATAATACACGCTCGAATAGTAATCCTTATAGTGATCCGAATGAGAAATAATATAGGGAATCGAGTGGAGAATAGCGGTGCATATAGTAATAGAGGATAGACTAGAAATAGCGATCGGAATATTAATAGAGGATAGAATAGAATTGAGATAAATTAGACACGCGCTCCCTCTCATATATGTTTGCTTTATAGTCACGTAGTCTACTTACTTCAATAATAGGATCGCCTGTGTGTGCTCACTAGCGAAATATGTTCAAGCTCAAGTGTTGGCAGCGACAATTTATTCCTATGTAACGCTTAATTCCATGCTGGAATGTTTATGTTAGGGTGTTAAATTATTATATTATAATGTTTATGTTAGGGTGTTAAATTATTATATTATATTGAAAGACATTGCTTGTCAGTGTACGTTTCTTTCTATACTTAGTATTATATCGCTTAATCTGAATAGTATTTCATTGGACTGAGACAGAGATCAGCTTTCTCAGAATATTATCAGTTTTATTTAATCATTTTAACCCAAGCAAGGTAATAAAGCCACTGGGACGCAAGTGGTTACTGAGTGTTAGATAATAAATCGATAAATTACGATTAAGGAGTGAGAACAGTAAAATACCGAGAATTAAGAATACCGAAGATAATCACAGCATTGCATTTTGAGACATCCTTAAGAGAGAATTGCGAGAGGAGAAACTGTTAGCAGATAACTTCCAGTTACATCTTGTAATTTCAATACTAGGTTAGTGAACTGATTTTCCGATAATCTTGTATTGCGTTTAAATTTATAAAGTATAGGTACCATATCGAGGGGTACATCAGGACAATTACCATAAAAATATTTATAGAAAAGGCAAAGGGAACCTAAGTAACTTCGGGTGGGGGATTGATTGAAACCGAGATGCCAGGTCAGGACCAATAAATTTACAGACTCTTCTTTGGATTTTACGGAAAATCTCTAAATATATTGCAGAAGCGCCGGGCCAGCATTATTCAAAACAAGGACGAACTGTATACTTATAAATATGTAAGTTTCGGACATGAAAATAATTGCCCAGCACGACACAATGGACGAGATTTATTAGCTGTAGAGATAGTATTTGACTCAAAATTCTCATTATACTTAATGTCAGCTGAAAACAACAAAGGTCACAACAAAGATGATGTTGACTTAAGAAAATCAATATACGACAATTGTTTACTGTTTTACTTGACTTGTTTTAATTGTTTCAATATCTATTGATGTTCACGACCGTTTTCAGGAAAATGATATATTAACGTTATTATAATTTCCTTTGACTTTTTGTTTGCTCATTTCCGTCCGTGTCACAATCAGAGACGTAAGCTAACAAATGGCACCATGACATTTCAGTAAACATTTTTAAACCTATGAGCACGCTTATTTTAGCTTCATAAAACTCCTCGTAACTTGAGACCCGTACTTGTATTTCTTTAAGACCCGTGCTTCCAGGTATCCCTCCAAAGGCGTTTATGAGAACATTTACCAGTCAAACCGAGGTTCCATACACAACTGGAATTATTGATATCTTCATCTGTTACATCTTGGAGTTTTTACTTCAATATCCTTCTAATTTGGGTGCTCGATATGATGTCAAATATTTGGGCGGGGGCAACATATATTAATAGTTTCTTCCTCGTCATATCACGGATTTGAAAGTCTGTTTCGTCTTTCTCTCTTCCGGTCAACTATGATCTTCAAAAATGAAAATGCAACGTCAAAAGACATCATCTGTCTCCTTGAAAGATTTTCTTTTCTTTTCCCCTCTGTATCTGTTACTCTCCGTAGAGTCTTGAATCATTATGGCTTTTATTGACTTGCTTCTTTTAAAATGAGTAAAAGAAAAAAATCCACGGTTTCAGATAAGATATTACAATCTTTCTTTTATTCGACAAAAATATCCTAACGAGATTTCTTGATTTCTTTAGTTTATTGCTCTCTGTTTATGTGCTATAGTTTATTTTTTTTAATTACAAATTATACTCGTTAATATGTACTGATACAATATATCTATATTTTGTTAAAGTACAATTTTATATGAAGACACTTCATTTTTCTCGATATGTTTGACTTTTCTCCCACTAGTACTCTTTGTTAGTTACATTGCATAATAAATCTTTATAATTGTATGTTTATGTGATATTATCCTAGAGTCTCTTTTTTCCCTAGTTAATGACTTACATGCATTCATTATTTCATTACTATTATTCATCCGTAGGTGTAACTGCACATAATATTAGTACTGCTACCAGTAAATATCCTCTACTACAAAATCTCAGTATTTTAGACAATATATTCAACAAGAGACAAGAAGCGAACGTTGATAATTATTTTTTTCCAATATTAACTATATTTCTCTAAAGGATTACAAAGTTCAAAGTTTCCTAATTACAATATCTTACCAATACACGTAGAAACCTCTTAAAGATACGATTATATTTTTACAATTGTTCAATTGGCGAGGACACTCTTAGACTGCAGCGCTAGACAAACTTGTTAAATGTGAAGCGTCTCTATGCCTAGATAAGAGGAAAATAAATAAATGGAAATTACTTTTCTTGACTTAAGTAGGGCAATAAGTGATGTAAATTTGCACTTATTTTTGGCGAAGATTATTTCAGAAAAAAATTATTAATCGATAAGTCGTCATCTTTGTCTAAATATTAGAAATGGCGGGAGGATGAATGTCATACGCACGCACACACACGAACAGACAGGCACACACACGAACAGACAGGCACACACACGTTACAATACGAACACATGCAAAAATACGCACACCTACAATTCTTTTAAGCATATTTCGTTGAAGATGAAAGAAAGGGAAAATTTAATTAATTTTTTATTTAGTATTGCTAGCGTTCTTATATATTGTTTTGTTTGGCAGAAGTAAGAGAGTGTAAGAATATTTCCTGTTGTCCAGTGTCCCAAGCGCTTTCGGTCATCTCTTTAGTCATATTCTTTGGATGGGGGTCATTTTGTGGTTCTTTTAAGTTATCATCATATTTACATTTCTAAGATGAGTTATTATAAAATTAATATCTACTGCATAAACCAATTGTTTTAAGTATCCCCAAAAATAAAAAATACAAAGGTCGAATAAACATGCAAGCCATGGAACCGGTCCTCCACTATCTATTTATCTTACATGGTAGATCTCAGCCAATGCATCGCGAACAACGTGACTAAAATATGCTGGAGCTTTATCATGCATGGATAAAATGAGTCTTCGTATTAATAGAAAAATATCTTCTAGCAGGTCTGGAAATGTGTTCGAAATAATATGCCTGTAGGCAACTCCTGCACAGCCTGCTTCGAGATCAAATGAACTTGCCAGGCAGTCACCTACAATTCCGGCCCACACATTAATCGTATCTGATGTCTAGCCTGTATTGTAGCACGGGAAATCCGGTCCCCCCACATGTTGGTTGTGAAAATCTTTTTTATTCCATCTCTTCTGTTGCCTCATCCATAGACAAAAATGAATAGACCAAGAACTGATCGGCTGTTTGTGCAATTAACCATCGGCAAATGTTCACACGTGATGAGTGATTATAGGGCGAAAAATCCTGCATACGTTTCAAATCATACGGATAAATGCGCTGCTCTTGCACAGCCCTCTGTGCGGTACTATAAGATGTACGACATGGTAGGACCACTTGATGTTTGCTGATACCAGGATCGTTTCTGACAGCCTGTAGAATGTCTTCTTCGGGGTCAAGCATACGAGCGAAACTCGGTCTTTCTCGATCCATATTTTGTGGTCTCAATGATCCTACCTCATCAACGTGACGATAAAAAGCGCAAATGTTGGATCACTCGGCAGCCTTCTGTCTGATACACCCGTGAATTCTCGCGTTGATTACCATTCGCGCGGCTGTATGCAAAAATCATATCCGCCTACACACGGTATTAATATCCTGCCATTGTTACACGGAAAACTTCCCAGTTAACTTAGTACTACACACCTTTACTGTTGATGAAAGACGAGCCAGAAATGTACACGAACGTACAATGTAACGTAGTCTACACGGCAACAGAGCGCCATCTACCGTACAATTTCTTACAATTTAACCCCAAAACGAATTATTTGCGGGCATATATTTATATTGATTTTGTCCTTATTTTGGTGTGAGGCACCCGCTACCATATTTTCTAAAAGTATTTTTCATACAGTTTTATATAATATGATATTTTATATATAAGATAAATTGTAACTGACTAAAAGATGATTAAGTGCTTGGCTTGGATGCTAAAGTTGATATAAATACCCCGGTTTAGACAATTTTGATAAGATACGGACATATTGTTACTTTGCATCTATCTTACTATATACTTCGATCGAAAACAAAATTCTAATGACCTAAAAGAAGATATTTAATTTGACCTGGAAACCATAGAGAACAACAGGAAAGTTTAAAGAAAATAGGAACTATCAAAAATCTGTTGCTTACAGTCTTAAACTAATCAAATCTTAGGAATAAATGCTGAGGAAATTTGACCCTGAAAACTTACCACTCACGGGAGTTACTAAGGTTAAGCGTCGTAGGAAAAATGCAAGAAAGTTGTTGGAGGTTGAGCGAATGTATTGAAGGACACTTTTGATTGATTTGTTTGTTTTTAAACGGCTTATTAAGCGTTTTCAGGTTAATTAAATATAGAATATAATTTTATACCGTGAGAATGTTTTGGAAATAATACTGATTAGCTGAGACATGCCTAAATGACAGACTGACTTAAAGAGGTGGAATCGTACCTTTCCCAAGGGTATTCGCGAAAGTTAATATAACAAAACCAAACACAACTTTCCAATTTCGAATCGCCGTCCATTTCATCTGCCATATATCCAAGTTTACAGCACCTGTTATTCTGAAGTAGTCATCCATCTGGGGATTGAGTAAGCCAGACGTTTATTAACCTCAGTGATCGTACGAGAATCAATGTTTCAATATGATATGGCCGTAAGCCAACAAGGACAAAGTAGTTGCTTCTATGGATGTAAAAGTTACACAGAGCAACGACAAGCATTTGTACAGAGCCATGATCACCCACATGCTGAAAGAACAGAGTATATAAATATCGGAATGCGAATACTTGTATATAGTTGATATTCAATAAATATTGTACATATTTTAAGCCTTATTCTGAAGTAATGATCTCATCCAATTGCTTCATCTGTACTTGAGATTTAGAGGTTGAAACTTAACTTAAACGTCAATTAAAATTAAACAGATTTAACCCTAGAACACTAACCATGGGTATATAGTACCCAGCGCAAATATTCCTATTTTTAATTACAATTTTCAGTACCTGATTTTCTTACCTAAATAATGTATTTCAGTTCCTATTAATGTTAACTCCAAGTACACAATTCGAAGTGTCTGCATGTAAAATATTTCAAATAAAGATTCATATTAAATATTTTTATTTATGTTTTCAAAATCGTGTATGATACACCCATGGTTAGTAGTGGTGTAATTTAATTAAGTGTTCTAGGTTTAAGCGTGTTGCACTGTTAGTTTAGTCAGAGTCTATTGTTCCTTTCATTAATGATGCCGTCACCTTCTAATAGATATCATGCATCAGAAGTATCTACACTGTTAGCTGTTTCTCAGATGAATGGTTTACAATGGTTTTGAGAAAATTACATCAGTAGATCTCAGTGAGGACCAGAATCACAATTAATTATAGGAAATAATCAGGATGTTGATATACCACATTATTTCAAAGAAATGGTTAGAAAGGCATCTCCATCAATAATCTAAAGAGTAATAACAATTATTGGCCTTTGGACATTTGTTTTAAGAAAAATAATTTATAAATTTCAACTGACAGTTGCTCGGTAAATGAATGCCGAATGTGTCCTTATAATGAAGCAGCCACTATTACCATTACTAATTTCACCTTCACGTTCCAAACAAATATATAATATACGAACGAAAATAAGTTTTAAAAAATCGACGTTATAATAACGTTGTGCTTATATGTCTGCAATGAAACACATGTTACTTCCGCTATCGTATGCCAAGATGCCAAGACTCGAAGATGATCGTGTGAAAAATAAAAAAATGTACCTTTGAAGTCGGTAGACCAAAGATATATTTTGCGTCTATTCGATTCTATTAATTCTGCTGAAAGTGAAAGAAAAACTTCAAGCAGTAGATAAACTTTTCCGTTTCCATTACAGAGATATACAGTGTTGTGCAAAAGTAAGTGAACACCTAAAATAACATTTAATTAACTGTCCCTTTTTTTCTTTTAATAAACAAATCTTAATTAAACTATATATTCACTAGCAAAAAAAAATATTAAATGAATTACAGCCATTTTCAAAGTTTTCAAAAGATGGAATAAAAATATTAATTAAAATTAAAAATTAAGATATGAAAAGTAAGTGAACCCTTACATTTATTATTTGGTGACTCCTTTGTTCGGGGTTACAATATCAACCAGTCTTTTTCTATAATATTTTACGAAGTTTCTGGCAGTAGTGAGTGGTGATTTATTACCATTCTTCTTGGCAAAATTCACACAATTGTTCAATATTACTCGGGTTTCTTGCAAGCACTGCCTTCTTTCATTTGAATCACAGATTTTCAATTAGGTTTGGATCAGGACTTTAGCTAGGTTATTTAAAATTTTCTTTGTACGTACCCATTCTTTTGTGTATTTCATTTGATGTGTAAAATCATTGATGGAAATTCGAACACTGGTTTAAGCCTTACTTTTGAACTGAAGACAAGACAATTTCTAATAGAATTGCTTCATATCTTGCAGGGTAAATTGTGCCACAAATGTTTACTATTTGGCAAGTTCCAGCTGCAGCAAAGCAACACAAAATTTTAAAATCAAAGCCCCTCGACGGCCGTATATACATAAGCAGTGCGCATTCACTACCGAGAAAATATATATATATATATATATATATATATATATATATATATATATATATATATATATATATATATATATATATATATATATATATATATATATATATATGCATGTATATATATATGCATGTATATATATATATATATATATATATATATATATGTATATGTATATATATACATATAAATATATATATATATATATATATATATATATATATATATATATATATATATATATATTCAAACAAATGCGGAAAATTGCACAGCTCTCTATTTGAAAAAGAGTAAACGTTTAGCCCTTAATTCCTGTTTCACATTTGGCGTTCGCTTCATTCTAAATTTTGATTCTATACTTGTAACCTATCCCCCTAAGATTCTGAACTTTTTTTTTACTATGGGATTACTATTTTTCTCAATAGGATCACATAAATTCGCCTAGCGTCTGTTTCACGCTCCTCCCCGGATTGTTTTTATTAAAAGTAGAGCTCCATCATTTGTTTCCTTTTTAGGATTGTATTTCCGGATCTTTCCAAAGTCTATATCAAAAGTACACTTCTAACGTCTTTTTTTAAATCAATGAACTTTGGTTTACTATTGAATTACTTTTTCTTGTATCAATACAATTAGGCCAATTCGTCTATCGTCCAATTCACAGCCCTTCCCGGTCTTGTTAACAGGAATATAGATTTATAGTTTGTTTCCTTTTTTAGGAATCAGTTTGTTTCCGGTTTTTATTTAAAGCCATTTCTTCATGTAAACTCATACCTCGAGCGCCTCTTTGGCTCGTAGAGAACGAATATCATTGTAAAAAAAAGAACAAAAAAGAAGACAATTTGATACTTTCTATATTGACCTCATCGGGCAATATCACAGATTCAACATTTTTCTTCTCTTCTTTCAAAGTTCTGACTTGAAGCTGTATATTTCTGTTAAAGACCAATATATTGAATCCTTCTAAATCTCATCAGTATTAAAAAGGATCTTCAAACCATTTCATCCCTACTGCGATTCCAGCGACCAATCTATCGATAGAAAAATATCTTCATCTTTTACGTCTCAAGACCAGTCTACTGATTATGAATACATAGGTATTTATAACTGGAATATGAATGATCTTGAGAAAAAAATAAAAATTCCATACGAAATTTTCCGGGAAGTATGACTGTCGATAAACTGAAAATATAACTTGGAATTGGAATGAAAGCAGCAATGGCACATATAATGAAACCATCATAAACATTCAGGATATGGAATAAGTAAATATTAAACAACTTATATGCCTTCCGTTTTTGGATCATTTATAACAAACTAATTATAGGAGATACGGCAATTTAACATAGAAAAGGCTACATTAGGTGTAATTTTGTACAGAACACCAAAAGATGCTAAAAAGCAAAGCATTGACTTATGAAAACGTTTCATGAACTTAAATGGCGTCGGCAAATACCAAATTCGTTCAGAAATTTTGTAGAGACGACTTCTCTGAATTATGAATAAAATGGTTTCCAGCTAATGAACGCTGTTGGTCTCACAGAGGATCATACTAATTCAAACTCCATGTACTAGCACTAAATAATCGCAAGCAAAGGAATGTATCAAATAGCAGAAGCCACGTTATTTGATGACATTCAAGAACAGCATCAACTAAAATAGATATCTGTAACTCGATGAGGAAATAATGACTCAATGAATATATTAGTGTTAAACACTACTTAAGAAAAGTTTAGGAAGGATGCCCCAATGAACACTAGAAATAACAATATCAATTAATTTCAGAAAACCATATTCATGTAAAATAAAACGTCTTTAATAGATATATGTTATAAATTTCAAAGGACAATAGTACTGGTTGTTCGGCCAATCAATGCCATATATTTCCTTATAGGGAAACGTTAATATTATCATAAACATTAAGCAATACATCTAGAAGTTAAATTCTGTTATGTGAATCTCATTTCTTACCTACCGATTTGTATTTAAATTATTGCTCGCTATTATTAAATATATTTTGCAAATCGTCCATTTTTATGTTAATTGCCCAGACAGTATTATTTTAAATTCTGATAGAACCAAAAAAAAACATGAAATAATAAACACGGTTTTAATATCATGTTCAATGCATTTGAATCTATTACCCGTGTGGACAGAGATTGGCAGCAGATCTCTCTTCCTATCTAGTCAAACTACGCAGTTGAATAAAAAGTGGCTGATTAGATTCAATGTCTCGAAAACCTATTTAGTAACATTCCATCATCGCCGATCGGACACAGCACTACCGCCAGTCACGATGAACGGATGCCCCCTCGGGAAAGACCCGTGACTTGTAAGACTATTTGGCATCAAACCCGCACTTCAAGTGAAACTCTCACATAAGATCCATTGTTAATGATGCAGGTAAAATTGTTGTCTCCCTGTACCGCGTCAGTAAGTACCTGATTCCCAGGCTATCACCCGACTTTAAATAGCTAAATCAGGCCAGAAATGTACTTTTCTCATATTTAGGGGGCAGCTGCACAGACCTCATTTCTCAGCCATGATAGTGTTAAAAATGTATCCGAGCCCATTTTGGTGACGAATTATTCTCTACACTCCAACTTCTCCCTCAGGCGGAATGTGCTGCTCCATCGAAAATGCTTGGATGAACAACATTCATTGCTTCCAACAGTCCAAATCTACATTTCAAGGACACGCCATTTCGCATACATAGTATAAAAGCGCTCACAGTTTCTCCGTATTCCATCAATGGGAATTAAGTTCCAACGGAAAGCTTCTTCCCGAGAACAACTGAACAGTGGAACCGAATCCCAAAAGTATCTTTTCCAGGTCACTACAATCATGATATGTTAAGCCTAGGTTTAACTGTTATCTTACATTCCTACCCACATAAATTGATTAGATACTACCTAGAGTGGACTCCGTGCCTTATACAGAGTAAAAGTTAATGTAAAAGTTAATTTAAAAAATTCTGAAGAACGTTTATGAACTTTTATAACAGAAAGCAGAAAACAAAAAGAATTATAACATAAATTCAAGAAATGTAAAATGTAGTTTAATCGTCACCGTTTTATATGTGAATTCATTTGTTTAATTCTTTTTAATTGTAAGATGTTATAGTTCGTTAACCTTTTTACAATTGATGTCAGTATAATAGTTTCATGCGTGGCCTAGTGGTTTGAACGTTGCGTTTCTAACCATGAGATCCGGCTTCGAATATCGCCACGATTTAGCTGTCAGGAAGGAGAATTCCTGACTGTATCGTGCTGGATGGGCACGGTCCCAGCGAGGCCGTTGATAGCTGTGCTAGCACAGTCACGTGTGTGTGTGTTTAATAATTTGACTTTGAGTTAAAGTTGCACAGGGTTACAGGAATTGAGAGATTAATTAGAATAATTATTAGGACAAGTGAGGATAAATAAAAGAACAGTTTTTAAGAGATTTTATGTAACCGGGAAAATAATACATTAAAATTATTGACTAGTTTCTTAAACAGACCTCTTATTATCTACGACAAAAAAGATGATCTTGGAAACTCTGAAAGCATATAACTTGTTGGCATTGAATTTCCTCCTTGGGTCTTCATTATTTTTATTTCTTGGGAAGCTCAATTGCCTGATTTGTAAATACTTTACAAATTAACGTATCTATCTGTATCAGTTTTTAATCTAATGTCTAAGAACTGTTTCAGACTACTTCCTGGCATGAACTTATTCTAAAAAAAAGTTTCTGTTTTGCATAGTTTGAATTTAACGTAGGTCATATTCGATTGGCTGATGAAGGTTACCTCCCCGCTCTCGCTCTCTCTCCCTCTCTCTCTCTCTCTCTATCTATCTATCTATCTATATATATATATATATATATATATATATATATATATATATATATATATATACATATGTGATGTGATTGACAAATAGTCGCCATTTTATATTTTTAATTTTGCTCATGCGTGTTATTCGTTTTTATTACTTTGTTGGCGGCACAGTATAACAGTGTAAATAGGGAACCGTCCGTGAGAAAGAAAGCTCCATGACGCAATTCACTACGCCAGAAATCTTGAAACGGCTTGTGGTACGGCTTGTGGTACAGCTTGTGTTACGGCTTGGTATCCGTGCCGGAAGTTCCAATACGGATTTTCATGTGTCAATCGGTGCAGAGTATTCGTAAAGTGTTGGAAGTGTCTAATGGTGATTACGATGATCCGGCAGCTAGCAAAACTCACTTAGATCGTTATAATAAAAAAGGACAACCAAATATGTTGGGTATGCACTCAGACTCAGCACGGAGTGCTAAATCAAAAGCGTTTAGTAGGTCCTATGTCAAGAGTGTATCTGCTGGAACTATCTTTGTCTTACAACATGACACTTTACCAAGCTACAGATGCAGAAGAGCCATGAGTGTCAGACAATTTCTGCGACCGCATCATCCCTTACATCTAGCCACATAAATCCTCAGATTGCAAACACATTAGTTATTACGTGTGGGGCGCAGTTGTGCGTGGAACCAACATAACTTCTTGCAGCACCAAAGATGAACTCACGGTAAGTATTGTGGCAGCAATCACCAAATTAAACAAAGACACAGTCCAGAAGAGATGCAGAAGATCCCTAAGTCCTCTGCAGGTCGTGGTTGAAGCCAATCGCAGTTTTCTTGACTAATTTGTCACTTTAATAATTCAAAATATTTCCGTGTAATTTTTGTAAATATATCTGTCAAAATGAGATGTCACTTATATTTTCATGTTTCCGTAATTGACAACAATTTATTCATCGGCCACTGTTTATATATATATATATATATATATATATATATATATATATATATATATATATATATATATATATATATATATATATATAAAGTGAACATAGAAGTCAACACTTAGAGGCGACTGTCTGTTTCATGCTAGATGCAATCGTCTGGCCTGACGATTGCATCTAGCTTGAAACAGACTGTTGGCTCTAGGTGTTGACTTCTATGTTCATTTTTATATTTACACACGCTCTATCTCTGATATTGAGGACTTTATCCCATAAATATAGCACACTTTAAGTCTATATTTCTTCATGGTTGTCAGATTGTCATACGCTAAAAAATGATATGAAATTTCAATAATTTTTAAAGTTTTGACGTCCACTATACCCAGTTGAATAATAATATTTTTAAAAATATTTTTAAACAATATTTTTTACATATTTTTATCAATATTTTTTTAAATTTTGTTCACAGCTATTACTTTTTTTTATAGATTTGTATATCATAGGTTTCACATCTATTACAATTAGCACACACTGCATATATATATATATATATATATATATATATATATATATATATATATATATATATATATATAAGCATACACAAAAAATTCTTGAAGACATCTATATTAGAATATTGAAACCAACACTTAATAAAATTAATAATCAATACTGCGCAAATATTTTACAATTTTCATAGTTAGGTTAAAACATTTGGGTTTTCATTAACAGTTTTGGTGTTATTTAACATATAGACATTTCAAAATGTTAGTTACCTCCCCTGCATTTTAGATCGTGTCATTTAAATTGTAAACGCTTTTATGATCCTTCGGGAATCGATGTTTCAACAGGAAATGGCCATATGCCTGTTGGTATTTACGTAGGTAGGTAGGTAGGGAGGGAGGGAGGGAGGGAGGGAGGTATGCAGTCATGTAGGTACTCAGTATAGATCAATAAATATTACCGTAATTCCCCATGTATAATACGCCTTCATCTATAATACGCACAACTGAAATTGTGCTGAAAGAGTAGGAAAATTCTTCTACTCAGGTATAATACGCACGCCTTGTTTTGTAATCAAACCCTATAAATTATAACTCTCCAATTTCATTACGGACAGCGTTTACCACTCTTATTTAATCAAAATGTTGTTAAACATAGAATAAAAATATTCTAATTTAGCTTTGTAATAATTCTTATTGTATTTTCCTGCAATTTTTAAAAGATATTTTTGTAGCTGTGTATTGTACGCACCCCTGATTTTGCTTACTAATTTTTAGAAAAAATGAGTATTGTACATTGCGTATTAGGGTATCAAACAAATGAAAATTATCAACTTTGTTCTCGATGTTATTACCTGAGGCATAATAACATTAAAATTTCTTAAGATTTCTTCTCATAGAGTTTCAATATATTCCTCTTCATCTTAATGGTTTTTAGAGAAGTATCTAAAAATTGGTTTCTCTGTTTAAGGAATGTGATTAACAACTAAAATTTCGTTTCGATCAAAATAAATTTACACGCAATACAATAAAGAAACATTTAGTCAAATTAAATTAATATTTGTTTACATAACTCTATTTTTCTTCTATGTTTTCAGTTTTTTATGCCATCTATTCCTGCTTACTGTAATTCCTCATGTATAATACGTACATTTGTCTTACAAAATAATAAGCAAAATTAGGGGTGCGTATTATGCACAGCTACAAATATTTTTAAAAATTTGCCGCTTCATAGGTCGATTTCAGTTAAGAAATGACTACTCATCTCAAAGTAACGACAATTTGGCACAGACATTCGGCGTCTGCGACATCATAATTATGTCAAACACAATAATATATACCTAAAAACACTTACAAATGTAAAATAGAATAATAATTATCAAAAACTAAATTAGAATAATATTATTCTATGATTAAAACCATTTTTAATAAGAGTAGGAAACGCTGGCCGTAATTAATTTGGAGATTTACAATTTAATGTTTACCAAACAAGGGGTGCGTATTATGCTTGATTAGAAGCATTTTCCAAAATTTTCAGCAAAATTTTACTTGTGCGTATTATGGATGGAGGCGTATTATATATGGAGAATTACGGTATATATTTTGTGATATATATTTTATCCTGTTGCGCAAAATAACTACAACTTTGGCATCGGTTCCATTTTTTTCAGTTCAGGGAACAAGAAATTTGAGCTGTTTCGAATTTTGTGGTCTCCCGGAAGATGTGCGAACGAATCTGAGCAACAAACGGTGTCATCATTTGATGTAAAATTCAGATTCGTGATATGAGCGCTCGCAAGACATCATTGTTTTCATATGTCTGCGAATTTAGTTTAGCGAGGAAGATTATTGGACGAAAACTTCTCTCAATGTTCGCTTCTTTGTACGTAACTCGGGCATAATCAAACGCCATTACCTAATGATGTCACACAGGCAATTGACATTAAGAAGAATTGATTAAGACTTTATATACCACCGAACACATGTTCAAACATATTTCTGTCTTCGACTTTAGCGCGGACTTACGGTAACGGCCATATTTCTCAGTCAAGTCTCGTAATCCGGTGGAGAGATATCGATTGATTAATTCATCTTAAAAACATCATTTCGCCGACGCCAGACCCAGTGTTGTCACTAGGATAAATTTTCATTCACATACTAATTGATTTAGGTATAATGTATAAAAGGAATATTTCAAGGTGGTTGAACTATAAGTATTCTCCAATAGTTTAGGCTTCATTTACATTATTTGCACTCCGAATATTCTTTAAATGTTTGTTGCTGTTTTAAATATGATCTGGATGAAATAATTTATTTTGGTTAGGTAAGGAAAGTTAAATAATAGTTTCAGACTATTATTTTTTAGTGGCAGTGTATTTGGCTCAGATATTCTGAGGCTGACCTTACGTTTAAACTTTTAGACAAAATAGGGATGAGGATTTTGATTGGCTGAGCTGAACGTGGGAATGTTAATGTTAGAACGTGTTTTCGATGAGTTAAGTTTTACGCATCGAAGAATGCAGATGTGTTAATTTCGTCTGTAAAAACTGCTTCCCATTGACGTTGGATAGCAAACCCTCTGGCTAGTTAAAACATTATTATAAAACAGAGCATTTGCTTAAATACTTGTATCTATAAAAAGAACGTTAAACATAATATAAATGTCTTTATATATATGTATAAAGTGTTGACATCTATGTTCACTTTTATATTTACACGCGCTTTATCTCTGATATTGAGCACTTTATCCCATATATATAGCACACCTTAAGACTATATTCTTCATATATATATATATATATATATATATATATATATATATATATATATATATATATATATATATATGGTCATTTCTTGTCAACTTAACCAATAGCCCAATGATCACTATCGTATTCTATTAATGAATATAATAATATTAAATGGATATAATCCTTATATCTGAGAATATTTTCTAAATTAGCCAAGTCAATAATTCTTCAGCACCAGTTCGGATGGAATTTTCCAGCACCCCCTACTATGTGGATTTAATTATATATAATTTATGCATTGTACTGACTTTCACAAGTAAAAACTTTCTCACGGTGGAGATCATCAGATAAAACTTTATCCATGTAAAACCATTTATGCCATTTGCGCATTTCAGTTATATGGAGGAACTTACATTTGTTTTGGGTAGCATAAAAGAATGAATATATGTAAGAAATAAAAGATACGTTTATCAAGTTGTGCTGTATTCGATTGTCGTTTTATTGAGTGTTCTATTTGTTCATTCTATTTTCTTTTAATATCAGAATATACTGACGCGAGTGTATGCTTCTTTAACATCTTTAGTTGTAATACTTTTCCTTAAGCCGTTCCTCGCTTATATTTTCCCCATCATCCTAACCCAACAAAATGTGCACACGTCATTTCCGGTTGTCGACAATGGCGGATTAAACATTTTGTTCTAGACGCAAAATTACGCATAGCCTTTAAGTAAAAGTGCCAATTCCCGTCCCACACATCGATCATCTCCGTATTATTATTGTTACAGATTTTATGATTTTTCTTTATTCTTTACTCCCCTCTAGAATTATGTATTCATAAACAATAGATGGAATAAAAATATTTCAGGCTGAAAATATAGAAAAGAAAAGAGGTGTCTATGAAGTGGTATGTACGTTCGGAAGAGAATCTTAAACATTGTCTTGTTAGGTAAAATTAGAGACTAAAGTTATAAGTCTATGTTTATTTGAAAGAAGGAAATGGACAGAGTATTTCGTTCGAGGCAAAGCTAAAAATCGATGGAACGCAAAACGGAGGAAGAGAGAATGCAAAGAAAAACTGAGAACAGAGGAAAACAAAACTGAAAAACGTTTATGGCAATTTAGGAAAGATTTGAATATGAATGGGACAGAAATGCTAACAAAAAATAGTCCACAAATAAGATGAGCAACAGAAAAAGATATTGGCATCAATGAAGAAGCTATAGCAAATGTTGAATGAAGGCAGAAAATGAACACTTAGGTCAAAATGTTTGTATGTGTATGTCTTACATTCTTGTAGACATATATATATATATATATATATATATATATATATATATATATATATATATATATATATATATATATATATGTATATATATGTATATGTATATATATATTTATATATATATATGTATATATATATATGTGTGTGTGTATATATATATATATATATATATATATATATATATATGTGTGTGTGTGTGTATAGAGAGAAAGAGAGAGATATAGAACATTGAGTGCTGTTGTTAATAAAATAGTGCTCGATGTAATATAACATAGTCATTATGTATATATTAATATATATATATATATATATATACATATATATATATATATATATATATATATATATATATATATTAATATATATATATATCTTAGGCTCACTAGTAGCATGCTCGATATTCATACACAAAATTATCTTCATTTGCTGAGTCTAGCTATATATATATATATATATATATATATATATATATATATATATATATATATATATGTGTGTGTGTGTGTGTGTGTGTGTGTGTGTGTGCTTCAGGGTAAAATTACCGACTGACGCGAATTCAGCCGGTTTTCGATTCTAGCCAGAGGCAACTGGACGTCTAGCCACACTGATTAGCTGTGATACAGCGAAACAATCTGTCTGTGGATGACTATATATATATATATATATATATATATATATATATATATATATATATATATATATATATATATATATGCATAGAGCTAATCGACCCGTAAACACATTATCGTGGTGAATCGGAGTAATATTAATTATTAAAACTGATCTATACAGAGCTCGATGTTGTTTTTTTTTTGTTTTTTAACAGCGTATGTATCTTTACCGTAAAAAAAGAAAAAATTACCTTAACATCGGGATAGACTGTTCTTCAACGGCTTTCGTCAGAGTCTAAGTACTTGTCTCGGAGCACGATTCTAAATTTATTTTCAAAGTCAGTCCCTCTCTCGTAGGCGCTGTGCTAATGAGAGTGGGTCTGTACTAACGATTGCTGGGTGCGTAAGTTATTTTATCTCGTGGGAAGCGGTCTGGGTTTGGAGTTTATTTATGGCTAGGATTTTTGTCTGTAGTTTAATATCAGTTCCTACTATATGGTGTTTTTATAAAGTTCCCGGTGTGTATTCTTTTCTTTTAAATAGCTTTTGTACTACTAAGCGATGTAGGATTTAAAATTATGTCCGTTAAGATTAATGTAAATTATTTGAGTTTTAGATTTATAGATTGTGGGTAAGCAGCCAATGGAATAATAATAATAATTCCGGCTCTACAACACATTTATATGCGTACACACACACACACACACACACACACACACACACACACATAAATATATATATATATATATATATATATATATATATATATATATATATATATATATATATATATATATACTTTTTTTGTCATCCACTGACAGACTGTTCCGCTGTTTCACAGCTCATCAGTGTGGCTAGACGTCCGGTTGCCTCTAGCTAGGATCGAAACCCGAATGAATTTGAGTCAGTCCGAACTTCTCCCACTAAGCCGTAGGCGTACGGTACGGGATGAGGGTGAATTTTAGCGTGTTTATTTTTAGATTCAGATAAACACATTCAAAATCCAGTATATTTCATTCATTCCGAGTAGATTTACTAAGTTAACATGATGATATGCGAAATATTGTTGTCATATATGTTGTTGATATCACAGGGATTCAGACGTTTTCCATTTTGACCTTCATCATTGTTATGTCAGCCCGTGTCACCTATAGGTAATTTCGATGTAAACCTTTTATTTAATCAACGGCGGTGATTGTTTTGGGTCGACTCTCCCTGTCTAGGATTATCTTGTATACCTCAGTTATTTGCTTGATCTGTTCCACTGAGTCCAATAAACACTAAACACGCCAAGCAACGTAAATAATTATACAATTCCTACTCCTCATAGCACATATTCAGATTAAAATCTATTGTAAACATTCACCGCATTGTCGTATGATATATAGTTTTCAGATTGACAGTTGTCATTATGTCAAAAAATGCCTAATTATAAAATATAATTCACCAAATACAAACAGAAAGATATATTTGTCTATATTTCTGAGATGAGGTAATATGGACACTATGTACATTATTCGGACTATTGCCCTCAAATTTGCCGCCTTATTTATCACAACTTTTCGGCCCTTCAGTATCTGTCTACATTTCTGAGATGGTGTATTATGTACACTAATTACATTATTCGGACTATTGTCCTCATCTTTGTCACCATATTCATTTACAACGTTTCGGCCCTTCAGTATCTATCTATATTTCTGTGTAATATGTACACTATTTACATTATTCGGTCTATTGCCCTCATCTTTTTCGCCATGCTTATCACAACGTTTCGGTCGCTGTACGCTCCGGCTTCCTTCACGTGTTTGGAATGTCGAACTGAACTCTTTATTTTGCTCACTGGGGTAGACTGTTCTAATTCCACGTGCCATATCTAATGGATGTGAGTTATCTCCTGTCAATTCCCCTCTGAAAGTCTTCCACTGCCTTAACAAGGTATTGAACCCACAGTCTTTGGGTCCTGTCACTGGATCAAACTAACACCTTTACCTCTCTGCCATGTGTCCTTGAGGAATTACCAGGAGATAACTGACATCCGTTAGACATGGCACGTGGAACTAGAACAGTCTATCCCAGTGAGCGAAAGAAAGAGTTCAGTTCGACATTCTAACAAACTGAAGAAGGCCGGAGCGTACAACGGCCGAAATGCTGTGATAGATATGGCGACAAAGATGAGGAAAATATTCCGAATAATGTAAAAAGATATATCTATTTTTAAAAATGGGAAGCAAAATTTATTCAAGTCATATTATCATAACTAACAATGTAATAGTTTTAGATATTACAACTTTGGTTCTAAACTACGGTAGATTATTCAAGAAACAAAAATTAAAAATAATAGGTAACATTTTTAGGGTGATGATAAAGCGTAATCTTTGACAGCCTAATGACATCGGATTATCAATAACAATGCTGAAATTCAAGGAAATAAGCCAAATAATATATCATTCAGAGATACCATAGTCTGTCTTGAATTTAATGATTAGAGAGATTTAATTAAAGAGCTAGTATTACACTGTTGTTACAATACTACGTAAGAGGATTGATTTAACTATGTGTTCTTCGATATTTTCCCAATCGCACTGAAAAACTTGTGTTAGAAGTGTAAAATAAAAACTAAAATAGACAAGTATATTCACGCAAAGCGATACGATCGGATATAGCATTTGCACCTCAAGCTGTCAGTAACACACAATGTCAACGTCACGTGTATAAAACAAGAAAATTGTCGCCTTTGAAGTCATGTCATGTGGTGGCACGTCTGGTGGTTCCAAGGAAATATTTATGCAAGTCCGATATCTACTGGAATAATATTCCTTGTTTTGATAGATTTATTTGCCGCCAGTTCGGATCACCCTGGTTTTAGGAAGAGGAACGATGAATTCAAATCACATAGTGTAAATTCAAAGCCATAATTTCAGGAAATGGGTTTGTATTTCAACACATGGTACAGAGGGACGTCTCAATCTAGAAACATATCAGGATCTTTTTTAGAAGAGTTTGAAAGTGAAAGATGAAACACTTCTAGAAAAAATTACGATATGATGCATTTGTAATCGAAATTTCTAAAGTATGGTTTTCAGCAATTTTCAATGGAACGAGGTTAACGAGTTAAAAAATAAAACCCTATTTATGGGGTATGTGGGAAAGATAACTGTAAAACTTGCAGAGGTTAGTATTGTAGTGATCAGGTAAGCATCCTCTTCGAAGTCGGTTACAAAGAGGAGCGGTTGGCGGGAAGAAGCTGTTGGAATGGTATTTAGATCCCACCAATGGAATGAGAATTGAATGGCAGTAGTTTGGTAAAATGATTGTGTCATGATGTTCTAGTGGAGTCCGATACGAACGACGGGTCAGCAATATGAATGTGAAGGATGACCAATCAGATGTAACGGACTCAACCAGAATTATTTAACTTTGACTAGGAAAGACGTGGAAAAGACGCTGGGGATCGTTATCCAATGTGGCGGTCAGGTGGTAATTTATATTTGACGTAAAATAGCACATAGTATAAAATACAAGACAGAACGTAATGGTTCAAAACATAACAATTGATTTTATTTGTTCTGATGTACATGCAAATAAGCTGAAGGTTTCATAGAGTTACGTCTCATGGATTTGGGAAATATTTGTACCTTTAGCTCATAAATTTGGATTAATTATTAAACTGTAGTTTAGAAGAAGTAAGTTCCTGTTGCATGTTACGAATTGTGTATTGGAAAAGTTGGTAAGAGTTCAGAAGAGTTAAGAGTTCGTACTTGCCTGAATGTTGATAATTTTCTTTAACGTCTGACTGCATGGTCAAGACGAGAGTTCTTGAAGTCAAATTTTGGCAGCAAGGAATGAGACACAATAGTAACGAAGAGAGGAAGAAAGAGAGAGAAAGGAAAGAGACAGAGAACCACTCGTGTTTCGTTTATATAAGATGGGGTATCACGTGACTGGCTCAAAACTTAGTGAGCGGGAAATTTAATTCCTCGTGTGCAGGCGATTTGATTGGTCGGAACTGACCCATCAGAGAGCTAGTTTTGAGGAGATTAGCCAATGAATATTTGTCGTACGATCTTTATGTATGTATGTATGTATGTATGTATGTATGTATGTATGTGATGGTGGTGATAATCACCACAATGGGTCATAGCTCTGAAGGTTACAGCTGGTGGGAATAAGGATTCAGATAACTTGTCTAATTTATTCCACATGGCTGTCAATCCCAAGTTTGCTCATACATTTCAACAATCATATTATCAGATATAACGCCACGAAAGGGTTTAGCACCTTTGAGATTCCTTCCTTGGTCGGTAAGTAGAAACAAACAGAAGATGGTAAATCCGATGCCTAAATCCTAAGGGGCTGTGAAATAGAGAAATATGCCTGCCAAAGCTGAGCAAAGTATTAATAATTTAGTTAGGTACAAAAAGAAGTTATCAGCTTTTATCTAATATTGGATCTCCTATATCATGGTTTTCCACAACTTAATTTTCTTTGTAATTCTTATTATTATTCTATCTGTTCTAATCACTCTGTTCCCAATGATTTATACAATCACGTTAGGTAGTTCATTTGCTTCTATCTTTCGTCCCTATAATTCAAAAGTGTACTATGCTTGGCAAATCCTCCAGACCACAATTCTGTTCATAAATATCTATCGTTGGAAACAAATAAATCATGATACTTTATCTAATATCGGACCTCATAAAAGCCGATGGCTGCTGGGCAATATTACCGTAGATGGAGTAGATATTTGAGCCAAGCGAAATATGATTCATACCGAAGGATACTTAGAATACCATTGATTGAACATGTGTGCAATGATCAAGTTTTAATATGGAATTAAAGAGGACTCTTGTATGTCTTGTAAGAAAAGTCGCCTGAGATTTCTAGGGTAATGTGATCCAGTCTCCGTTAAGAATTGCGTACCCTTCACACTTAGATGATTACGCAAATTTTAACTTGTTTAATTCTGGGTGCTAGAAACAAAATCTTGTATTTCATTCCCTTTTATTTTATTAACAGCATTAAATAGAATTGCAATGCCGCCAACCGATTATTAATTTGGGTTGTTTTACGGCTATACTGAGAAATAGAAATAGACGCTTTCAACGTAAGCATAATGTCATATGATAGAAATCCACGTGTAGAAAAGAAGAGAGGGCTTTAAACAGACGTACACACCTTTTTTTTAAAAATTAACATCGTCCAAGGATTGATCATTTAATGAATTTCTTTATTTTTTAAACTAATCTGGCCTGTTTATCAACATGGAAATACTAACCTAACAATCTATGTATTGGTTTTAAATGGCCTCCTCAGATAGTGCCTTTCATATGGATTCATTCATGGCGTATATTTTTTTCATAAATATCTAACTTATCAGCTGTATGCAACAATTTTCTCATAGCTGCCATACAAAATGTCTTCGCGCAAGTATAATACCTCAGGGACTGGCTCTATAAAACCACAATAAGATCTGTACCAAATGGCAGAATTGACTTGATTTTTTTTCAACAGGAACAATCGAAATGGGTACCATATGTAATTGCAATGGAAAATAATGATCTAATCAATAGATTGACAATTCTCATTACTTCAAGGAAAACATAGAATAGCAGCTACTCTCATACTTGAAAGTGTGATAAAAATTACGGGACTTGAGAATCTTGCATTCATTAAAATGTTTTTAATAGAAACATTTTTATTAATATCAACCCAAAGAAACACTGACTGCTCGGTCAATGAAAGCCACCATTTGCCGCATGAAAGTATTTTTCTATTAATATATAAATACTATTAATGTATTAAAAATATTTGCTAAACTGAGCGGCTACGTGACGGCAGAGAATGTTGGACGGTCTCTTCAAGGATGTAAAAGAGACTCGAACCAGAGGTCCTACAAAAGGATGCGAAGGATATCATTGTTCGATCGTGTGATCAACGATGAGGTCTTGGAAAGGATGCAAAAAAGGAGGAAGCTGATACTTAACATAAGGATGAGGCAGATGAAATTTCTGGGACAAGTAATGAGCAACGCTCCTGGAGAACCTGATACTCACAGGTCAGATAGAGGTTAAAGGAGCCAAAGGAAAGCAACACATTACAAACCTGGGGAGGTCAAGCAAGTGGATGGCAGAACGTGGTCTGGGAGAGTCGGCAGATGCACGAAACTTATTGAGAGACACAAGGGATAGCGGGAACTGGAGAGCCATTATCGCCTACGCCTTGAAAAGACGCGACACATAAAAAGAAAATAAAGCTTAATCGAAGAGAGGAAGAATTGTGTTGTATAACGAGTTAGATTAAAAAAGAATATAATTACAGAAATCAAGTCAATGAATAGTAGAATCGTTGGTACTATAGGACCATGTCTCTGAAATGCCGCCAATTTATAGAAACGGATATTTTGAAGAGAGGAAATCAAATTGATGAGGGACAGTGAGAAATCAGATTCAAACTCGATTTAAAATGCGAATCACACTCGACAACCTAATAAGAAAATCAAGATAATTCATTAATATCTGCCTAAACTCCCCGGTAGAACAAGATTAGAAATAAATGAAGCGACTAGAGGCTGTCGTTGTAAACAACTATTCGGTTCAGTTTGGCGCGCCTTCACAATGCACTAAAATGAAGGATTGGTGCACGCACCGAGGCCAGCGCAAACGACGGTTGCGGGGTCTCGGGGAATTTTCGTTCCTTGCCCGGGTGTAAGCATCCGAACTCCCCACATTAAACCGACCTTGTGTCACAACCTGGCCTCGTGGGATGTTGGATAAATACAAATATACAGTTCAGTTTGATTCTGTGTTGCGGAAGATTCACAATACCTTTCTTTTCCATCTCCTAGGAATATATATTGTTAAAATTTATTTAAATATATTTCTGGAACTATTAGTGCATATTGATCTTTGCACATTATTTATATCAACATCTATATCTATAATTCTCAAAATGTGCGTGTATGTATGTGTGTGCGTGATCGGATGTTGTTTATGCATTTCCACAGTTTCCATCAAATTTTGATGAAATTCTTTTTTGTTCGAGAGATAATTTTTTAGTGTCGGTTTTGAGTTCAAATTGTTGGCGACAATGGCTCTAAATTACTTCTTGCCCATTATAACTCTGAGCAACGATTTACTATTTACTATTTGTTCTTGGATAGATATCTTTCATAAAAACTATAATACAAATAGTCTAAATAATTACAATCATATATATTTTTTTTATTTTTCAGGGCCAGCCAAGTCCAGTTGTTAACTCCACGTTGGAGATGTGCCTCAGTTGAACCCAAATATTGTTACTAATATTTATTTTCAGGTGGGCTTATTTTAAACTTGTCCAACTGAACGGCAATAATTCCTAGTAATGATTGACCAGGTCAAAGACGGGTTATACTGCTCGTTCATTCAGTATAACTCGGCCCGCGTCTAGTTATTTGGTCGAACTCTCTGCCTTCGGGCAGAGAGGAACCCGGACGAGGCTATGCTGAAGGGCAGAGTCTCGTTCGAGGTGGTAGACTGTCCCTGAACCCGTTTTTACGGGTTCCCATAGGGAATATTTTGGGCCGAGATTACGAGCTCGGAATCCCACATTAAACCCGGTCTTGTGCCACATGTAACCCTTGTGGGGGTGTGGCTAAATACTACTGCTAGTTCATCCAATAGAAGGGTTGCGATCCTATCGGGATTGAGTGGTACTTGTCTGATTTGCTTTATTTTGTTTTACGGTATATCAACACCTCAATGAGGTATTTAATGCCGACAAGTTTTTTTTTAAAAGATAGGTTCGTATCAGCAGAATATGTATGTTTTGCAAGAAATCAGTCTGTAAATCAGATTTTATCAACTTATTTTTATAATGAGGGTTTTTGTCGGGAATCAAATGTCTTACTTTTTTTTCTTTTCACTTCTTCAAAAATGTATGGCTTGTAATTTTTTTTTCAAAATATATATTGCTGGTATTTTTACGATAAAATGTGTTTTTATACTTTCATTGCGTTTTGAAGCGAATGTGAGGTTAAATTATCTGCCCATAGTTTAGCCATTGTTTTAGATCCTAACAGGTGCTATGATCCCAGATCAGAGTGGATCTGGGAAGAGGATCAATTAAGAGATCCTTCCAAGCTACTCAAACCTGCTGATGAGGTGGCTGCCGGATGTAGTTAATCATCATATCCAGGAAGAAGCGGTAATGGTAGACTAGACATTATTGTGTTATATGAATGAAATAATTGGTGATATTAATGATGGAATGGGAGGATAAGGAAGATATATAGCGACTGGCTGTTCCTTTATCATATGAAACGCATATATGATCCAATTCGTGAGATGATGCTCGAGTATAACTTACATCTGAGGTTAAATAATTACCATATGAATACTTGAATAAATAATTCAATAAACCTTCCTTGTGGCGTTTCGTAAAAAGTTATTTTACCTGCGCATATAAACATGCACCTCAACAGAATAAACTACCATTCTAAATTCATTACTGGACAAGGACCATTTCAATTCCTTCTGTGCGTATTGTACTTATGATAATCTCTTACCTGACTTATTACTCTCATTTTTCCAATTTCCGTGTAGTGTTCTATTGCGTTAGTGTGAGAGAAAATGAAAGCCAAATGTACACTCCTCACGCATACATAACATCGGAAAAGAGAAAATTCCATCATCAGGAAAGAGGGCTTAGAAAATATTTCGACTTACAAGACATATTGTAGAAAATAACGCCTAAACTATCTAATGAGACGGTGTAAAAGGATATGAGACCCTGATAGGAGATAGCAAAAGAAAGGACAGATTTAAAAAGAGTGACAAATAACAATAAATTGTGACAGCCACTGAAGGGTCACGGCACCTAGAATAAGAAGATGTTTACAAGAAATAAACGAATAGCTGACACATTTTGAAAAAATATCACAGGAAGAAGAATCGTTTTGATTCACGCGTTATCATTTGTTCCTCTTCTTGTTATATGCCATGCACATCTTCAGGCATAATTAACAAAGACCAAAAACCATAACGTGTTTTCATCTTGATATGGAAATATACTGAAAATGAAATAAAATACAGATTCCGTGATAAAAATGCAAAACCAATTGACCATCTTGTATCAGGTTGTACGATATTGGCACCCACTGAATCTAAAACCCGGTAAGACAGAGTGGACCTATCTGCAAGGAAAATGTGCAACTTTGATGGAAAGGAGACAGCAAGAAATTTGCATGAACACCACCCAGACCCGGTTACAGAGACAGGAGTTGTAACAATTTTACGGGACATTACAATATACATAGCTCAATCAAAATTAATTTCGCCCAGACATTATAGTCAAAGACCACAAAACAGAATGTGCATTCATATTGACCTGAATCCCCATGCAGAATCAAATGTATCTTTAAGGATCTTCAAAAAGCTATCAAATTACAAATGAACTTGAAATCGAAATCTCAAAAGAGATGCACGTGAGAACATGAACAATTCCAGTTGAAGTTGGAGCCATCAGTTTGATTGGAAAACCTTCCGATAGACTCATTAAAGGAATCTCTCGTTGTCCAAGCCTAAAATAAATACAAATAGTTAAATTTACGAGTACAGCAAATAACATACGAAGAGATCTGTACAAGAATCACTTCTCTTAAAACCGAGGGAATATAGAACATTCTTGAGAAAAACAGTTTACTCCTAGCAGAAAACAAGGGACATAAAAGAGGAAGTTACGGTTGAAAAGACCAAGTAATTATCAATAAAAAATATCAGAAGGGCGGCAAACAAGGGAAAGAAACTCATTGATATCAAGGCGTTCGACATTTTATCACGCGAAAAAGATGGAGAAGAGCCTAAAAATATAAAACGACGATCAAATCCATAAAGGAGAGCAGGGAACATTTGAAGATTACCCTAAACCTGAAGCATACGAACGGATCATTAACATCGAGACCAATCAACATGAAAAGGGTTATCTTACGTGGAGATTCATTGTCACCATTAATCTTCTGCCTTGTATTTGTGCCACTCAGCGGTCTACTGAACAGCAACAGCTACGGATCCAAATCACAGAATGGCAACCTGAAACTATATTCTATAATGATGATCTAATAAAGGTTTGCCAAGGATGACATCCAATAGTGATCGAAGCTCTGAACCTAGTGCAAAAAGGAATGATTAATTTTACTAACAGTGTCCCAGGTAACATCAATATAACATTTAGGCCTACTAGTTCGCCCTACTAGGAATATCCCAGATTGAAATGTGCTATCAATTAAATGACAATTCTCCTATAGGACGTAAGGACCATAGTTTGTTATCGGCTCTACAGGACACAAAGCAGGAAACGTAACATACATAAATGATAATAATAATAATAATAATAATAATCATCATCAGTAGTTACGCAGTGAAGGGATAAAAACTGAAAACAAATGTTTTATTCTAGCTGCACAGGACCAATGTTTTGTAAGTAGAAATTGGCAAGCATACATATTGTCTTTTCTATCTACGAAAATTGAAGCCATTTATTGGGATTTTCCCAATAATATTTGGTAACGAAAATATTGTGACGTCGGCAAAAAGAAAGGAACACAACCACAGATGAAAATGGTTGAAAAAGCTTGTATTGTAGGAAAAGAGAGGAAAGTTTTTTTGCAAACAGTCGGGTTTGCGGAACTCATCTGAAAGATGCGTCCTTTTATCGGTTTTGCATTTCCTGTGTCGTTTTGGCTGGGTTGAAGAAATAGAGCCTTGACTTCTGTGATTTAGTTGCTGTCCAAATCCTCACACGTGTCATGGTGTTTAGATGACGGAGAGTGCAGACGGGGAACGTGTTGTCTCTGAAGCTCCCAACAAGCAAAAGAGAGTGAGAGTTCGTAAAAACCGCTCTCGTCGGGTTAGTAAAGATCTAAAAAGGTAGCCTGTGATTGGTTGTTTTTCCTCCAATTACAGGACACCCATTAAGCAACTCCGTAATAATTTAAATACATTTCTTATTTTAGATTTCTTGTTAGGATCCGGAAGGAAATGTGTATGGAACAGAAACCCAAGGAAATAATAATAATAATAATAATAATAATAATAATAATAATAATAATAATAATAATAATAAAAATAATAACAGAACAATGACTGCTAAACGCACGGACATCGTGATCAAAGATAAAACATTGCAATGTGCTTTCATATTGATATGTAAATACGAGGAGATATATAAGAATCGTTACCGCAACCACATGTTAGAGAAATCATAAATGTTTACTTGCGGAACTATTTTATGGAAATTAATACCTATATACCGTCACGGAATTGCATTCAGTTAATGTTTGGCAACTTTGGAATTCACCATTCAGAATGCAAGAGAAAAAAATTATCTCGTTCCTCGATAGCAACAAAATGTTTGAATGAGTATGGAATAAAGTAAAGTTTCTGATATTCATAATATAATAATTGTTAAGGCAAACTGATTTGCATAAAATATCATAAATTATAACTTGTGACACTATTTAAGGGAAATTACATCCTATAAGCCTTCACGGAATTGCGTCCATGTCATTTCTGACAATTGAATAATTCACTGTTCAGAAAGCAAGAATACATCTTTAATTCATTCTTCAAAAAAAAAAGTATTGAATAAGTTTGGGAGAAGATCACGCTTCTGACGATATAAGAATCGTTAACGGAAACCGTTTTGCAGACAAAATGATAAATTATTACTCATGTTTTTGTTCCAAAATCATTCAAACAGACTGATTAAATGTCAACATAAGCTAGAATAGGAAATCGTCGGGTGGAATTCCTAGTAAAATTGAAAAGATAGAAAACATATTTAAAAATTACAGTTCAATTCCCATTTTTCACAGAGGTACAGAAAGATAGAAAAAAGTCTGATGAATTAAAAGTCATACGTGGATATGCGTGAAAGATAAAAACATACAGTTATTATCAGAGCCATTATCATTCGGATTTTCTCCTTCAATAAAAGACTTGCTTCAAAAGATGCTGTTTTCTTCAATGCATGTTGTCTGATCTCAATTGATGAGATGATTTTGTTTATGGCAAAATAATACGCCGATATTAATAGAATGTCCTTCATTTTAACAAAACATTCATAATTATTTGTTGAATGATCTCAGGAAAACACTATAGAAATACGACATATCAGTGACAGCGTCACAATTGTTAAGTTGTCTTCGCAGTGGATTAGTCGCTTTTATACCACATCTGTATGTTCATGTCTGGAGATATAAACTTTTCTTTGAGCTTGTTTGTGAGTGTCATCATTATTTAACCGAATTCAAATGATTTCAGAGATTTTTTTTCCCGGGGTACTACAATTGTTATAGTTTCATTGCATTCTAATAAATGCTATTTTTCATCTTTCTGAATTACATTAATAATTTGTAATGTGTGCACGCATTTAATCTGCGATAAAAATCTCAGATCAAATGCATACACACACGCACGCTCACACACATATATATATTTGTGTATTTAGGCAGCAATCCTTCTTTCATGCACATTTCATTAAAAACGACTGACAAGGTGCTTTCATTTAGTTTTTTATATAATTTCTCGTGCGATCTAATAAAGTTTTTTCTTTTCAGAGGATAAATTATATAAAAACTGTCCGAATGTTCTTTTTATCCGAGCGCTTTCGGCTATACATTTAGCCATTTTCAAGGATTATATTTCAACTGTTAGAATTAGAAATAGAAATAGTTTGTTATATGTATGTTTTATAAAGTGATGCATTTTCTTTTTGTTTCAAAACACGGTCAAGATATTATGTCCATGTTCAAAGTTAATATTATTAAGTGTTGGTTTGTTTGTTTTTATTAGTAAGGCTTCCATTATTTTTAACCTTTTTTTGCAAGTGGATCATGCTATTATATTAGTGTCGTCGACAAATACGTATGTATATATGTATGTGTGTTTACGTACTCATGTTGTCTAAGATAGAATATTACAGATTCTACTGAAAATTAATGAGAATATTTATATATTTTGCTCGATAATACTGACCCCTAAAGACACCCACGTCAGAACATTTATAATTAGATGAAAGTATAAGCATCTCCCCGAATAGTCTGCATAATATTTCACAAAGAATAAAATCAGTGCTCAATAATATAATAAATGGTAATGCTTTAATTTAATTTAAATCAAAATTCAAGTGGGCTGTGACCGACCACGACTGCCAGTTTCACGAGCTTTCATACAATCATCAGACGGTCCACAGCTATAGTTTGAGTAAATAGGAACTCTAATACCACTAGGCAAGACCAAAACGTTAAGCCAACCAAATTTCCCAGGAGGATGGTAACCTATCCAGCCAATAACGCAATAGCCGAATAAATGATAAATTCCACCAGAAATGGTATCCCGGTGTAACAAAAAAAGTGCACAATGCCATAGGTAACAATAGCAGCACAGTAGAGTAGCATACAGATTCAGGCAAAAAAAAAGCGCTCGACAATACCGGATATATAATTAAAAATAAAAATAAACAGCACCCAAATGGCATTGAGCAATCTTTCTTCCTGTGTGCAATATTAGGCAGACTCTTTTGTCTGTCGGTTTGTCTGTGTGTGCCGTTGTGGCTGTAGATTGTTAAGCGAGTATGTTTTATTCTAACAGAATTAATCAAGACGCCTATTACACTGTTAGATTTCAGTTGTTTTAATTTTACCCGAAATCTTACATAAACAATGGGAAAATAGGTCTATTCAAATAAAACTAAATTCACAATTGTGTATTATGAAAAAGTTGAAATAATTTGCTACAAATTTAAAATCCATATGAATTAATATTATTAGATGTAAAGTAATGAGTTATTATTATTATAAATATTATTGGTATTCTTCTCCTTCTTCTTCTTCTTCTTCTTATTATTATTATTATTATTATTATTATTATTATTAGCATCATCATTATACAGAAAATATCCATACATTCAGTTAAAAGTGAAAATAAGATCATCTTTGATATTAGATAAAAATATAACTTATATTCAGAAAAGAAATAATTATATACGAACACAAAAATAATTAAATAAAATAAACAAAAAACTTATCAGTTGTTTTTAAAGAAACTTTTCTAAAAGATCTATTACTATACAAATACACACACACGCGCGTGCGCAGACACATATGCAGGGTGTGAAGGGAAAATTACTGACATTTTATATTTTTAATTTCGCGCATTTTATCTACTACATAAAATAATAGTCAGTTGATCACTGTCTGTGAGAAAAAGAGCAATATAACGCAATTCATCCACCCGTAAGTTGGAAATGACATGATGTACTGTTTGGAATTCGTATCTCGAATACGAACAATTCAGAGTGTTTGGGTGTCAATCAGAAGAAGGTGTAGAGGATTCGAAAAGAGTAGGGTGGGGCTAATTGTAATTACGAAGGTACGGCATCTCTAAAAACTCACTCTGATCGTTAAGATAAGGAAAGGAATACAGAATTTGTGGGTGAGGAGGTAGTTCTGCACTAGGACAAGAGCATTGCTGTTTTAAGAACCTATGCCAGGCAATATACAAGAGAACACAACCATTGCTGTAAGACAATTTCTGCGACGACATCTAATATCTGTTAATATAACTCCTCAGACTGCAACACCCTTGATTATTATATGTAGGGCGCAGTGTACAGGGACGTTCGATAAAAGTGACACACCTTATTTTTTTTACTTAAAATTTTTTTCGCCTATTGTTTTTGGGTTCAAACTAATTTTTAATATTACTAATATAAAGACCCCTTCCCGACCACCTAGTAAAGAGTTTACTCAACCTAAGGTATTCTATTGATAATTATAATTTTGGATATAAATCAGATTTAGGGAAAAACTCCATGCAAAAAAAAGTGGCTCACTTATTTCCTACAACTAGTAATCAATAGAAACATAACCGAACAGTTTTAAATAAAGAATAATAGAGGTATAATTTATTTATAATATAGTTCGAAATATTTAATATTCTATGGGTCCTCCTTTATTTTTAATAACCTTTTCAATACTTTTTGGCATTGACTTGATTATGTTCTAGCAAATCTCATGTCCAAGCATTGAATTCCATTCGGATATGAAATTCACAATCAAATTCTCTCTGTTGCTCAACTGCTTTCTCGAGAGCCTGTACTTTATAATGCTCCATAAGGTTTCAATGGGGTTGAGGTCAGGAGATTGGGGCGGCCATGTCATAACACTCACCTGTTTCTCAACAAAGTATTCATTCATCAATTTTGATTTGTGGCAGGGTGCATGATCCTGCATAAAAATGAGCTGGGTGGGGTCGATTTGCACCCTTTCAGCAGAAGGGAGCAGACAAGTCACTAAAATTCTCTTGTACTGATCGTTCCTGAGGGTCTTTTCAATAGGGTTTAAGAAACCAGTTCCATGAAAAGAACCCAGGACATTATACTGAAGGGATGCTTGACAGTACTTACTGCTAAATTCAAAGAGCTTTCAAAGCTTCTTCTTCGGATTTTACATCGCTTATCCTTTGAATTTAACTCAACTTTCGTATCATCGGAGAAGAGGACATTTACTAAAAATAATCAGGTGAGTTACCTTTATCGAACATCACTGTAGTACAAAGAAAATTCCTTATAGCACGAAAGATGAACTGAAGGCAAGGCTTATGGCAGCATTCACCAACTTATACGATAAGACCATCTAAAACAGATGCAGAAGTTCCCGACGTGGTTTGGAGGCCGTAGTTGAAGGCAATGGAGATTTTATTGAAGAAATTTACCCTTTAGCATTTCGAAACACTTTTGTGTAATTTTGGTACATATAACAGTGAAAAGGAGATATCAGTGCTATTTTAGTTTTTGCGTAATTTAGACGACAATTCATTCATTGCAACATATATATATATATATATATATATATATATATATATA
>OZ038489.1:103507254-103509754 GCA_964036315.1 Acanthosepion esculentum | reverse complement strand
ATGCCCAAGTGCCAATCAAGTTACAGCGTTAGCGAATGTTGTAAGTGTTTATAGGAAGGGAACAACGGTTGCATCTTACAATAATACGTAATATATATTCAAGGTATTGAACATTTTAAAATTTTAGTGATCAGAGGGACATCCACTCTGAAAACCGTTTCACATTGCAACAGTTCTAGGGGAGATGTTTTCCGAGTGGTTTTTACACTTTACCAAAGGAATATAAAGGAAAGGAGGAAGAGCGTAGGGGTCATGGCGAGTCCTCGCAATGGTCTGGACCAGTAGGGCTAAGAAATGTAGTTCACCCGAACATTCACCATGAAAATATCTATAAAGCATGGGGGTGGCAAAGGGTTAGAAAGGTGAAAAAATTCATCACCCACGAGGCTCCATTAAAAATTTACTCTGAACTGCTTATGGGAGATTAGGAAATTGAAACAAAGAACGGAATGAATGAATTCAATCCTAAACTGAAGACAACTGCTTAATAAAATATAGCACGTACCGTCCGAATAACGGTGGCTAATCGATGTGGCATATGAAGGGTTCTAAAACGGACTACCATCCTTTTGCACGTAGATGTATACAAGCATATTTCAGCGCTAATAATGAGCGAGTTGTGTCTTCAGATTCAGAATAGAGGAAATTTATTAACGACATCAGAGTATTCTACATATATATTCAATGGTATTCCAATCTGGCAAACGCGACGTACTACTAGGTACTACATAATATCAGCATAATGCCCCTGAAGCCAATTTCGTTTCACGATCACGATGACTTATAAACCAATAGGTTTGTAGCAGCACCACGTGCATAGCAGCCGTAGTAGCAGTGTTTTTCCTGTACAAGACAGCCTGACGGAGATCTCCAGGGTAGTTTAATTCAGATTTTTCCTTCTTCTAGACTGGTTGCCAAACAAGCCTATGGGAGACAGTTTCTCTTGGTATTTATCCGTATCTCCTCGGCTTTTGAATTCAAGGTTGTTCTTCTAGACACAATCTGTCCTGCAATCTAATTATATTTCACATAGGCATGGTTATGTTTCGCGTTATCTTGTTTAACCATACCATAATCACCAGAATACATAACAGCATGTTTATTTTGGATAGAACCAGTTTCACAGATGCGGATTGTGGAATCAAACCAAACCCAGAGGCACCACTATCAGGTAAAATACTGCGCTGACAGGACATATGCACGCATTTTCTGGAATAGAGTGAAAGGTATTTTTTACAATCTTGATGCAACAGGAGAAATAAATTCGATATTGGAGAAGATATTTTGACCCAATTTATTTTTATTATTTATCATTCAATAAAAGGCTCCACAACCACTCAAGGTAGAATGTTACTAAATGATGCTTTTCTTAAAAGATCTGCAAGCAGGAAGTGTATATCAGGATGTATAAGATAGATAATGGTTGAGTTATACTTTAGGAGGTTAAGTTTGTAGTGGCAGGGAATTATCCTATCGTTAGCAACAGTTCTGGGGATGAAAATATGTGAATGGAATTTATATCTTACCAACGAACTGTAAGGGAATGGGGATGATTTTCCATCGTCAACTTAGCACGGCGTTTCTAGCCTTAATATTTGGAGCTGGTGGAATAAGGAGTCTAACTCGTTAGAATATTGGCCATAGCGATAGCAGTAGAATAGTGACAAGCTATTAACTTTTCGCCATATAATATCCAGAGAGTTGTTTGTTTTCCAAATGTAATACACGTTTCCCTTTAACTATATCTGAATCTTAGGAGGCACAGTGGAGTAATGGATAACGGCTTGTATTGAGGAATCGGAGAGCCGAGTTCGAATTCCAGGCGATTCCATTACATTCACTTACGTGCTAATATCCTTGGGAAAGGTGTGAATCCTCTTCTTCTCCCTCCAACTATGGGTAAATAGCAGGACAGACTGGGTTCTATAGCCTTGGATGGCAACTGGTCTAGGAGAAGGACAACTCTGAATTCAAAACCTGCGGAGGGCCGTTTGGGGACCTTGTGGCATCCGCTGCACCAGGTCCCTGTATTCGTCCCTCCAAAAAGTGTGGATGGCCCTGCACAAAGCCTTCACCACTATAATCAAATCCTGTGTGGCTGTCGGGCTTTCAGTTTCTGGGAACTGATCTGTCTGACCCTCATGCGTCGAGTTCGACGGGAGAGCTATAATATCTGAATCTTATTTGAAATGCTTAAATTTCTGCTGCGGCTGCATGCTAAACTGACGAAATTATTGTCTTGGTTTTCAGCATGTGAAACAAGAAAAATAATCTTTTTTCTTTCTTCAGATTTATACTCTAACATGAATAGAATTAAGACAATTGTTTTCAGTTCAGAGAATCTTGTTCGATTCATGTCAGACATTTAAGTTTCATTGGAAGTGAATATGTCACATAAAAATATTTATTCATAGTAAAGGTGAAAATTCTTACATTACTGCAAAAGTTCGTACGCGATTAGAAACATTTTAAATAGTCACCAGCAAAAATATTAGGAAAA
>OZ038489.1:103447254-103504754 GCA_964036315.1 Acanthosepion esculentum | reverse complement strand
GACCCTTCGCTCAGAACTCTTCACCACCATTTAAAGAAAGACATTCGAACGACCAACACAAAAACAGAAAATGTCTCATATAGAGAATATTTAACATTGAAAAACATAAAGGAAAAAAATTAATTATTTTTAATAATTATTTTAATAATATGTGGAAATCTCTATCCTTTACCTGAAGACATACGTGAGACCAGAAACACGTGTTGTAAAACTATGAAAAATAAAGAATAATATTTTTTTTAAAAACCCACATTACAACCCAAAAAGTTTGCGGTACCTTTCTTCTTTTTAATATACACACTTTTCTCTCGTTGAAACCATTATAACCTCTTCATTTTATATATATATATATATATATATATATATATATATATATATATATATATATATATATATATATATATATATATATATATATATATATAACTGAATATTTCAGGATTTGAAAACATAGAAGACTCATGAAGCCCTGAAGGTAGCTTTTAGCTGTTGAAACTGTTATGATGAATGATGCGTGTCATATCAATTAAAACTAAAATGGTAGGCAGTGTATATTTGGAAAAGGGAAACGATTAATGCTTGATTTGAAGGAGTTTAAGAATTATTTTATTATTGATGCTTCTTGGTTAATTTCGTATAGCGGCATATCAATCTCTATGAGCCATTTAAACATATTTTGTTCGTAATTTTATGCTTTCATCTAAAGCTATTTAGTACATAAATTTATACTTTCAGGGTAAAGGTATGTTTAGTAGATATATAGTTTGTAAATCTTAAAATATTTGTTGGTTGGTTTACTTTTAAAAATAACGTATTTTTATATTATTTAATGTTGCAATGATTTTTATTTTGCTATAAAAATGTATTGTATTTTAAAAATGTACAATTGCTTATTGTTTGGCTCTCCACTATTTGCTCATAGATGGGAACCATAACTTCTGCTACATACCCGTTGCTGGGTGGACTTTTGAACAATAGCAATTATTACTCTATTCCCCGCTCCTCAAACTTTCAATCTCCGAATGTGATTCTATCAGAATCCTTGCTGCCGGATGAATATTGTCATCATTCGCAGGAGGCTAATGTTATTGAAAAGATTCATGCGGGAATATTTTTATAATCCGTAGCATTTCTTATGGAAAATAAAACACTTTGTGTGCAACTACCTATTCAAATCTGGTACAATGCGAAATTGTCTAACCTTCGAGCATTTAACTTAATAAGCCGTAGCGTTAAAATTGCGGAACAAAAGATGGAGCTCTTAACATTTGCCAAGGAAATCGAGATAGTGTTGTCATAGTATTGAAACGTTTCAGTGGTGCAAAAGAGGTTCGAAATAAGACTTATCGCACAAAAACGATTTTATAAAAACGGGAATGTGAGGAATGTATAGCTTCAGGAGAGATATGGTCGCCACATTCTATTTTTGATACAAAGATACTTTTCATCATCACGAAGAAACATAATTGTACGTTTATATATGATTATTTTATTTAGAACAAAGATAGTACACAATCACCGAAGTTAAACAATGTCGAGTCTGGTCATTAAATAGATGAGTGACAATTTGCGAATACCAGTTGCTATAAATTGGGATCTGATGTAATTGGTAATGCCTAAGAATTTTTAATCGGAATGCCGTGTTATAATTCCGGTTGGGTTCGTCATACACAAGCGAATACCATTGGTAAAGGTATCTCTGCACATATTCTCCCAAAAGCTATTGTGTTAATTAGTTATACATGTATCTTACAAATTAAAATATATTTTCTGGATTTAAATACAAAGCAAAGGTATGATAAACCGTAGAAACAAATCAATACATTTGCTAAAGCCTAAAGTCATCGATTATTTTGAACCGAAAATCGATAGGTCTTCGTGGAATGACTCGAAAGAAATTTGTACTAATCTTCTAAACTATTTCGAAGGTAGTCAGAAATGTGAACAGGCCTCGCAAATAACAAATGATTTTCTTCGAGCTGCCAAGAAATGTACGTAAAATCGTTAAATATTAAGTGCTTCGAGACACTAAAGCGCTTTTTCTCTTCGCTTTCACGTCCATCCAAGTAATTTGCCCATATAGGACTTGCTTCAAGTAGTCATGATATTCCTTTTTTCTAACGCCAAACAAATTCGAGAAGCGACAATTAAAAATAGAAAATATCTTCCATCTTTTGTTCATAGATTATTCAAGTCGGAATAATCTCCAGGCGACAAAAGACGCTTACTGTACTGAAAGAAGCTATCATTAAATCATTCTGGCTACAGCAGAATAATTGAACCTTAATTGGTGCAGTTTGACAAGACGCTATGTGAAAAATATGTCAATACACAATGCTTGAATATTCCACTGTTGCAAACTACAAGTCATAAACTATAGTTTCATACATACATAAATACATACATATATAAATACACGCAAGTATATATATATATATATATATATATATATATATATACATATATGTATATATATATATATATATACATATATGTATATATATATATATATATATATATATATACATATATGTATATATATATATATATATATATATATATATATATATATATATATATATATATATATATATATATAAAAAATCAATCGAAGTACATGCAATCGCGCATATAGTGATTTACTATGTGTCTGTCAAGAATTATCAATAGCATTTTATATCGTTACCATAAACTGAACGGAAATATCCACAAAAGCATCTCGCCGTTTATATTTAAGAATAAATTTCATAGATAAATAAATCTAAAAGAAACCCTTAAAATCGTAAGGCGTCTATTTTGAAAATGATATACTACTTAAAGTAAAATGAATGGTTGCAATAAAATAAGACTTTTTTATGTTGAGCGGGATTTCCAATTCCACTGCTATTTGTTAATAATTTCAAAAGAATAAATATAACATATTTCAATGGTGGACACGCCACAGTGTTTGAAATCTTTCATCATCCGTGATTTGAAAATTCATATTTGTTTTATTTCTTTTTATTTATAGATTTTCGTTTTACATTATTTCTTTCCGTTTTTCTTTCTTTCTTTCTTTCTTTCTTTCTTTCTTTCTTTCTTTATTTATTTTATTCATTCTGTTCGTATTTCTTTCTCTCTTTCTTTGTCCTTCTTTCTCTCTCTCTTTGTCTATGTCTGTCTGCCTTCATTTCTGTCTATCTATTTTGTCTTTCTTTCTTTTTGTTTTTCTTTATTTCTACTGGTTTACTAAAGCATCTTATACTCAATATTAAAATATATTTTTGAAAGTAATTGTCATTTATACAAATTCATTTTTATCGAACAATAATTAATGGAAATTAACGCGTTGCGTTTGCCATAAATACGATGTCAAAATAAAATTCATCTTTGTAACATACTTGTAAGTAAATGAGTGTGGTTCCAAATTTCATAGAATTGCAGCTGCTTGTGAACAGATCATACAATTGTATATGATTTTCTCAAACCAACATCATCTAGTTCTATATAAAATATATGATGGTAAGTAATGTAAAAAGTGGATGTCACACATGATAGCATGTATAATGAATTATAATCTTCTAATTCCCGGGTTATGTCATCTTTTATAATATCATGTTCCTGTATTATATTTGAATGAATCTATGTTCAGAATTACAGTTAAAAGGCATGCATTTGTTTTAGATCGTGAATAGATCTCCCGAAAACCAAATTTTCATTTAAACATATACGCAATAAGGCTAAAAAAATATATATATATATTCCAGATGCTTTCATTTTCAATTTGCAAATTTGAGCCCTGAGCCGTATTGATAACTTAATTTTAGTAAGACCAAAACATACACTGTCTTTTCTGTCGGAGATGCAATCCTCCTAGATAGATTTAAATTGATGTATAATGTTCGTTTTACGTCGATTGTTGGGGAGGGGTTATTAAATATGATAAAGTCAGTTATATTAAATTTAGTGTAGTATATAATTAATTATTTTTTGTTTACTCGGATATGCAGTAAGTTGTAATATGATTTATGAGATTTTTTAAAGTATTTATTCATATTGTTTATATTTAGAATGCATCTGATATATTTAGTATTATTTGAGGAGTTATTATGTTCTATTCGATGTATATTAAGATTTTAATTGATCGCCATATTTGTTCATAAACAATGTAGTTAGGAAAATCATTATTAATCATAGTTTGTTTATTGTTTTTTTTTTACTTCAGTGTAGAAAATATGTTTGTGGAGGAATTAAATGTAGTGCGTTTTAAGAGAACGTTGTATTTAGAAGCATATTAGTCGACTATATATGAATATTTCACCAAGAAATTAATAGCAAGAAACTACGGATTTTCAAAGCCATCTTTATTAAGAATTTAAAACCAATACGTAACATGTTAATTATGAATATAGTACAGTTCTTATAAATGATTATAGTATTATCTACGGTAAAACTAAACAGTTGTTATTTTGTGAATAAAGCAGGATATAACCGCCGAACAAATTCACTTCTTTACTATGTTACCTCCCATATATTACAATGTTTGCAAAATGAAATTTAAAATTTAAAAAAAAAAAACTATTTGTGGCTTTGTGCATACGCGGAACTGCTAACGGTTTTACTACAAAAGCAAAAACTTCGACGGACACACACAACATTTTGTTTTAGCCACCATGAACCTGAAGTGTATATTTGAATATATCGAAAATTCTTTGAAAAACAAAATGAATAAATATAATCACGGTACCTTCCTCTCTTTAATCAGGAAACAACAAGGCTTATACGTGATTAGAAAAGGATTTTATTGAAAATAAAATAAAAAACATGTCTAAATTGTTTACGCATTATATATATGTGTATATATATATATGCGTGTATGTAGGTATATATATATATATGTATGTATATATATATATATATATATATATATATATATATATATATATATATATATATATATATATATATATATATATATATATATATATATATATATATATATAGGTAGATATATAGAATTAATAGGTTTTATTTTTAGTTCAACTGATTTTAATACATCAAACGTTATTTTTAGTAGATACCGCTGTTTCAGTTCACGCACTATTATATATATATATATATATATATATATATATATATATATATATATATATATATATATATATATATATACAAGATTTGTGGGTACAGTTTCTCACACCAAAAAGAGGACAATAATACATATAAACTTATGTCCGCAAATCCTTTTGCTTTTGATTCATTAAGTTTAAAGTAATTTTATGGTAGATGGCACTGGTTTGAGATTTAGACAATGTTACATTTGCCATTCTTGTAACAATTTGACTTATCTTTTTTCAAAGTTTAAGGTCTGCAGTAGTTGAGATTTTTTTCCGTTTAAAAATGGCAGTATATTCCTATCGTGAGCAGTCAGATATAATTTTTACGCCACGCGAATGCTAATGGACGGGAGGCTGCACAGCAGTATCAGACTGAGGTTCCAGAACGAAGAGAGCCGAGTCATCTAAAATATGCTGTTATTTAGCGGCGCTTTGCAAAGACAGAATCCGTTGATTCATAACTTATTGTTGTAAGTATTTTAGATCTTACTTTTGATTGTACATTTACAAGCGTCTTCCGTTAAGGTTAAAGATAATAACATAAAAAACGAAAGATTTGTTGACTTATGTTTTTATATGGATTTTAGTTATTCTTTGTGAGGAACACGTTCTCAATTTTTGTAATAGTATTTTTGATACAAACAGATATTTCCAATACAACATTTTTCGTAACTAGACTTTGCACTTTTTCTCTGGGACTCATGCACAATTTGGGATATTCACATATTATGTACTACCGGACTTTTCAAAAGATTTTTTCGCTACTTTAAAGGCGCATAAAGCCACTCTACTGGAAATTAACCAGAAGAGTTACAACTTTTAAAAAATCATTCTAGGAAAAAAGCTTTAAAGCATACGCCATCATTACGCTTATTGCATATTTTTTCCAATCGTAAAATGTACCAAAGATCATTCAACATTCTCTAAACCTGTCTGCGTAGCGTACGTATATCTTCGGTTTACGGACTTGTATGAATATCGTATTTTCTACGTAGAACATGTAATAGTTGGCAGAGCATGTGCGAGTGGATTTCCCATGCTGACGCCATTAGTTTGGGTGTAGATATTGCCATTATGGTCATAGAATGGGACTTTGGTTGTGCATGCGCGTAGTAAACCATTTAAAAAAAAATGTGTAGGAATGCTGGTCGTAATGAAATTACAGAGGTACCATTTATATGGTTTGATTACAAAAATGAGGTGCGTATTATGCGTGAGTGGAAGGATTTTTTTTTAAACATGTTTTTTTTTTAGTATGGGTGGTTTGATGGGTGGCGGAGGGATAGAATATACGGAATTGAGGATAATGTCAATTGTTTGTTCGACGGGGACGTTTGTAAATAAGTTTTCAACGTCAAGTGACGCTATTATACCTTGGTTCGGGTTTTTGGTAGACTTTCCTAACGAAACCAGACTCATAAATAATTACATCGGTTACACAACCACACGCTTATCCAGACGTCTTACGTTACACCTATGCGATCACAGCTCAATTAGAACCCATTTAAACAGACACAAAAATTTACCAGACTCCATTAGAAGTATACTAGTAGAAAACACAAATATATTAATTGCTTCCCCCTGTAAAAAAGGTTAAAATAATGGAGGCTTTAATAATAAAAAAGAAAAAAGCCTACCCATAACAATATTAACAACGAACAAAGCCACAACTTGCTAACCGTATTTGGAAATTAAAAACATCCCTACTACACACTAAGATATACACATAATGCACACACTCAATTAAGCTGAAAAATCAAATCATCCTTGATAATGGCTAAAGGTATAGCCGAAAACGCTCGGAAAAATAAAAGATTTGGACAGTTCTTACACACCCATTGTCCAGCAAAGAAAGTTCTTGTTCGTACACAAGAAAAATTAAATAAAAAACTTAATCGTAGTACCTTGTCTGTCGTATTTAATGAAACTTGCATAAAAGAAGGATTGCTGCCTAAATATAAAACTATATATATATATATATATATATATATATATATATATATATATATATTAATAGTTGTATATTTAGGCAGCAATCCTTCTATATATATATATACATATATATATATATATATATACATATATATACATATATATACACATATATATATATATATATATATACACATATATATATATATATATATATATATATATATATATATATATATATATATATATATATATATATATATATATATATATATATATATATATATATATATATATATATATATATATATATATATATATATATATATATATATATATATATATATATATATATATATATATATATATATATATATATATATATATATATATATATATATATATATACATACACTGTAAGCAGTGTGGCTGAGTGGTCTAAGGCATTGCTTTAGAATCACGAGGCACTGAGTTCGAATCCTGGCTGGAATTAATTTCAGCAGCTATCGGACTCCAAGCACAGGGCACCTTTGGCAAGTGTCTGTTCCATAGCCACGGGTCCACCAAAAACCATGTGAGGGAATTTGGGAGAGGAAACTGTGTGGAAGACATCGGGGGCCAAAGCTAGCACGATATCACAAAAACACCGTGATTGCGAGTTGAGGTGGCCAGCCTTGTTCATTCATGTTCACGCTGGGTTCGCACCAACTCTCTGAAAAACTCTTAATTGGCTCTGCACACGCCAATAACAGTATAAACTGCAGGTGGGCTCTGTGGGCATTTCCCAGTTGGGAAATTGCAAAAAAATGCCTGTGCATATGTTGCAATATGCGCTAGCTAGCTGTGCATTGCAACGGGTGTCCTCGATATCGAGTGGCCAATTGTTATTATATGTATGTATGTATATATATATGTGTATATATATATACATATATATATATACATATATATATGTATATATATATATGTATATATATGTATATATATATGCATATATATATATATATAAATATATATATATATATATATATATATATATATATATAGAGAGAGAGAGAGAGAGAGAGAGAGAGAGACCTTTAAAAAATAAAATTCAAATACTATGTCTATATCCAATAATTAATATTATCAAGATTCTACGTTGCATTAAATTCAAATATTTATATATATATATATATATATATATATATATATATATATATATATATGTATACAAACCATTTTTCAATAACCTTATATTGATCCAGAGGTGAGAGGGATATTTGCGGAGCCCCGATTCAGAATTGTAGAAAAATGCTAATATATTTAAGTAGTGAAAACTCATAAAATTTAAAGTTACTTGTTTTTAAATTGACAGGCTTTAGATATTTGAAACTTTATATTTATATAGATTAACCAATCAGTGAAGTCGTACTAGATGCGCAGTATTCTTTGAATTGTCACACAGTAAAATATCTAAAAATGAAATTTTCGAGTCTCAGATTCAGAATATGTCCAACGTTATTTTTTCTTTATTAAAGGGAGTATTTAAAAATAAGCTTGCGATTAATAAATCTAAATTTTACATTCAACAGGAGGATACATTTACATTCCTTTGGATAGATGAATCGTAGTGCCCAGCCACATTATAAGGAACTTTATAATCATATATATATATATATATATATATATATATATATATATATATATATATATATATATATATATATATATATATATATTAGTAAAGAATCTATCCACTTGCCGTGTATCCATAATAACCTATACAAATCTGTGCAGCCTAAATCCGCCACTAACTCCAGCAGTAAACACACCTTTGACACATACAAAACCAAAATGCGTTGAAGTACAATGTTGAACTAAAGTACATCCCTAACACTTGTGTCAATACCAATAGTAAATCTACGAAGAAGAAGAAGAAGAAGAAGAAGAAGAAGAAGAAGAAGAAGAAGAAGAAGAAGAAGAAGAAAAGCAAGTATATGTAAATATATTGCTTGGTGGGTAACCACTTTCTTTATGCAGCCTCATATGCGCTTCAGAAAAATGTTCTTATATGCAAGCAAGGACTTTTGGTTCTTACAAGTTCCATCTAATGGGCATTTATTCTTATTTCTTGCGTTTTGTTTATTTATTAGTGTTTCCAAATTAGGAGTGCATCTGTAACTTAATTTACATTTTTATTGAATATATTAAGTAATTCTGAATGTTTTGGGAAATGTTTAGTAAGCATCTTGAAAAATATTTTCCCTATTTTACATTTTAGCTCTAAGTTAAATGTCGGTTTAAACCAATTAATATTGTTTTTACTTTTCCTGGAATTGGTTTTTTATGTTGTTTAATTTGGAGTTTAAATTATATTTTGGTTTTGTGACGCTCTACCTTTAAGTTCTTCCAATATTCTTTCGTTTTATTCTAAAAGAATATTCTACTAGAAGAGTTTCTGAATAACCTAGATTATCTCCCTTGTGTTTTATCATGTTCGGAGGGTGGTTGGATCAGTATTCACATATTTTAATTTTGAGTTCGGTTTCAAGTATAGGGAGACATTACGAGCTTGAAGATTTAATTCCACGTCCAGATAGTGGTAACATTTTTTATTCTATTTTCAATCAGTGTAAATAATGCAACGGTACTTGCACTACATAAGATTGAAAAGCGGTTGGCTGATTTACGAATAATAATTTTCAACAGTGATAAACAAATCATATGGGAACCATTTTTTTTTCAAAATTTCGTCACCTTTCACCAATATCGCGAAGACATTGTGTCGGTAAAAACTTTAAATGCAGGTTTTCGGCTCTTTCCTGAAATTTAACATTACTATTTCGAAGCAGTTTTGACAAATAGAACACTTCCAAACATTGCGTTGCTTTCAAGAGATCATCCCATGAAAACAATTATAATTTATCCGTTTAATTATTGGAAAATTTTTATTACATCGTGTTATACAAATGATACATTTGGATTTAAATATCTCAATAGAAAATCATCATCAATGAATAACATGCAAATTTTCTTCCGTGTGGATATGAATCAATTTCATTGTTATAAACTGCGATTCCGGGCACCTAGAGGCGGTGTAATCGTTAGCAAGCTTGTCTCGCTAGAAAAATTACGACTGGGTAAGTTCGATTCTCTCTGCCACCTACTTACGGTCTTGTGCCCGATCTAAGCTATTTTCATTCTTGAAACATGGTTAAGAAGAAGTATCTATCAACTACTAAAAAACAGAAAATAACAGAATTATAGAGTAAGGGAATGTCCACATTGGAGATATCAAAGGATTTCAGCAGAGATCATCGAACAATAAAGAAGGCTGTTGAAAATATAACTAAGTTAAGAACTCGATACAAAGGGAAAGGCTTTAAGAAGTTGCTAAACGTAAACTAAAACGAGTTATAGTGAAACAACATTGACCAGATGTTTTTTTGTGTGTATATGTGTCTGAGTGTGTATGTGGACGCGCGTGTGTTTATGTGTGGCTATTTGTGTGTGTATGCTCACATTCTATGGTGGTGGAATTTGAGGCGGTGTAATGGTTAGCCAGCTTGCCTCGCTAGGACAAATACGACTGAGTAGTGAGTTCGTTCATCACTGAGACCCCTCTACATTCGGCCATGTGCCATATCAAAGATACGCTTGGAAAATAACTATAAATTGAGACAGGTCGCTTTTCAATTTCAGCCCTCTTCATATCAATGCATTTCGTGTGTGATTACCCTTGTGTTCACTTATTAATAAAATTGGAAAATAAACGTTAAATTTCGAATTTCAAATTAAAAAAGAAATAAATCAATAAAATAAATAATTATATTTATTAAATTCAAATTTCCTTATTTGCTAAACATTAGAATAAAAATGAAGTATCTATATTAAAACAGTGCAATTTTCTTTAGAATTTAATTGTTTTAAAATTTTTCCTAATTTAAAATCAAATAAACTTGTCATTCGGAAAATAGGGAAAATGTTTGACCTGACATATATAATATTTTTCAAAAAGGAAAAACAACTTGGTTCTTTTGAATTCTGATGACTTACACCTTTTCTCACTCTCATTTGCCTTTGCAATCCAGGACATGGGCGTATATGTTTGTTGTTTATTCCTTCATATTTGCTTCGCTGAAATATCCTTTCTCTTGTATTTTGTATTGATTACTCCATCCATTAGCACAACACTTTCTAATAGATTAATTGTTGATAAACGTGCTTTCAACGTATATTTTTAGCATGAGATTCAGCAGGTTTTCCTTTGCTGATTACGTAAGGCTTATATTTCTGATATTATCAATAAGTTATGAAAAATAATGTAAGAATGGGCAGCCTTTGTGTCTCGTTATATAGCTTATTTGTAGTTCATATTCATATTGTTACTATATTATTTGTAGTTCATTTGCTCTGATCACATTTTCTTTGTCACTATATTCCTTCTAATTTATATTCTCCATAGACTGTCTTTATTTGTCACTATATTTCTTGTAGTTAATATTCTCCGTAGACTGTCTTTGTCATTATATTCCTTCTAGGTCATATTCTCCCTAGACTGTTTTTATTTGTCACTATATTACTTTCATCTCATAATCTCCTTACAATGATTTCATTTGTAAGTATACTTTTGCAGTTCATTTACGCATTAGCATATGTTTATTTCCAACTTTGCTCTCTATGCGGTATTCTGGATATTCTTTGATTAAACCACCCGTTTCTTGCCTCAAGTCTGTTTTAATTTGTGGGGAATATATTTCGTATTGTTTTGTAAGAAACAAGAAACACGGCTTCGAATGTTTTCCAATATGGGAATTTTTTAATAACCGGTTAAATGCGGAGAACCTGAACACCTCAGTCCTGAAAGATTATTGCACTTAAATGAAGAAAAAGAGTGATATTACCAGGAGATTTTATTCATGTCCCTCCACTTATTACGCTCTAGTTGAGCAGGAGGTGGCCTAGAATTGTTCTCAGTAAAGAAATATGAAGAAATTCAGTGAATACTTCGGTGAACATTTTTTAGCCCGAGTGGTAGTATTTTCTAATTTCAGTTAACAGATCTTCTCTGCAAAAGGAACTACAAACATTTTATGAAATGCGTCTATTTAAATTCGAATTGACGTAATTATCGTACATTATATACATTTCTTCTTCTTCTTCTTCTTCTTCTTCTTCTTCTTCTTCTTCTTCTTCTAATTCTTCTTCTTCTTCTTCTTCTTCTTCTTCTAATTCTTCTTCTTCTACTACTTCTTCTCTTACTCTTCCTTCTAATTCTCTTGCTCTTCCTTCTTCTTTCCTTGCTCTTCCATCTTCTTCTTCTTCTTCTTCTTCTTCTTCTTCTTCTTCTTCTTCTTCTTCTTCTTCTTCTTCTTCTTCTTCTTCGTCTTTTTCTTCTTCGCCTTCTCCTCCTCTTTTTACTTCTATCTTCTATTCTGTTTCTTCTCTCCTTTCCTCCTCCTTCATCTTCTTCTTTTTCTTCGCTTCCTCCTCCATGTTCTTCTTTCTTCTACTTCTTCTTCTGTGTACCGTGTGCCCATAGTGCATACTCGATAGTTCATAGAAAGTTTGTCTTTTCGTCATCGATACCAATCCCTGTTCTGCCTATAGAAACCCTTTAGAAAGGTTAAGCGCTGACGTTTTCTGTCTCTCTTGCCTTTAGTATGGCTTGTGAGCGTTAGATTTTACAGAACTTCATTCCTCTTCATGCGTTCTTCAAATTTCAACTGGCTCTTTCTGATTGTAAGTACAAGAGTTCTTTTAAACAACTTTTCCCTAAGACTTCATCGTTTTTCATAGTTTTATTCCATGGTATTCTCATGTTTATTTGCCTCAAGTATATTTTCATACGAGTTGACTGTCCAGCATTCATTGCTAACAGAGGAGGACTAATATCGCATAAGTGTTCGATGCACTTTGTCTCTAACAAAATATTATCGTGTCTTAATACATTACTTAGTTTCTGCAATTCATATTTCTCTATTCTAATATGACTTCGGATTTCAGTGTCACAATTTGTCTCCTCTGTTCCAAAACTTACTTGATATTTAAATTTCCCTGTGGAGTTTTTTTGAACGTGAAACCACCTCTTAACTGCCGTTTTTCCTGGAGACACACTGACCGTAGTTGCGTCAACTTTTGGGGTCCCATATATGGGAAAATGGTTCCCTCACGCACAAAATGGGCCAAAACACTATGAATCTTTAGATATATTTTTATAGTAAAAGTACCAGCAATACCTTTATTAAAAAAAAAGAAATTATTAAAAACCTCTTTACAAACATGCATCAGTGAAACCGAATCCAAAAACTTATTTCTAACAAAGAATACATATTATATTCATACGAACCTATCCTAAAAATCTTGTCAGCATTAAATAACACAATGAGGCTGATATACCGTAAAACAAAATAAAACAAACCATTAATTCTGTCTTTTTACATTTGAAATTCATTTTTGTTTTCTTCTCGCATTGATTTACTAAATTATAGATAAATTCCTACAGATTCATTCTCACAGTACTCAGTTAAAACAATGCTTAAACGTGAAAGACATCAATCTTATTTGCATCCTGATTGCATACGGTAGGCATTTACCTGACAAGGATATTGTTATTGTTATATGTGTGAACTTTTAACTACGTCTGTAGCATATCCGAAATGACTTACGCCAACATTTACCGATGCTGACAGACTACACATTTCGTGATAGGGAAAAGTCTAAAAGTAACTTTGTAAAATGGTGTTGATGTTACACAGGGTTATTTTAATGTATTTTCGGCGGATTACAATTCGTACAAATATTAAAAAACAAACATTCAAAATCGTATACAGGATGCCAGTTTGATTTCAACCATTGTTAAACTAGATATAAATATATAGATAAACTAGATATAAATATATAAGTAAAGAAGATATAAATATATAAATAAACTACCGAGGATCATTTTAGATATAAGTAACTGATTTTGCTTGTATGCTATTAACGGTAGAATATTTTATCTCCTTTTAAAGTTCATAATAAATAGTGTCAAGTTATTTTTGGTTGCATGGTACCATGCGTTCGGATGGATTACTCACAGCCGTAGCTTCATTACTGCGGGTTGTTAACTATATTTGTGTCATTTAATTTAACCTTCTAACTTCTCCGAAAAAACCGTGAACTTATTCCGCTAATGGATAATGGCTGACACCCCTTGCTTTGAAAATCTTTTGAGACACCAGATTTCCCTAACCATCAAGTAAAACTCATACAAGTTGCTGCAGAATTACCTACCACATATGCTTGCAAGTAATGTCTCCAATATAACGGTAAGACATTAGTTCGAATGTTTTTTTTTAAACTACCGTAATTTCCCATGTATAATACGCCTTCAAACATAATACGTACCCCAAAATATGTGCTGAAAGTGTGGAAAAATCCTTCCACTCACGCATAATACGTACTTCTTTTTTGTAATCAAACCATATAAATGGTACCTCTGTAATTTCATTACGACCAGCATTCCTACACATTTTTTAAAAAATGGTTTTATACATAGAACAATATTATTCTAATTTAGTTTTATGATAATTCTTATTTTATTTTAAATTTGTAAGTATCGTTAGCTATATATGATTGTATTTAACATCATTATGGGGTCGCAATCGCCGAATGTTAGTGTCAAATTATCATATGTTTGTGGTGATTAGTCTTCTTGCAACTAAAATCGACTAGGAAACAGCATTTTTTTAAAGATTTTTGTAGCTTTACATAATACGCACTCCTAATTTTGCTTATTACTTTTTTAGGAAAAAATGCGTATTATACATGGGAAATTACAGTAGCTAATATCTTGCCATTATGTAGGAGGTAATTCTAGGTGATATACGTAGGAGTTATTTCTGACGCATTCTCTATATAAGATCTATCGCAAAGGATACTGGAAAAATTACCGGCTTGTTTGACCGCTTAGGAAAGTACCGGGCTTCTTCTGCTATGCTTTATTTGTACATAGTCATGGTCAGATAAAAAAAATGAGTCATGGCTGTCACATCTCGGAAAGACCTGCCTAATACTAACTTTCCAAGCTTGGCAGAAAAATACACAGCATTGTGGAAACTGAAATATTTCCCTGCTTACATTCACTTTTTCCACATACGAAAATTTGTAAGTATTTAATTTATATGAACTTCCACGGGGAATTTTCCGACGAGCGCCATGATTTTGAGGCATAAGTTCAATCATTTCTTTAGTCATATCGCACCAGGCAAGACGGTAGAATCACTGAGACAATGTTACTGAGTGTAAAATAATAAGGAAACAGAGAATTATTATTAAACAGCAAAAACTTTAGAAGAGTAATCTAAAGGACAGTGCATTTCAGTTTTCGAAGATCAAAGTTGGCTGGAAAGTATGCAATTCGAAGTGTACTCTACAGACGAGAAGTGCGATAAATTAAAATCTTGGCATAGAATTTACGATTAACTCTAACTAATCAACAGTGAAGTTATGAGACCTTGCTGCCAATCTAGTAGTTTGCTTAAATTCACAAAGTCTAGGTAACATAGCGAAGAGTTCATCAGAATAATTACTAAGGATGTATTTACAAAATAGGCGCTGGGAAGCTACATTCTGGCGGTATGAAAGTTACTAAAGACGTGATGCAAGATCAGGTCAATAATATTGCAGATTCTAATTTGTATTTAATCAAGAATCTCTTGATATACACAAAGCGCAACGGAGCATATGTGGCAGCAAAATTCAAGGTATGGTCGTTGAATCACTCCTATTTATTTAATCTGTAGGAATGAAGTTCCCTCGTCATCTATCCTCGTAATATTCACTTCATACGTATTCCATTCACGTTCATAGCAAATATGTTTTTAAGTAGCCCCTTGTATTGTGTAAACTTTAGTAAAATAAATCAATAAAATGTTGCCCTGTCGCAAATTTAGATATTTAACATACGTCTCCGTATTTTACTTTACTAACATAGCAAAATTTAGAGATAGGTCGGCATAATCACTAATTTTAGGAACATTTTGTCGGCCGGTAGTAAATAATTACGAATTAACGACCCCCGAGAATTTAAACAAATTAGCTTTCCTTTTAAATAAGATGAAGTCTTTAGGTATTTGACTTCCAAATTACGACCTTAACTTTGTTTCTCTTTGCCGAGAAAATTAAAAGTTAACGGTGGCCAACAAACACTGTATCTCTGGATTAATTTTTGATGATGTTTTAAAAAAAGCCTTTATCTTTCTTCTTTATTAAATAAATTGTAAGCGTATGCAAAAAGCAAATAAATCTTACTCCATTGTCTCTGCTAAGTCACATTCATTTCCGTATTTAGTTGTAGTAAACCGTGTTTCCTTACTTTGTCATCTAATCGGTGCATTTAATAGACGTTGGTACTTCGAATCTCAAAACTGCTTCAATAAAAAGAAGCAGGCACGCGTAAGAGAAAATAATAAGAGCCAAAAAAGATAACTAAATTATAAGATAAATGAGACAAGACCTATTCCTATCTCAGGATCTTCGATTTCAAAGTAAGCTGCATTGATTTGTAGACCTACGTCATTGTAAGTAAAATTGCTCATAGAATAATGCGAAAGGAGAATAGACAGGAAATTTAAAAAAAAGAAAGAGAGACAAGATATGAAAACGGGCTTTATTTTAGTCTTTGACAACAAAAAATTCCAGAAGGCAGGATTAAGAAAATTCCCAGTATAAAAAAAACAAAACATTTCCAGCAAGTAGGAGCCTGAATTATCGACAATAGTTACAAATCACGCGCCAAGCTTACACGCATGCGCACAACGAACACCTTCGTGACCCAATCGTCATAGATTAGAATCAGCCATTGTGGTCGTCTTCTTGTGTAAGAGGATTTTTTTTCTACTCTAGCATCTGTGTGTGCGTGTGTTTGACGTGCGAACGGATTAATCTTCAGAGTCAACTCTAAACAAGAAGAGGGATTGTATTTCACAATCTTTGAATTTTTTTCTCTTTATTTATTTAATTCTATTCGGAGTCTCCGCAATAATAGACAAAGCATATTCAATGAGTGGCAATGTTTTTGTCGTCTTTAGTGCGATGGTAATTGTGAAATCACTATTGACATCTCTATGAATAATGGCGTCATTGTTACAGTTTTCTTTCGGCGAATTTCTTTCTTTCATTTTTTCCCTTCCTCGTTTGTTTATTAGCGTATTTGATTATTTTGACATGAATCTTTGTTCGATATTTTTTAAATATTATTTCTCATTATTTATTGTCTGTTTTCATTTTTGTTATTTCTTATATCATATAAAGTACAAAGATTTGGCGAATGTTGTATTTCAGTTTGCAAGAAAAAATAAAGAAAAAAAAAACATGTCGAATAAGGTTTTTCTTCAAGTAATTAAGTAAACGAGAGACGAAACTGACTTTAAACGATTAAATAAATACGCTTGCATTTTTGTGTGATTTTCTGTATGAAGAGCTATTATTTACACCATATATATCCAGAATATTGTCCTCATTTTTGTTGTTATTATCACGACGTTTCTCTCGTTATTCCCATCCGGCCTTCTTAATGTGGGTATCAATCAGGAAACCTTACAAGGAATGCTGAAATTTACACTTTATTTAATATTCAGGAGTAGACTATTCTCGTTACATTGCTCATGTTTAGGGATATTGTCTGTTTCTTATTCTGTTCATTTTATGCTTATCCCTTTCCACTGAATCCAAGTACACACTGCCCGATACAGGGATGGAACTCACAACTACTATGCCAGCAGATTCTGAAACTAACGTTTTTGCTTTTCAGCAATTCTAGCATAATAATTAATTCAATATGCGAACCGCTAATTAAAAAAAATGCACAAGCTGCTTAGGTTGGTTATTTTCTGTCTGTTTGTCTTGCCTTCAACATGTGCCGTGACATTCAAATATCTCGTTCATAAATGTGGGTCTTAGTAATCTGGATTGAGTCCTTCTGATTCTAATTATAATTTATGTTAGCATTTTTCTTAAAACTTCATCATTACTTACACAATACATCATATTCTTAGCATCCTTCTGAATAACGAAATCTATGTTGCATCAATACACTTCGGTATCTGCGAGAAGATTGCGCAGCATTTACTGCTATATAAACCGATGGATTATATATAGAATGAGAAGGAAAACTATGTTTTAAACCTCCGCTCTAGTAATACCTAAGCATGGGAAAGGCTTCAGGAGTAAACCCTGAGGGCAAATCTGGGAACAGAGTTCCTATGATACTCCGAGGTTATGTTCAACTTCGTTCTGTAAATCCTGTGACGACGCCAGTGCCCAGCTGTATTGTTCTCTACCTTTCCCTTGGACAACATCGATGGCGTAAATAGAGGAGTTATGCTACATGGCCAACCAGCGGTCTCTCACAAAACGATATCCAGGCCAGCACCCTGGATAGGATACTTCAGCATCATCTCACCGCGTCCGATAAACATGAGAAATAAGAGTCTACCGGTTATAAGTCAAAGCTTGATTTCGTGGACTGATCATCAGTCTGGAGTAAACCAACATGATTGACCAAAGCATTGAACAGACGCCAGTTATCAAAATCAACACACTTGCCTAGTTGGCCAGACTATACACCCTTCTTCAAAAGCAGTGGCTCCACTGGCTTGGACACGTAAACCGTATGCCGGATACGAGGATTCCAAATGTCATTATTTACGGTGGAATTGCCACCGGCAAAGAAGCACGAGGGCGACCACATCTTCATTTCAAGGATGTCTGCAAAAAGGATATAAGATCGATGAACATGGTCATCGAGGTTTTGCAAGACGTAGAAAAGCAACCGCTCACGCTGGAGACACGATGTACACCGAGGACTGAAGCGAGAAGAAGAGAAACGGAGGTTAGCGTCGGAGATAAGCGTCCCCGACGGAAAGTAAATAACATGGTGACTTCGGCTGAGTTCGTCTACACATGCATTTGTTTCAGTCGTGATTGCGTACGACTGTAGGCCTGTACAGGCATAATAGACTCTGTGCTAGCATCAACAATCGCGGTATAACTCTTTGGGAGCAGATCCATGGTTTCTTCACACAGACCAATCACATTAGATAGATGTTAGGAAACCTTCCTTTGTTTATCACGGAATTTGTATGTTTCTTAATACTTTACTCAGCTTTTGGCATATTTCTTTATCAAAGAACGACTTCGAATTTCGGTAACGCACATTCCTTCCACTGATACAACAATACCAAGATACTGAATGTAGTTTACTTACTTGATGCTAATATTCTCAATTTTTACTTCGCATGTTAAGCTTTTTCTTTTGCTGACAACCTTACGTTATTTATGCACGCAATTGATGCCCAAGAAGTATTTTTTGGATTTATTGCCTATATATTTGTTTTAAATAACCAACGATTTACCTCTGGTCAACGTAAAATTGGAATAGGATATTTTGTTCTATATTTCTCTATTTCTATATTCTCTGTGTCGCCTTGACGTGGTAGGACATCTTCAGTGCTTCAAAGATCTCCAGAGCTATGTTGGCGGACATTTCAGTTCTTCGCAGGACCAATCAATCTGAAAAGTTTTGTGGGGTGGAAGTTAGACAAAAGACACAAACTGATACTCCAGGTTGGTGGTTGTGGTTAGCATACTACTCACTTGAAAAACTAGCTTGTTACAGAAACCTTAAGGATATCTTCAAACAACCACATAGCCTGGGAAGAGTCTTCCAAATTGGAGCGTATGACGCGTACTGGGGAAAGTCGCAATGAAAGGCAACCGGCATGACATGGGCCGATTTGAAGAGCATCGCCCTATGTTCCCCAAGGAATTAAGAGTCATAATGAATATATATATATATATATATATATATATATATATATATATATATATATATATATATGTGTGTGTGTGTGTGTGTGTGTGTGTGTGTGTGTGTGTGTGTGTGTGTGTGTGTAAACAAAATAATATTGAAATCTTTAACGGATTCACTCAAGCAAGACAATAAAGAATCTAAAACACAAGGGGTTATTTGACGTGGTTTGATTTGGTTTCTTTTGATTTACGGCGTATCAACACAAATGGATTATTTAATGCCCACAAGATATTTATTGATGGTAATATTTTTTCAAAAAGTATTTCCCCAAAATGTATTGCTAGTAATATTTTTCCCCTCAAAATGTATTGCTGGCCATAATGTATTTATTTCTAAATATATATATTGCTGGTATTAAAACCTATTTTTACAATTTCATAGTATTTTGCCCCCAATTTATGGGTTAACTATTTGGGTCGCTAACAGTTGCTGTCTCACCAGGTCAGGGTAGACCTGTGAACACCAGCATTTAAGAGTTAGTTCCACACTCCTCAACACCCTCTGTTCAAATGCCTTGCTGCCGGATGTAGTTTATTGTCTTACCCAGTACGCTTGGGTGTGGATAAATTAGAAAAAAAAACATTAATAAATAGCAGGAGCAATGGAAAACGTAATCAGAGAAACAAAGAAAGAGTCATCACGAGGACTGTAGATAGCAATTAATATTTCATTTCAACTTTTTAGATATTAAAGTTGGAAAACATGGGACCGTAAGAAGGTTCCACAAGCGAGAAGTGCGACAAAATCAACTGTAGGCATGGAATTTACGTTTTTATCTATCCAGCTCAAACGTTAATTGCAGAAATCTTGTCGCCAGTCTAGTACAGCGCTTAAATTTGTAAAGTATACGTACGAAAGCAAAATGGTCATCAGATCAATTACCATGAAAGTAATTATAGAAAAGGTGGGCGGGTAACTTTACAGCAGTGAGAATGTAACGGAAATCGTGACGCTAGATAATTACAATAATACTACTGATTCTTCTTTTGATTTTATAAAGGATATCTATATGTCAGGAGAACCGAACCATATGTGGCAGTAATATTCTAAGCCTGGACGACTTGTAGACTTATTCATCAGCGATAAGAATTTGAGTTTTCTGCAGGCACGATTATCTTTTACGCTCGCAATAATGCACAGCGCTTTGAACGTCTATGCGTCTATAAAATATTTCGGGTTTTCAAGTGTGTTATATACGAATAAAGTGTCGCTGCCGACAATTGAGTTTAAGCATAGACCGCCAGTGTGCAAACACAGGCGATCCCTTTGTTGAATTACGTAGACCACATGACCATAGAGGTAGCGAATATGGGAGGCAGCGTGTGTCTAATTCATCGTTATACCTAGTCTATTCTCTGTTAGCATTTGGATCTCATTTCTATTCTATCCTCTAGACTACACTGATCCGTATTTCTACTCTATCCTCTATTACTATACGGACTGCTGTTCTCTTCTCTACACTATTTTCTATCTGGATCAATACGGTGATTACTATTCGAGCTAGTATTATCGAGCAAGTACAATTAGTGCAAGTGCTATTTGAAGGCGTCTGACACCAGTATTGTTCAACGGCTTACTATAGTTATATCTGCGATTACAAAGCCTCTACTACAACGAGCATTACGAAAGTGACAGCGAGTATTCGTTGACATTACAAAAGTGACAAAAAGTGTTCGTTGACATCACAAAAAAAATGAAATCTCATCACATATATAATCAATTTCTAAAGCTTTGATATCTTTAAAAGATGTGGTTTATTTCAAATACAGTGCATTGCAGCCTTATCTCGGTTGTAGCTGTTCGATGCCTTTTCCTAAATTTAGATAGTTTAACATTATTTACGTTGTCTTATAGGGAGTGGAACATTAACTCTTCTGCATTCTGTCACAGATGCAATGTTTAGCATTCGTAATGCATATTTTTCTTTTCAAATGCGTTTTCAGGTTTGGGTCTCTTCTGTAAAAATATGTTCCTTTTATTGCAATATACGTATCAGTTGATGGCAATCTTCCCTTCTAACTCTCCTTTACTATGGGGATTTTATAATTGTAGTTTAGATGTGGCACAAGGCCGAATGTATGGAGCACCCATCTTGTGAGAAAAGCTTGATAAACATTTCATCTCGTCGAAATACCAACTTTTCTTTACTATCAGTGACTTCATTTTCATCTCGGAGTCTGCTATCTAAACCCATCTAAGTATCCTAAGCTGTTAATATTGCGTACGCCAAAAATACTCATCCTAAAGGGTTTTATCATGATCGCCCAGTTGTAAAAATTGAATTACTCTGATTAGAAGAACAGTATATGTTTAACGTCCCATTTTACTTTACATTTACTCAATTCATTAAAAGATGGTTCCACCGTCCTCACAACCTCCAATCTTCTGTCCAGAGGCCTTGCTGCCGAATGTAGTTTCTCGACAGACCCAGGACTATGTAATGACTAGAAATTATAATAAATATTGTTAAATAGGAATAAAGTGTCCCTACCGACACTTGAGTTTGAACCTAGGTCACCAGTGAGCAAACACAGGCGATCCCAATATTGAATACATATATACAATACATAACATATTGACCACAGGACCATAGAGGAAACCAATATATGGGAGTTAGCTTGTGTCTAATTGAACGCATTTCTATTATATCCTCTATTACTATACAAATCAACATGTCGACTCTATCCTCTATTATTATACGGGGCGCTATTCTCTACTCTATTAACTATACTATTCTCTATAATGATAACTATACTATTTCTCTATTCCGATTACTATATGGGTTACTATTCATGCGAGTATTATAGAGCAAGTACTATTAGTGTGAGTGTTATTAGAAAGAGTCTGACAACGACGTACTATAATTGTATCTTCGATTACAAAGATTCTACTACAACGAGCATTACGAAAATGACAACGAGTGTTCGTAGACATCAAAATAAATGTTCTACTATAAATGTTAATAATTAATAGGTTTTGTTTTTAAGAAAATATATTTGTTTTAATTATGTAGTAGGGTTATAGAAATATATTTAATATATCTGTAAGAAATAACAATTATAGGAAGACAGTCTTTTCAACAATCGTTCCATTGTATCTACAATAATAAGTAATAATCTAATGAAAATGAAAATGTATTGAGTAAATATTTTTCTCAAAGAACCGTATTCTGTCTGCAAATATTTTGATTCTCTTGTAGACAAACAGACGTTTGACAAAGAAAAATCAGAATGAAGATAAAGAATTTAAAAGAAAGGGAAATACATCTAAGTTGCCGAAAGGAAAAATTAATCTTGACATTCCAAAAAAAAATATTGACATTTAATTCATTTTATATATTGTTTTATACAGTCAAATTTTTCATTCATGACTGTTTTGCTTCTTTTAGTAATACTTATCATTTAGTAATAGTACTGTTATTTATTGGAAAAGAGTACAATTAAAACAAAATTATAAATATCCAGAATACAGAGCAAACATAACATTATTACTAATACTTAGTTGAAATTTATACTGGAATGATGAATTTATTTGAGCGGACTGCAAGGAGCTATCTTTATTTTAACTTACAGACACTAATCTTCGACAGTCTGAAGACTAACTCTGCAGTGTGATGATGGCACATCATCGCTGATCGGATAACCTGTTATAATGAAACACAAGGTCAGATCGAAGTGTTTCCGCAGGTGGATTGAACGGCCACTTGTCGATAACCAAGAGCAGCTTTGAGATTGAAAGGCATCGGTTGTTGTCTGACCTGGAAAGGGATGGGCTTCACCACTTCTGTTCAGCCCAATACATTCTACACATTAATTAATATTTACGAAAATGTTACAGGGGTATATTTAGGTACTCAGTATCGCAGTGACTATACGACCAACCTTCTCATAGTACTGATTATAGTACAGTGTAACCCGGATATAAGAGACCCTGATATAAGAGAAACCCGGGTATAAGAGAGATTGTCTCTGGTCCCAAATTAGAGCCTGTGTTAATAAAACAAAATAGACCAAACACGGATATAAGAGAAACCCGGATATAAGAGACCGCTTTTCCGGTCCCGACAACTCTCTTATATCCGGGTTACATTGTATTTCTGATGATGCATAATTTTTTAGAGAGAAACATGTTGTTAAATTTCGGGTTTATTAAATACTAAATGTCTTAGAGATGATACGTGTGTAGAATAGTGTAAAACCTGCGTGTCGTATTCTGTCTTCAACAGACGCAACAGTGTATATTTACGCGAAAGACGACTTGAAAGATTCTCCAACTGTCAAACAAGAGGTTAATAATAGCAGACTATTTTCCCTCGTCTTAGTAGGAAACGACCTATCTGAATTCAGTAAGCAGTTCGTTGCATGGTTAATAACTCCACATCGTAAACACTACTTCCTAAACAACAGCAGCAGCAACTATCGAGTCGGTGATGTAGCTCTATACTTCAACAGAGGAATCAGCATTTATGTTTATATTTTGTTTCTTTGGCGAATATATTCAACAGGAGATATATACTAACTTTGCGCAATATCCAATGTTATCATAATAATGGAGTACTTGTTACTTCGAACCGGTGATAAGCTTGCTTGATTGATTAACCACATAAAGACTGATTTTATATAATAAAATAAATTCTGCACTTAAACATATCAAATATGACTATATTTAAACAGTTATTTAGCGACATTTAACATAAGTGAGGGAGAAAAAATGATTTGTTATGGCGTTTCCTTTGGGCAATTGACGCAGATATTAGTTCCAAGAAGAGGGTATTTCCAAAGAAAAATCGACTTTAGTAATCACTTCGTATTTCGCATCATTGGCACTATTCTTGAATAAACAAACAGAAACTCGATAATAAAAAAAGAAAGGAAAAAAAAAAAAACAAGCAAATGATGAAATCTTATTCGTTTTTTTTTTATATTATTTTGTGTCGGAAAAAAATTTGAAATATCGAAATAACTGATCTGCCATAGCCGATCAATTTTTCTATCCACTTATTTTACGTTTTTCATAGAGTTAATATCTTGATTGATCACCAATGCATGTACGGCGATTCATTCACTTTGCACGCCATACATGACTCGCCATTTCCTTCCTTTCTCCCCAGCTGTTTCGATCTTGCCGAACAGCATGCGCAATCCTCTCATTGAGGTTGCCAGAAATATGGAGGAGGCGGATAACATCTACGAAAAAGGCTCACTTCTTTAATTTCCACCGGGAATCTTTGAGCGCCAACATATATTTTAATTTCCACTGGGATATGCTTCCAATAGCGTATTGGCAGACATATTGTCCAAGAACATCAACATGCCACAATACATTCGGGTGATATGAGGTTTATATGTTGTTCACTTATTTTTACAAAAAGAAGTGACGTATTTTAGTGTATAGTCACGTGACTTGAACTGCAGTTACGTCTACAAATAGATATCTATCTCTCTATCAATAACTCTCTCTCAGACTATATATATATATATATATATATATATATATATATATATATATATATATATATATATATATATATATATATATATATATATTTATATACAAACACACATACACATACACTTTCTCTCTGCATGACAGTCTTTTATGTGCCTAATTGGCTTGATCTCTCTAGGAAATTGTTCCTAAAACTACAAATCAACCAGTCGCCCTTGCATGGAGTATTGCTGCCATATATGGTCTGGGGCCCCTTCTGTTTGCCTCGGGGTTCTTCATAAGATCCAGAGATGTAATTGGCCCCGATCTGGCATCTCGTCTTTAGTCCCTCTCTCGCAGACGTGCCGTCGCCTATCTCTATCTTTTTTTACAAATACGTTCATGGTAATTGCTCCGATGAGCTGCTTGCGCTGGTTCCCAGACTTCATGAATTCAAGCCTGCTACGAGGCTGGCATCCCTCTCTCACGCTTTCACTATTGAAACTGTTAAATGTATCCGTCTCTTCTACTCCAGGAGCTTCATATCTCGCACATCTCGCCTGCGGAACAACCTTCCCTATTCCTGTTTCCCTAATAGCTATAATCTCCTGCAGTTGCCTTGATCTATCCTCTATCCTTCTCCTTTCCTTTATCACTCCTATCGGCTCTGGCTCCAAATCTTCTGTAACCTCTTGCGTTCTAGTGGCTTCCTGACTTGCTTGGGGTGTAATGCTTAAAAAATCTATCTATCTATCTATCTATCTATCTATCTATCTATCTATCTATCTATCTATCTATCTATCTCTTTCTGTAAAAACAAATCAGTTAAGAGGCCAGGAAAATACAGTGCCACAAAATGGACGTATATCAAAATGTGCTCGATGCAGGTGCACGGATGAAGATTTTTTCTACACCTACTCCCCTTCTCTATTTTCTGTGCTATAGTATATAATTTGCAGTATGGTATAATTGCCCGCGACCTGAGAAGATCTGGCCGTTTTAACCAAAGTTGTGTGCATTTATATAAAGTCGTTTGCTCACTTTTTTATATGTATCTCTTTATACCTTGATGTATATATATATATATATATATATATATATATATATATATATATATATATATATATATATATATATTACGTGACTTGATTCCCATACTATAGCGTATTGTATCCCTTTCTCTCTCATATATATATATATATATATATATATATATATATATATATATATATATATACACATATACATATATATATATATATATATATATATATATATATATATATATATATATATATATATATATATATATATATATATATATATATGTATGTATGTATTTCTTACTAATGTATATTTGGGAAGCAACCATTCTTTCAGACATCTTTCATTAAATACGGCCGAAAAGAAAGATTTCATTAATTTAATTTTTTACTGCCTCATTACGTTTTTTTCCGTTTTATACAAGTAAGGGAGTACAACATTTTATTGACCCAAGTGGTCACTTCTATGACTATTTTCAAGGTGGATTCATCTCTGGCGCTGTTATTAGCCTGAAGCTCAATTACGAACATTTCAGATTCTTTGGGTGTCAATTTTATGATATTGTGGAAGGTTCGGAATGTTTGAGATGTGTCTAATATTGATTATGATGGTACGAGAGCTTGGAACACTCACTGGGATCTTTCTCATGAGACAAGATATCTCCGGTTTGTCGGTAAGATCCAGGTCCTGACTAAAATTGATCTCTCCAAGTAAATCAAGTTCATAGCTAGAGAGGCTGCACTGACCTGGATCAAGAGTGTAACTGCTGGAAGGACCTTATGTCTGCCAATATGACTCTGCACAATGCCACACAAACGGGAAGATTCCGAAGTTATATGGAGGCTGTGCTTGAAAGCAATGTTAATTTAATTGAATAGATTTATTCTTTAGTATTTCAAGATCTATTTGTGTAATTTTGATAAATATATCTTTTTAAATGAGATATCATTTTTATTTTTTATTTTTGTGTAATTTTGACGAAAATTTATTCATCGCATCCTACACACACAGGCACACACACACACATTATATATATATATATATATATATATATATATATATATATATATATATATATTACTTCGTGACATATCTCTGTCCATGTGTCTGTCTGTGAGTATGTATTTCTGTATTTTATTTGTCTAATTTGCTTGTTTTCCGTACGCGACTGTACACGTCTATCTATCTATCTATCTATATATATATATATATATATATATATATATATATATATATATATATATATGTATATGTTTGTGTGTGTGTACATGTTCAATTTTACTACCCTGCTGCCTGAAATCTTTGGCGTGATATGATGTGTTTTTTTATTTCAATGAAACTATTGCGATGATAATCATACAACAAAGATATTGTGGAAATCACAGTAAGATGCCAGTAACCATATACAAAGTTATTTTATTAACATTTTGTATGGAACAATTTTATAAAGGAGAGATATATAGTTGCATACACAGAGTAGGACAAGATAATTAAGAATCATATTTTCTACTCACGTTCGCTAACATTTTTCCTAAATTAGAATCAACATCTTCAGGGTTATTTTGGCAGATTCAAGACCAATCCTTCTTGATCTTCTTGTTTTATAGTTATCTTTTAATCTATTCGAAGTATCAGTTGGCTTCAAGTCGCTAATTTCTGAGGGTCTAAACCAATTCTTTTTTATTTTCTCATCTTGGTAATATTCCTGGACTAATTTAGAAAAGTCTTTGTAGATTATTAAAATGTATACATTTGCAAGAAACGATCTCAGCTTGCGACAACTCAGCGAATTGCTGAAAAAAGAAATAACAGTTTTACCCGATCATTGCAAATGAAATTGAATAGAAGACTTTTCTGACGACGACGCTGATTGGTTGTATTTGCACCATTCTATTACAACCAATCATAATTTTGACTAAAAATGTAAACGTACTTAACTTGTGACATCTATCACTCCAGATTATGCACTGTCTCCTATAATCTGTAATTAAGTTCCACAAAAATATTTGCAATATATACAGCAGGTTCTTTCTATGGATGTTGAAAAAACACAAAAGTATCTAAGCATACAACTACATGTGGCATGATCTCATTATAATAAACGTTACGATCAGCCAATCAAAAGCACGTAAATCTCCAATCCTGCTCACAATTTTAATTTTTTTAACATTCTACAGTTGGCATAAATAAGTCAGTTATCTGCCATGCGTGATACACGCTTAGGCGATCATGTATATTTCCATACATGTCTGACGAGTCAAGTTTTTTTCCCCACAGTATGTTTCCATTTCTTTCTTTGTGATGTGGACCCGAAGTAGGGGCCACGGAAGGAAAACACGGAACACGGGTTAGACGTAAGAAAGATATATTAAACAGAACAGATTACAAAGAATAATGTAAGCAGAGCTTACTATCCAGTGGTATCCGATATTGGTATCGTACGCGGCTGCGCATTACTGGTGCTACTCCTCCCATGATACAATCATTCACATAATAATATTGTACTGGGAGAGTCCATGATGTAGGGAAGTATTGTTCTCACAACACTTTGACATCCGGTCTGTCCTGCTATTTATCCATAGCTGGGGGGGAGAAGAAGAGGATTTATACTTTCCTAAGGTTATAAACACATTAGTGAATGTAATGGATTCGTCTGGAATTCGGCCCTCCGATTCTTCAATCCGAGCTGCTATATATTACTCCACCGTGCTTTCAAATATTTTACAATAATTATCTCTTTTTTTTTAAGCCTGAAAAACATTTTTGTTCTCTATGTAGAGGGTTTCTGCGGATAGTGTAATATTTAGCGGCTCGGATATGTGAAATCGGATAGACAAGTTTGAATTCCAATCGGGTTTCTTACATTCACTTACGGACAAATACCCTTAGTAAAAGCATGTAGCCATCTCTTTCCCCACAATCTATGTGTTAAATAAATGTATATGAGTGTTTCGAAAGATAGCTTTCTGACAATGCGACACGGGTTTGAATCTCACCATAGTTGATTTATCAGGAAATTAACTTTTAGATGATATCAGTTTAGACGGATTCGATTACCATTTGTAAATGATAAACGGGATTTCAAATTAACCAAATGTAAAAAATCAATTTTTCAAGCTTGGTATTTTCGTATTTTCTTTTACCTTCATTAAAAAGTCATTGTAATTATTGCTAAATTGATACTTTTTATACTTCGCTAATTTAAAAAAAAATAATTTCTCTGAATGTTACGTTCCAATTTGCTTGATAGTTGTATTTATAACACTACCGCTTGTAAATACAAAATTACCCAAATCTTATAACAGCATAATTGTCCATCCCACAAAATGTTTAATATCTACAAATCCACTACACTAATTGAGTTATTTTTCACCAGGTTTTCAGATAAGACATTTAGCTATCTTGACACTATTTGTCGAAAGAATCACTAAAAAACACTTAGAATTATTCAGCTAGAAACAGAACAGGTTAAAATATTTCTTCTCACTTAAGCAATGGTAAAAGGAAACATCATTCAGGCCCTCAGTAACGTTTCCAACATTCATATTCTGGCTTCCATCTTTAAATTCTTTCAAGAACCATCAAGAAAACGGTGAATAATTTAAAAAAGAGAGGGAACAATAGAGATTAAAAATGGATCAGGCCGTAACAACAAGAAGAGGGATCATCATTTCAAATAAGAGTTAAAGTCATCAATTATAAAAGCTCAAACTCAATCCGTAAGATGTTTGGCACGTAAGATGGGAGTTTCAGCTATGTTCGTCCAAGGAGTAGTGAAGAAAAGATTTGAAAATGAAATAATATGTAAAACATGTAAGGCATTTTGTTACTCCAAGAAAGAAAGTTAGAAGGTGAGAATGGGTGAAGATCGTCTTGAATAATTGGGAAAATGATCCTGCAATCTATCTATCTATCTATCTATCTATCTCTCTCTCTCTCTCTCTCTCTCTCTCTCTATATATATATATATATATATATATATATATATATATATATATATATATATATATGTAAATGCATATATATATATATATATATATATATATATATATATATATATATATGTATGTATGTATATGTATGTATGTAAGTATGTATGTATGTTGTTCCAATATCTTGAACCGATTTTCATGTGAATTAAGTTTAAGCGTCTAATGATTTTTTTTTGTTTACATTCAGATTGGCGGTCGTTCGGCCGTATTATTCTTCATACATAGTTGTCTAATAATATGATCCAACATAGACATAAATAAATTTTCACAAATAACACTGATTTATTACTGCGAACTTTATTCCGTTTTAATGAAACGGTCTTATATATAACCCGTCTTCATGAAATACTCTTTATATATATATATATATATATATATATATATATATATATATATATATATATATATATATATATATATATATATATATATATATATATATATATATTTCAAATCTGTTTCAATCCTTCCCAACCGTAGCTATTATTAATTAATGATGAACTTGTCGTTTACATTTATGATCGATTTCATCACGTTTATTCTGTTAGGCTTTTAGAGTAATCATAAATTATTGCTCAAAGCAGAGTCCACTAGTATTATAAATTTCTCTGAAAATTCCAGTAAGATATCTTTAAACATCTTTAAGATACAACGGGTCAAATCTTAATATAATAGTTGGACAATTTTACTGTTACACACGATATATGCTACCTTGCATTTCAGCCTAAGGTTTCGAATTGTTGCAAATAGTTTAGATATTCTGTCAGATCCAATATGGCGGAATACTTTTCTTTTAATTTCTATACTATGCTCTTTTGCATTCACAATTAACCAGATAAGAATATCTCTAGCTTAAGTGATTTTGTTAAAAATACATTATACCATGCAGTAGCAAGAATTCACCTGTAAGCTAAATTAAGACTACGAGACCTTACAAGAGGAACAGAATTTATCGTAAGTATTCATGCCTAGTGTTTGGTTGTAAAAGATTGATTTATATTTGCACCCACAATTCAAGGTTGAATTACGTATCTCTTCTATTTGTAGCGAATCTAAGTTGGCACATTATTTTCAAAATCTTTTGTTAGTTATTTGTATTTGCTTATTTAATCATTCGAAAGAAATATAGCGGTCGCATGGTACATTCAAATCGATCAAGAGAAAACTCTATTTTGGTGATCCTTAACAATTATATCTAGTTGGTTTCCTTTTATTATTATTATTATTATTATTATTATTATTATTATTATTATTATTATTATTATTTTTATTATTATTTATTTATTTATTTATTCATTTATTTATTTCCTTTGCTATCTGCCACCTAGGGACCTATGGTTAGAAATGGTATCATGACACGTTCCACTGCAAAAAAAAATACATAGATAAAGCCCTTCGTAATGTGTGGACTGTACTTGTCAGAATAATTTTTTGTATCTCTTTGAGGCATGGACTTCCAGGGATCCCTTCAATTAGTCTACTGGAATCTTTTCCAACCAATCCTAGGGCTCCAACTACAACAGGGATTGTTGATGTTCCAATGTGCCACAGTTTTGAGATTTCTCTTTCAAGGTCCTTGTATTTTGACAGCTTTTCAAATATCTTCAAAGATACATTGCAGTCTGCAGGGACTGCCATATCAATAAGGAGACACTTGTTTTGTTTGTGGTCTTTAATAACAAAGTCTGGGCGGTTGGCTTTGATTTTTCTGTCAGTGTGTATTGTGTAGTCTCATAGAATTTTAACAGGTCCTATCTCTGTAACCGGGTCTGGGTGGTGTTCGTACCAGTTTCTTTCAGTTTCCTTCCCGTAGAAATTGCAGATATTGGCCCACTCTCTCATGCCGGGTTTTATATTCAGTGGGTGTCAATATCGTGCAAGATAGTCAATGGTTTCTGGATATTTGTCTCAAAATCTGCATCTTGGGCTAACACAGTATTTTAGTATGTGGGCTTGATAATTCCTAGTTAACAAGCAGTTGTCCAGTGCAGCAAGGATAAAACCTTCAGTTTCAGCTTTCAAACCTGCACTACGTAGCCATTGATGGGTACGTTTTTTGTCTACGTCATCTTGTTTGGTACGGGCAGAGTATTGGCCATGAAGCGGTTTATCTTGCCATTATTTCTGTATCTGGTCGGTTGCATCTGTCTTTGCTTTCTTTTGTAGCTGTCTTGGCTTTCTTTGCTTTCTTTCTTTCTTTCTTTTTTCTTCTTCTTCTTCTTCTTCTTCTTCTTCTTCTTCTTCTTCTTATTATTATTATTATTATTATTATTATTATTATTATTATTACTGTGATCTGTCTATATTTCTGAGTTGAGGTATCATGTACATTATTTACATTATTCGGACTATTGTCCTCATCTTTGCCGCCATATTTATCACAACGTTTCGGCCGTTGTACGCTCCGGACTTCTACAGTTGGTTGGAATGACGAACTGAAACCTTTATTTCGCTCACTGGGGTAGACTGTTCTAGTTCCACGTGCCATGTTTTTAATGGATGTCAGTTATCAGTTATATCCTGTTAATCCCCCTCTCCAAGTTTTCCACTGCCCTAACCGGGTATTGAACTCACACTCTTTGGATTCTGGATCTAACTAACATCTTTATCCACTGTGTCATGCGTCTTTGAAACTTTGTGATAAATATGACGACAAAGGTGAGAAGAATAGTCCGAATAATGTAAGTAATGTATTATTGTAATGATGTGAATAATTATAGTATGATTGAAATCACCAATCAAATAAAATAGGAAAATGAATAAATATAAATATGTAAATATTTGTTAATATTATTTTTTTATGCATGACTGGGGTAATGGATTGCATCTCGCAATGTGAAATCAGTGAGTCCACTTCAAATTCCAGTCGAGTTCGTTACATTCACATACGGGTAAAATAAAGCTGGGAACTCTCTGAATCTATCTCTTCGGTCCCAGTATTGGGTTAAATATCAGAATTGTCTAGTTTCTATAGACTTTGTTGGCAACCATTCATGAGATAGTAATTTAATAAAATCAACTTCCAGCCAGTCCGCCTGAAGATTTACTTGTCCATGAAAATGCACAAAGACGGAAGTCTTTCAATCATGCGAGTTGCAAATTCTGCCGCAGGAGGAGAAACTGTTCAATTTCTTTTTTCTTATACAGAAAAATATCATAATTTTGTCGTTTACAATGTTTTGGTGGCAAGGGTTTGAATATAGGATTTATCAACAAATGTTTCTGTAAGATTTAGAATGCACATTTTAGAAAAAAGATCGTATATGCATGGTGCGATGGATGATTTGTCGTCTAAATTAGTCAAAAGGGAGGCTAACACTGACATCTGATTTTAATAGATATATTTACCAGGAATTGTACAAATATATCTTGAAATACTACATAGTAAATTCAGTCAATAAAATCGTCATTGGCTTAAACCAGATTAAATCGGAATCTCCTGAAACTCTTCTGGACTGTCGGTGAGTGCTGCCATAATCCTTACCTTCAGTTCCGCATTGATGTTACAAGGTTCTTTTGGTCTCTGTCTCAACTGCGAACCAAAAATAATAATTAAGTGTGTTAACGTCTGGGGAGTTAGGTGGCCAAATGTAAGGGATGCTGCGTCACAGAGATTGTCTGACAGACATAAACGGGTTCTGCTACTGTGTGGCATGTTTCAGAGTTCTTTTACCTAGTGTCTTCCAACCTCTTGACCCAGATCAGCTATACCTTCTCAAGGTACTTGATGTAGGTCTCTGTGTTAAGTCTGATGTCCTGTTGGATGATGAATGGAGTCATAACGTAACATCACTATTGATCTCTCCAAACACCTTCGTAATCATCATTAAACTCATTCAACTCTTATCGAATCCTCCGCGCTTACACCCAGAAATGTTTGTTTTGGAGGTTTCGGTGCGGGTGCCAAGCAGTAAAGCATGCCGTTTAGAGATTTCTGGCGGTTGAATTGCGTCATTCTGCTCTTTTTCACACAGAGAGAGCCCAACTAACCCTAGTGAATCGTACAGTCAATAACATCAAAAACAGAAAATGTTCAAACACGAAATAAAAAAAATGGCGACCATTTACTCATCGCACCCTGTATTCCCCGAACATTTTTAACAACATATGTATACGTAAAATGAAGGCTAAATATGAAAAGAAATATTAAAATATATTCTCCCTAGACTAAAGAAAGAAACACGGTGACAGTAATTTCAGTTTCCGGAGATTTGGTATTATTTATTTAGATTTTCTCACTGAGCTAAGAATTCTTTTGAAACTGATATTTGGATCTTTTATGCTTTCTATTAAAATCATTTTTCATAATTTACTTGCTGCTAAAAAGTAAATACCTTCTAGTTTTTGTTTTATTTTTTTAGCTTTGTAGCTAAACGTTTTATTCCATAATACCATTCCCAGTTCCTTTTCACGTATCCATATACACAGGTTTCGTTTAGAAGCTTAATTGATGTTTCCCTCTGCCGCGCTTGCCTTAAATATATCCTGTGAATATCAAATTGCCCAATGCCCGCTTCTTCATTATGTGTCCCAGAAATATCATCTGTCTCGTTTCGATTGTAAGTAACATTTTGTTCGTATTTTCCTTAGAAGAACCTCTTTGCTTACAGGCTAACTTCATGGAATTCTTAATATCCTTCCATATAAATGTTGCCTCCTTCCCCTCTAAATCTTCAAGGAAATTGTCCAGCATTCAACACCCAACAGGACGATGCATATTACATCGTGTGGGTGTATATATATATATATATATATATATATATATATATATATATATATATATATATATATATATATATATATATATATATATATATATATATATATATGTATGCAGGTGTGCAGTAAAATAGGAAAGAACACGTTAGGTAGATAATCCGGTGATCCTTAGTATTTAGCTTTATTTTCAAAAAGACAGTGCTCCATACAGAAGTAGAGCTTATATTATATTATATATATATATATATATATATATATATATATATATATATATATATATATATGGGTGTGTGTGTCTTTCCAGTTTATCTTTTACTCTACTGTAATCTAGAAGTATATTTCCTTCCTCGTTAGGTGCCATTCGTGGGCAAAATTTGAATGATCGTGTCTCTTCGATTCAGGATTTAATTTGGTGAAGTATTCTTGAAGTTGACTGTTGTTACTTTCCGAACTAGACTAGTTGCAAACAACTATTATAAGACGCCTTCTGTCTTACGATTTAATCCTTAGCAAGGGGAATAAATGGATTTTTGCCTTTCCCAAAGGTATTTACGCGTAAATGTATGCAAAGAATTCAACAGGTATTCGATCTTGGTCCACCTATTTAACATTCTGAGAGGGTATTCATTACATTCGCTGCACACCCAAGCTTACGCTTTCTGGTATTTCCAAGCGTTTGTCCAACTGGTTAGAGACAAGGCTAGACATTCTTTACATTTGATGATCGGTACAAAACCGGCATCTGAACGCCATAGGGATGGAAGTAGATGAAGTATTCAATTTAGTCAAAAGAAATTAAAAGATGATTTTCTATTTGGTGAGTGTTGGAGTATCGTATTTGTATAAAAAATTCGAAATTATAAAAGCCAGTATTGTGAACTGATTTTATTTAAGTAAAGCAGTTTCTTTCTCTATATGTTAGCGTTCAGTGCAAACATTACACTCCCCAAAACACAAATGGTTTGGTTCGGTACCAAGTGGTTACGAAACATTAAGATTATGCTAAACGTCTTTTCATCTGAATTAGAAAGAGAAATCGGATTTCGTGATTCAATTTTCAAGATAATTTATCTCTTTTACAAATGAATATATTTCATGCCAAACGCAATCATAACGGTTTGTGTATGGGCAAATTTTGTAAAATATTCAAGACAAAATTCTGAATATATACATACATTAGAAAGAAATTTAAACAGTTACGGTGGTAATAGGACTGGGGCTTGTATAATAGCTGATCGGAACAGAAAATCGAAGAGCCAAGATTTGAATTCTGGAACTTTCAAAGAAATATCATCTTTTCTTACCTCAGAGCTATGTGTTAAATATTAATTCAGATTATCTCCCTACCCGTGATTGACATCAAGTTTAATAGATAGACAGCTAAGAATTCAAAACTTAGTCACTTGTAACTGAAATAATTTAGGATAATGTAGGTAAAACAAAAAAAGTTCAAAAATTTAAATGATTCAACTGGAGAGGCATTATCCAGAATGATGCTGAGACCACAATCTATTAAAATTAAAGATGTCAGTATGTTTAATGATCGGGTTTAAAAGAAATGTCACTGTTATTCTTAAGAACTTACCTATCATATGTAATAAAGGGAACAACATATAATTAAGAATGGACGAATAACATGTGTAAAATTACATATATATATATATATATATATATATATATATATATATATATATATATATATATATATATATATATATATATGAATAAAACATAGAAGTCAACACTTGGAGGATGACTAAGTTTCGGGCCCGACGATTGCATCTAGCATGAAACAGACTGTAACCTCCAAGTGTTGATTTCTATGTTCACTTTTATATTTACACACGCTCTATCTCTGATATTGAGCACTTTATCCCATAAATATAGCACACTTTAAAACAATATTTCTTCATATATATATATATATATATATATATATATATATATATATATATAAATTAATAAATATTCAAATATGTTATTTATTAGCAATCTTTATTGAAAGTGCCAACTGTGTCAATTGTTTGATTAGACAGGATAAAAGCAGATGAAAATAATTCAGATAAAAATATCCAGATGAATACAACTCTCTCTATTTCTAGAACTTACAAGAACAGAAAGATAGAGAGAGTTAGATATAAATAAATGTACTTACATATATATTCACTTTCTTTTATATATATATATATATATATATATATATATATATATATATATATATATATATATATATATATATATATATATATATATGTTACAATTATGCCTTATCGTTGTTTGATGTATGTACTTACATATATAATCTGTTGGTTTTATTTTAAATAATTACATCGGCTCTCTAATTTATTTATTTTATTTTGCTCAGCATCGCACTAGGGAAATCCTGCTTACCTATTATTTCCTGAAATGCAATATACATAATTGTTTCTGAAGAGGTATTAGCGCCCATTACATGATATGGAATTTGTCAGTCCTACAATAGCTAACATTTTCATATCCCATCAGATAATGTAAATTTTGAGACTTGACATTTTGTTCTGCATTCGAAAATATATTGAAACGACGATACAGCATTGAATTATTTTTATTAGTATTCCTAAATACCTGAAATAAAAGTTATCTCTTGTATCTCAAACCATTCATATTTTGGATTTTATTATTAGAACTCATATTTATCGAAGCTCACATGCATTACAATGTACGCCCATTGGTTAAAACCACTACTTTTAATAATGCAAGTTAGTAATCGTGATTATTTTTATATACCAACATCTACGTTAGTTCTAATCATCGTATCAATGCGTTGTAACGAGTTGATGTTCGTCGTTCTGTAATGAGAAATTGTAGAACATAGTTCGATTTCTAGTCGGCTCCGGTATATTCACCTACGCGCAAACAGGACTAGGAAAGATATGGATCCATCTCTTTTCAGGGCTATGAATTTGGTCCTATAACTCTGGTAGCAATCTGACTACCGCAGAAAGAAATGGCAATCTACTGTTGGGTAAATCCTCTACCTTGGCTGTCAAGAATCGAAAGAGACATAGTCGCCCAAGTGTGCATCACGTATAGCACAGACTGACCAACATAATGGCAAAAATATGAATATTTCAAGGCGATGGTATATATTGAGAAAGCACAACTGGACACAATAAAGACACTGCTTGATGGATTTATTTTCAACGGCATATCAAATCATATAAAATAAATTCTGTGGCTTTAATCAATTTAAAATGAGAATATGAAAGTTATATTCTCAAGTCACTCATCTAGTTTCTGGCCAAGCTCAACTTCGCTGAATGTACAGGAACCGGTGTCCCAACGTAAGTCAGTAAAGAATCTCTTAACCAGTTGGTTAGTTGGAGCATCAAATATAAACCAGCCGTACCAGCAATAGTGTGCCTGGGACAAGTTACTCTGACGGAGCAAAACCCTCTCTAGACTGGTTTGTGTTTAATTTTTCCTATAAGTGTTGCCAACCAAGTCTATGCGACTGAGTTTGAACTACTATTTATAGATAAAAGTTTTATATTTGCGAGCAAGTGGATGTAACGAATCCTACTGGAATTCGAACCCGGCACTCCCATTTCAAATACCGATCCATTATTCAATACACTAATGCACTAGATACAACGAATAGACACTTCGAAGTATCTATATGATAATTTTTATGGGGGGGCGTAATAGAGGGAAGTAAGAAGTGCACATTATAAGGTAAATGAGACAGACAATGGTGGCGTCCGGAAAAATTCATTTCGGGAGTCTCTTCCATAAATTAAGATTCTGAAGAAGACCACTGGTAATTCTTCATCGTAACTAGAATGCTAAAGGAATGTTGATCAGTCGACGTTGTGTACGTACCTTGCGGAACTGACCTTTTGTCAGAAGAATTGTGACAGTATAGAGACAGATTTACTCGTAGGGATGGAGCTGGATGATGGAAAACAATTCAACACCCTCAAGGCTGTGTATACACAGTTGAACTTTGTTAACTTTAGAATAGTATGACTGGGCAGCTGCCCAACAGAAATGGTAGCAATATTAAAATTTTGCTTTGATCCGTACAGATAAACATGGAGGGTGAGAAAGATATTTTCTAAAGCAGTATAGGTAATCAATCATTTTCTCACCATCTTTGGCCGATTGATTGGATTTGATTGATAGAGTTGCTTTTTACGGTTTATTAACCATTCGTAGGTTATTAAAAGCCAAATCACATTTTAGCATTGTTATAATATGTTTGCGAGTGAATGTAATATTAACTGACTTTTGTAGTTAATAATGATTTCCAGTATTAACACATGATTACTAGTGTCAACACATAACTGGGTGAAGAATAAATGGATCATTGTCTTCCCCAAGGGTAGTTGCGTCTAAATGAATATAAGCAAACCGACTGGAAATCGAATTCAGCTTTCCTAGTTCACATTCCGAGCCGTATCCATCATACCATCTACACATCTAAGCTACCATCACCTGATTTTCACAAGTGGTTATTATCTAGGTACTAACCAGACTCCATTTTCTTAACTTCGGTTATTGAACGATAACTGTTTTTTCATCATGTTTTCGCTGTAAGCAGGACAGTATTTGTATTATGTGAACCTACATACATATATGTATGCCTTTATTCATGTGTTTGTGTATGCAAGCCGTGTAAACGATTCATGTATAACCTTAATTAAAAAAGGTCAACATACCTGTGAACATCTTGCGTCATACATGGAGGCGTGAACAAACCTGTATGTCGTTGGTGCTGAAGAATTTGTTATAATTGCCTTCTCTGAGATGTAACCAGACGGTAGATATATACATGACATCAGCCCTTCTCTCGACAAGGGTACAAAAGAGTACCTCTCGTATGATTCAGATGGTTTTAGCGTTTTCTTTCGTTGTGATTTTGTTTTTAGGATATTAAACAGATACACGTTTTCTCCGGTTTTTCGGACATTAACTATTCTCTGGATATTAACTTCGACTTGAACAACAGACATTTGATAATGGATTCTGCCGCGATAAATTACTCAGCGATGGCTTTCATCGACATTATTGTGCAATTTCGGACTACTTCAAAAATTCCTCCAATATCTGACCGGTTGAAATGTTTCATTTTCATAACCACAGAAAATGTCACCCTGACCAAGGATTCTGGATTCACTACGTAGAACTTCGCCATGTTCTAAAAGCTTTTATCTCTTGATATCTATGTTTCTGTCTTCAAGAGTGCACTTTGAAATCACAGATTTATATAAGATACACTCATGTTAATGCACTTGATACCAACATCTTATAAAATAATAATTTGGCGCACATAGGATAACTATAATTAGTACTGTTAAAAATAAAATAAATAAGACACACACAAATTCAGACGCACAAACACACACACACACACATATATATATATATGTTTATATATATATATATATATATATATATATATATATATATATGTGTGTGTGTATGTGTGTATATGTGAGAGAGAATGTTTGTGTGTGCTAGAGTGTTTTTGTAAGTGCGTAACAATTTAATGATTTAATTACACATATATTCAACAAAAACGAACAACGGAAATACATCTGCATGTATACTTAACAGATATAAATGCATTCACGTAAAAAAATTTCTTTATATACCGACATATACGTTCTGACACACACACACACACACACACACACACACACACACACACACACACATATATGTGTATATATACGTTCTTTAACATATACATGTATATGTCTGCGCGCGTGTGTGTTTGTATTTAGATAGATAGATAGATAGATAGATAGATAGATAGATAGATAGATAGATAGATAGATAGATAGATAGATAAATTAAAAAAAAACAATGCAAATTTAAATATGCTTGTATTTGAGTGCATGGGAACAGTTTTCAAGCACATCCACCCACCATACACAAACGCACGAATGCACAAACACACACACACAGACAAACAAACAAACACACACATACATGTGTGTGTGCCTCTCTGCGTGAGTGTGTGTCAAAGAGAGAGCGAGAGAGTGAGAGAGAGAGAGAGAAACAGAGAGAGATGAGTGAATCTTTGCGAATATAACACATGCCAACTGACCGCCTCTAAACTTTTCCGAGAATAATGCAAACGTTTCTTGGCCTAAAGTTCTGCTCCATCCTGCTGTCTTGTCAACATTCTCTTTCCAAAGAAATAATCATGCTCTCAGTTGCGTCTCCAACTGTAAAGCAAGCGATGAATGGATAGCACAGTTGGCAGCCTCACAAAATAAAAACAACATTCTACCTTTCAGCGACTTCACTACAGAAAACCAACAAAAAATCATTGCAATCAACTGTTCAGCAAACAAGGACGTTATCTTTATATGCCTCTATTTATTTGACCAACATTGAGTTTCATTGTAGATCGATTTTAGGAGACGCTTTGCCAATATCTTTGTGGCTAAAATTATTTTATTGAACAAAAAAGTCAATGTTTCTTGAAACTTTTGATAATATCATTTTCGTTCTTAATGTGTTTGATTTCAATTCCCGGTTGGTTTTGTATCAATCGTTGACCGCTTTCTGAAATATATATGAATTCATTTCCTCCAACTATGGGTTAAATAGCAAATTAGATTATAAATTCGCAACCTAACGGAAAAATGATGGTCGCAAAAAGGCCCTCTTTCCTTAGGTAAATAAGAGCTGCTATAGTTACAGTAAATATGCTAGCCTTAATAACTAGTAACGTACTATATTCATAATTACAAACTGGTACTAGTTCCCAGTGAGTTTTTATATTTACCGAAAAGATTATGCCTTGACCTTCATTCAGAAAAAAATTGATACAAAATTTCACAGACATTTCATTTTCTTGTGCTCAGTAAACACATCAAATATTCTCCTTTTTTTAGCATTTCAGGATAATGTTACTAATAAAATTATTGCTCATTTGAAGAATGCAAACATGTCTTTTATTAGAAGTACATACATTTTGGTTAATTAAATTGTAACAGAACAAACACATTAAGAACAAAAATAGCACTTTTTAAAGTATACTTATGAAGCGTTCACTGCCCAATAGGATGGCCGATATTACAGAACATTCATATATTAATAGTTAAATGTCTTATGTAAGTTCTTCTAATACTGATATCAAGAGTCGATGGAAATCTACGTCGTTTCCGATATTATATTCAGGTATAGCTATCATTTTGTAAAAATACATCTTGCGTGGAAAAATAGCCCTGGTTACATTACGACACGGAAAAGAGATGTGAGCCATGACCGGTAAGTATTCATTAGTCCCCAACACGAGGATCAAATTGACCTTCTGTAAATAGTAGACACAATTACGACTTTTTATCCCGATATTCTATTTATGGTGTACAGTCTAGTTTTAACTACTGCTGACCAGAGGAAAAAGGACAAGGATCAAAATAAACAATAAATTTAAATATTACAAACGCGAACGTCATACACCTATAAGTAAATTTCTAAAATATAACTAACTACAGTAGGTAGTCTCTTCTTGACACTCTTCATCGCTATCTACTCTACATATACCTTCTTCGCCATTCATTAAAGTAAAATTATTTAGTAGATCACTTAATGTTTTATCTCTGCCTCTACTACATTGAGAGCGTTAAATATGGCAAGCCTCTTTTCTGCGTATTTTTTCCCTGGAATATTCAACTCTATCTTTCCTATTTCAGATATGTCTTTCTATATTTTCTTCATTTATAGGCCGTGTCCTTTCAGGTGGTTGTCTCACCACGGTATCCTGTTCCCCTGTAACTCTGAGTGTATTTTTTCATATTGTAATCCTTCCTCAATATTGTTCATCCGTCATGTTTCGTAAGCTCAATAAGTAGGTTATACGTTCATTATTTACATTATTCGGACTATTTTCGTCATCTTTGTCGCTATATTTATTACAACGTTTCGTCCGTTGTACGCTCCGGCCTTCGTCAGGTGGTTGGAACGTCGAACTGAACAATTTATTTCGCTTACTGGGGTAGACTGTTCTAGTTCCACGTGCCATATTTAATGGATGTCAGTTATCAGTTATTAATTGTTAATTTTCCCTCTGAAAGTTCTCCACTGCCTTAACTGGGTATTGAACTCACACTCTTTGGGTCCTTTCACTGGATCTAACCAACGTCTTTATCCACTGTCGTGGTTAGATCCAGTGAGAGGACCCAAAGAGTTTGAGTTCAATACCCGGTTAAGGCAGAACTTTCAGAGGGAAAATTAACAGGAGATAACTGATAACTGACATCCATTAAACATAGCACGTGGAACTAGAACAGTCTAACCCAGTGTGCGAAATGAATCACCTGAAGAAGGCCGGAGCGTACAACGTTGTAATAAATATGGCGACAAAGATGAGGAAAATAGTCCGAATAATGTTAATAATGTACATAATACCTCATCTCAGAAATATAGATAGATATAGGTTATACGTTCTTTTCCTTTGGCACATTTGAATTCAATCATTCTTGTGAGTATCACATTTTTCAAGCCATCTTTCCTCATTATGTGCACCAGAATTTTCAACTGACTTTACTAGATTTCATGTATAATTATTATTTTTTGTTTCCATTTTCTATAATAAAACATATGTTGATGCTCATGTGTGGTCTATTGTATTCTCAGCGTCCTTCTTCATCTATATATTCGGCTGTCTAAAATTATCTGTTTTGCTATATGGTTGTGAAAGCTGGCGATACTATTTTTTTAAATACATCTTTGTCCCTCATATGATGTTTATAGTATACCCATCAGATTTTACACCTTCATTTCTGTTATTTAGAGTTAGTAAGGATTCGTTGTCATATCTGTTAATAGGAATTTGTCACGTTTTCTTTAGGATATTAATAAATATTATAAATGATTAGGACACATGGCACAGTGGATAAAAGCGTTAGTTAGATCCAGTGACAGGACCCAAAGAGTGTGACTTCAATACTTGGGTAAGGCGGGGGAGAACTTGGAGAGGGGAATTAACAAGATATATCTGATAACTAACATCCATTAGACAAGCACGTTGAACTAGAACAGTCTACCCCAGCGAGCGAAATAAAGGGTTCAGTTCAACATTCCAACCACATGAAGAGGGCCGGAGCGTACAACGACCGAAACGCTGTGATAAATATGGCAGCAAAAATGAGCATGTTAGTCCGAACTACGTAAATGGTGTACATAATACCTCATCTCATAAATATAGACATATACTGATTAGAAATTAATGGAAATTATACTGTAAATAATCAGAGAGCTCTTGTATTATATATAATTTTAAAAGGTTCTGTTTCTATGCCTGATATTAGGTATTGTATTTATTTACACTATTTACATTCTTCGGATTTTTGTCCTCATCTTTATTGTAATAATCATGACGATTTGGCTGTTGTACGCTAAGGCCATCTACAAGCGATATATGTTGGACTTTCGAACCGAAGACTTCTTTTTCGTCCCCGGGGGTAGATTGTTAAAGGGAAAGAACTGAAACAGAAACATTCAGAAAAGGCATGGCACGTGGAACTAGAACCAAAACGTCGTGAATATGACAATAAAGGTAAGGACAACAGTCCGCATAATGTATTTATTGTACATAAAGACATTGCCGGATATTCAGGGGTTAATAGTTTCTTTGAATGTTGAATATAAAACTAAGTTGGATGGATTTTCTTCCGGCTAAGAGATCCTTCCACTTCTTCATCATAAGGAAAGTAAACTTTATCCTATCATTTACATGAAATAGAGTCCCATTATTTCATCACCTTTGAATCCGAATAAAAAGAAGAAGCCGCCGGTGGAAGATGATATGCCTGCTTTATCTAACTGAAGAGATATTTCGTTTTCACCAGATTCCGACTTAAAAGCCCCAATTTTCTGTGCATGAAAAAAGATTTGATTATTCAATGATTTTTACTTGTTGAACTCTTCAGGGTACTCTTCTGTACAAAGAATTTGTCAACCGCTTTTTTCTTTACACGATTGAAATGGGAAAAAAAATCTAATCTTTATTTTACTTTTATTATTGCACTTATTGTATGAGAAGAAATAATATTTCATGAATGTGAAATTGCAGTATCAAAAGACACTCCAAATCTCACTGAAGAGTGAGAGAGAAAATAAAACTTTTAGGAATATACTACAAAGCAACAGACATACATATTGGTATACATGCTATATATACATATATATATATATATATATATATATATATATATATATATATATATATATATATATATGTCTGTCTGTCTGTCTGTCTGTATGTATGTATGTATCATATGTATATAAAAATATGCGTAATATTTAACATAATTATTTTTTCGTACAAGTAGAGAAAATATGGTCTCATTTATAATGAGTGAAATTTAAATAGGTTTATATATATATATATATATATATATAAATCTTGAAGAGTCTGCAACTACCTACCTACGTTTCACCTAAATGGATATTATATATACAGAATGTAATATACAAATACATGAGTATATATACTCAAATATATATACTTATATAAATATATATGAACTCACGTACAATCACAATGTGTACACACACACACACACACACACATATATATATATATATATATATATATATATATATATATATATATATATATATATATATATATATATAGAGAGAGAGAGAGAGAGAGAGAGAGAGAGAGAGAGAGATAGAGTACTGGTAGGAATTCGACAAAATTATATGAAAATGAACAAGTAAGAAACAGATGTAAATGTAACATTTTTCACTTTATTGAAGCTTCGTCAGATATCAAGTTAGAATTGATAAAATAAATCGTAAAAAAATCTGCGTCTTTGCATTTTAACATTCTATTGTGTCTATCTCTGACGAAATATTAATAAAGTGAAACATGTTAGAGCAAGATTTGTTTGCTACTTTTCTTTGTCCTCTCCTATCACACACACACATATATATATACAAACACACATATATATATACACACACATACATATATATATATATATATATATATATATATATATATATATATATATATATATATATATATATATATATGTGTATATATGTGTGTGTGTGTAAACCGGGTATTTTATTCAAGTAAGAAATATTTTTTCATCAGCTTAAGTATATACAATATACATAAAATTTATCGGTGCCGCTAAGGAATGATTTCTCGAAAATGATGTTGAACAGAATTTGATAATGGGTTGAGACTAGAAACTTTGAACAGCCCTTCGCAATATATATATATATATATATATATATATATATATATATATATATATATATATATATATATATATATATATATATACTGCATATTTCTTGCGGACATAAAGTTGTCATTACAATATTTCTTATTTCTACCTGATTCTTTTATTCTTTTCTCCATTTTGGAATTTCTTTGTTAGAAGAATCTTAATAAAATATAACGAATATGATCTGAAAAGAAAACATGGAAAAAATTTTTTTTTTGTTAAATCTGAAATAAAATCTATTCAATGAACATAAAATTCAAATGAATTGCTTTTCCAAAAGTTCGCCATGTTCTCTCAAGTTATGTTTGCACAATACATACATACACACACACACACACACACACACACACACACACACACACACACACACACACATATATATATATATATATATATATATACATATATATATATATATATATGTATATATATATATATATATATATATATATATATATATATATATATATATATATATATAGCCAGTTCATAACCCAAAATTTAAGAGAAATTATTTAAAACTAAATTTAAAGTATTTTCTGTCGTTCGTACTATTCAGCGAAGTATCAGAAATGAAGTCAGGTATCACTACGCTTTTTAATTACCAGATAAATCAATTTTATGCCGTTTTGCTTGGAAAAAAAATTAAAATGCTTATAGTCTCCATGCATTAAATAAATGATTGAAGTGATAGATGCATTTTAATTTTAAACTTGTTTGCTAAACAAAACAAATTAATGTTAGATATGTTTTATGCGCGTTGAACGATGTCTCAGTGTTACTTTTCCGTTCTGCAAATTATCGATTATTTTCAAATGATGCATATTGAATATATTAATAATCTTTTTTTCTATCTTGCAACTGAAATCATTGTACAGGTTACATGAGGGGAACCTGAAAACATTTCGATGTCACTGCCGTCCTATAATGAGAGGAAATGACGATAGTTTCTGGTGGAATATGCCGAGAATTTACCACAACCGCTGAATATAATATTACATTTTTTTCTTTGTATTTTTTTTTTGTTAAACGAGGCATACGTGTAACGCCTCGAAGTGAAACTAAAAGAATATCATAATTTAACTATATAACGTTTTTAATTTTATTCATTTATAACGCGTGTAATAGCGAAACTGTCCAAACTGTGTAACAGCATAATTGTTTTTTCTTGTTTTGTTTTACGCCCTATCAATCTCAATGGTTCATTTAATAATGACACAACTTTTGTTTTTTGGTAATATTTTTGTTTTCTCAAAAATCCATTTCTGTTAATATTTTTTTCTCAAAAATGTATAGCTGGTAATATCATTTTTTTCTAAAACGTATAGCTGGCAATATTATTTTTTCAAAAACTTATAGCTGGTAATATTATTTTTACAAAATCGTATAGCTGGTAATATTATCTTTTTTCAAAAAACGTATAGCTAGTAATTGTTTGTTTCTTTCAAAAACATTCAGCTGGCAACATTATGTTTTCAAAATCAGAGGCCTTGCTGTTGGACGTAGTTTATCGTCATACCCAGGACGCGGACGTAGTTTATCGCCATACCCAGGACGCGGATGTAGTTTATCGTCATACCCCGGACGCGGATGTAGTTTATTGTCATACCCAGGACGCGGATGTAGTTTATTGTCATACTCAGGACGCGGATGTAGTTTATCGTCATACCCCAGGACGCGGATGTAGTTTATTGTCATACCCAGGACGCGGATGTAGTTTATCGTCATACTCAGGACGCGGATGTAGTTTATCGTCATACCCAGGACGCGGATGTAGTTTATCGTCATACCCATGTTGAAAATGTTGTGCCATTTGTATTTTTATTTATTTTAAATGTGATCTTATGATTACTAAATCTCTCTTTAGAATTGATTTCGCTTGCCGATGTGTAAATCTATTCATCTCTTGCTATTATTTGATACAATTGCTTGATATATTATATTATTAGTTAGACATGTATTATTAAGTGGTCAGTTTTTTTTTCGACTATTACTATTATTTAACTGATATTTTACGGATGTGTATTATTATAATTGCTATGTTTTTCTTTAAACTGCGGATTGAAAAAGACGTGAGAAATTGTGAAAAAAAAATTTAAAATTTGGAAATACCTTTTAAAAACATAACTCCTGAAAACTGGAAAATTTATCAAGAGATTTTACCGAGCAACATCAATGTCGAGATAAAAATTGATATTTAAAAGTTAAGTACACTTTTAATATGATATCATTAAAGCTCTATTTTTAATATTATTTTATTATCTCGGGCTATACATAAAATTATATACTGTTTCTTAAATCTTAAATCTCATAAGTATATAATTTAAGTATGAAAGTCAAGAGAAACTCGAACGCTGGACCATATCTATTTATACTGTCAACGGAAGCAAGTAAAATGATCGATTAATCGATTTTATATAACCAACATTGAGTGTTAGTGTGTGCGTGCGTTTTCGCACGCGCACGAGTGCGTGAGGAATAAAAATAACCCTGTTGGCTTATATATTTCAGAACAACTTGCAATATATAACTCGGTAGAACAGCGTAATTTTAGCTTACTAATTTCGCTTGGATCTTTTAAAGGAATAAGTAATCCTGACTGATGTGATTGTCACTATTTTTCAATATATAGGTTTCATGAGAATATGTTTTTGCCTCTAGCACGCGCAACAACATAATTTAACCCCGATGAACATTTGTTATAAAATACATTAGGCTGAGAGCATTTTGACTTACCAAATTAAGAATCTTCTCAAAAGTTTGTAATCGTTAGTTTATAAGGTTTCATGGTATATTTGTAAGTTACAAATTCATACCAAACAAGCTGATGTACGCATATATTTTCGCTTCATCCAATATGAAGAACGGACTTGAAGCAACAGAAACGTGATTCTACAGAAGGATGTCATGAATCGAATACATGGGCATCGATACATTTTTAGAGAAAATGGACAGAAAAGGAAAATTATACTTAACATCATGAACAAGGTGAACTATGAACGTTGTGATAATGTTCAGAGTTGATAGTTCATAGATCCCAATATACTGACTTTTTTGAAATAATATACATTCCCATAATTCTACATGCATGCATATCTATGTACGCATGCAGTTAGAATTAAAAATGCAAAAACATCCTTCATAATGGATAAAAGAATAAGCGTAAGCGCTCGGACATACAAAACTTTCGAACAATTTATACAGACCTTACGTCTAGAACAAGAAAGAAAAAAGGATAAACTTAAATGAACACAATAATAATTAAACAAATGTCTTAAATATATATATATATATATATATATATATATATATATAGTTGGATAATTTAACCACCTTTGCCGTCATGGTCATAAAGTTTACATAAAATAAAATAAAATAATATTTACTTATACTCGATGAGAATAAATTATTTTAAATACTGTAAGTAATTCTAATACATTTACTTGGTTTTAATAAGAAGTATAGTATATTAAATATTAAAAATAATTTTTTAGAAAGGTGGATAAAACATATTCTAGCCTAAACAGTCCCTCAAAATCTTTAAATATACAAATAGAAAAAATACCATAAGAATTTTTGCCGTTAGAAAAAAACACAGATGACATGAATTTAGCGGATATCAGAATTTGTTAAAATATACATCCCTACCTATCCCTAAACATAACCCCGCTTTCAAATGTAAATATTAACTGATACAACGAAAATTAAAAATTGAACCCTCTACCACCCCTTGTCTAGATGAATGGATTTATCTGTAACCTTGGAAAACCTCAATTATGAATCTTTCCAGTGCCGTTAACAACCGTAAATTTTAAAAAGTAAGTTACTCCAAAATTCGCTTGATGAGGAAATGGAACTAATGTCTTTGGTTTAATAACAAAATTAAATTCAGGGGCTTTAGCTTCCATTTCTGAAACATGGTTATCACTGTGTAGCGGTAAAACCATATTTTAAATCTATTAATTTATAATATATATATATATATATATATATATATATATATATATATATATATATATATATATATATATAGCAAAAATCAAAAATTGTCGCATCAAGGGGATATTCTATTTGAAGCCGTTCTGTACGCGGCTATCATCAGCCGCAAAGTGTGTCTCTTGGAGCATTGTTTTAAACTTATTTTCTGTGTCATTTCTCCTCTGTTAGATGCCTTGTTGATGAGAAAGGACTTTTTACAACTATATACCACATCATGTATATCCCACAAAAAGAAAAATCTCTTTTGCAAAGTGTCATGAATCAACATCGGACAGTACTTCGTAAATTTAATTAATAAACACTTCAACAACAAAAAAATCATCTGAATAAGATATTCAAAAGGAAGAAAATAAAAATTAACTACTCCTACACTGATAACATGTACCAAATTATTTATTCATACAACAATTACATTTTAAATAAATTTCATAGGAAAAAAAACTAAAAGTAACATGGAAACACCTGTAATTATAGAAATAAGGAAAACTGCCCAGTGTAGGGCAAGTGCTGATACATTAGGATAGTATACCAGGCAACCATTACCCTTAAAGAAAATACGACAGACCATAATATTTACATCGAAATTTCTGCAGGAGAATTTAAAATTTGGGAAATTAATGAAAAGCATCTGAATCCCCAAATAAATTCAAACACTTTAAGTTTTCACGAACACCCTCAATAATTTTAAGGATAGGTTCAAGTTATGCTTAGAAGAAGAAAATCAGTATAATAAAATATAAAGAACAATGTAAACTATTAAATCAACGGAGAGAATTAATCACGAAATGTAGACACAGAAACAGATTCAAAATTACATGAGAATACATGTTTATATATCTGGGGGTGTACGTGTGCGTATAGTAGCGTATATGTATGGATATGTAAATATTCATATATGTATATGTGAATATAAGAACGTATATAAGTGTGTTAGACAGCATGATTTATTTATATGGGTGCTCTGTTATTAACCTCAATAAATGTGCCATTCAACTAATTTACATTAATCTTAACAGGTTTAAGTTTAAATCCCACATCGCTTATTAATAATATTGGACCTTCGTAGTACAAAAACTGTTTACTGTGAATCCCGAGAAAACATTTGTGGTTCGTATAAGAAACGTCATATAGTACGAACCGATAATTAGCTATAAAAATCGGAAGACTCTAGCCATAAATAAACTTCAACCTCAAATCGATTTTCCCGGAAAAAGATGCCCTACGCACCCACCAGTCTTCACATAAGCGCCTTCATATTTAGAAGGCATCTAACAGATGAGGACTGACGTTGAAAATAAATTTAAAACAATTCGCCGAGACAGACACTTAGGGGTTGAAGATAGCCGCGTACAGATTTGCTTGCAGTAGACTATCCCCACGTTGAGATAATTTTTGTTTTTTCGCTCTAAAAATACATATCCTCTGTGAAAATAAATACATCGACCACTGTCGATGAGATTTAATAATGAATGTTACTAAGAACCACCCGGATTATACAACAACATATCGATTACCTGTACTATATATATATATATATATATATATATATATATATATATATATATATATATATATGCGCAATTATATGAATATTCGTTTGATTCCTGTCGGAGAACGCATATTTTTTCGAAGTTTCTCGAACATTCAGCCTGTTAAATGTTATTAATGATAACAATATAGCTTTAATTTATGCTGCATTCATGTGACTATCAGGGAGAGAATATATGTACAGAGAGTCTTTGAGGTTTGCACACAGCGGCGACAGTATGTTCCATGTTTTATTCTTCAGGTCATCCGTCTGAAGATTACTATTAAACATGCAACATATTCTCCATGATTGTGAATATATATATATATATATATATATATATATATATATATATATATATATATATATATATATATATATATATATATTACAATGAATCATTCATACAGAAAACAGATATAGAAGTTAATGATATAAATGGCGAGAATACATCTTCGCAAACAAATTTACTAAAAGACATTAACCCTAAACCTGTAAATGAATGTTACGGTCCCTGTTTATAAACTCCAGTTGAATAAGGTCTTTTTTTATATATTTACGAGCTTTCATCTGTTCCTACAGATATCTTCAGGCAAGAAAAATATTTGTTGTGTGATAATTCCAGGTAATAACAGGACATCGAAAGAGTAGTTTTTAATCCGAAATTTGTTCTTAGATATGTGTTATTGTGAATTGTAAGAGATTTTTTTGAGCGTGCGCTCGCAACGTTGAGGTCGAATTATTTATATATGGTGAGTCGTATCTTACTAATTTCCTTTAGTACTATGTCTATGAGATCCTAAAATTTTATTTTACAGTCTACAGACGTCACCGGCTTATCTTACGTTGAAATTGTGTCCACCTATAATAAATACTTAAGCGTAATGTTAGAAATAGCTAATCCGAAAGCCCGATATATTCTGCCAGACTCCATGTTAGCTTTCCTTCTGGAAGACATTTTTATTAACCATTATCCTATTTCTAGTGACAATTCTTGAGTCATGTTTATTTCATTTAACATCTGCAACAGAGTTTTATGTCCTGTATGTCGTTGGTTTAACTTCAGACAATAGTGCGTTTGGCTCTATTCCTTTTAGTTTCATTTGAAATAAAATTTTACAAATGGAGCCTCCAATGTTTTGAGCTATTCTAAATGTTGTTATGACCATCATTTCATATATTATGCTTTTAATTCTGAAAGTTATTTTTATCGGGAAAACTAATTAAATTATATTTCGGAATAAAAGCACTATTCAACTATTAAACCGGATGTAGTTCTTTCTCTCGCTACTACTGTAACAATGGACTGCTCCTACATGCAGATATGGCAAGTGACCTCAACAGTGTACGATTTGAGTAATATTCGATTAACGCATGTATTTCCGTTCTATCTTTGAGTATTTAATAAAAATCTTATTTCTTTTCTCTACCTACACTTCTGTTCATTCAATACTCTCTCTAACGACGGTCTTCAAATTTCTCGACTATTTCGATTAAATACATTGCAACAATAACAAAATCAATACATACTGTGTTAAATCTGCAATTTGTTTCTTTGAAGAAAGTAAACTTCATGTGTATTTGTGCCATTGTTTTACATCGTTTATATATATATATATATATATATATATATATATATATATATATATATATATATATATATATATATATATATATATATATATGTATTACAACATCAATTTTATTGAGACTGTATCGTTTTGATGGTTATTTTTAAAAAGATGCGTGATCGGGTTCGGTTATAATTATATTAAACGTAAAATTTATGTATATGTCCATATCTATCTATCTATCTATATATATATATCTATCTCTCTCTCTCTCTCTCTATATATATATATATATCTATCTATCTATCTATATATCTATATATATATATATATATATATATATATATATATATAGTGTGTATTTAGGCAGCATTTCTTTCGTGTTTCAGCGATAATGCTAAAAAGCTTAATCGACAATATGAATGGGATTTACTTTAAATAAATAGACTAAACTCTTCCATATTATTTAATGAAACATGCATTAATATATATATATATATATATATATATATATATATATATATATATATATATATATATATATATATACAAGAAATTTGTTAGAAATACAAAATATCATTAAACGTTTGTTAAATGCACTTCAAAACGTAGTTGCTACAATCGAAAGGATTTTGTTTAGTTGTGCTTCATGGCATTTGATATGGATGATCTCGGAAATTTAAGTTTTGATTTAGTATTTTAATGGAAGTATCTTTAGATACCAACGAGTATTTTCTTGTATTCTTAAATTGGATAGGATTGCGTTTTTAAATCTTGTGCTATAGCATATATAGCTTGACGACCACAACATTATCAAGATACAAATCCCATCGCAACAACGGATGAATTTTAAATTTAAAATAATTATAACAGTGCATTAATTGCAAGATTACAAAAATCACTATCACAACGACTACAATAAGTTCAGAGTCTCTCTATATTTCTGAGATGAGGTATTATGGCGACAAAGATGAGGACAATAGTCCGACTAATGTAAATACTGTACAATAAGTTCGTCTTCGAATTTCACTTATGTGAAAAATCTCGGAGCAGATCGAATGCACTTGGGCAGGAAAAAATTACGGGTCCTACATTGAAGAATTTCATCTTAACATCAAGTAATTGATTAGAGTTTTTGAAAGGGTTATTATAAAAACAGATATAATTTCTCAATATTATTCAATGAAGCATATTTGAATGAAGATATTCTGCCTAAATAAACACACAGACTCACATATATGCGTATGTGTATAAAAATATGTGTGTGTGTTTATACAACACACACACACAGATATATATATATATATATATATATATATATATATATATATATATATATATATATATATATATATATATATATATATATATATATAACATCTAACATATAGCACATTCAATGCTGTAGCTAACAAAATAGTGTTCAATGTGTGAGAGATCTATATTTTATATTAAGAATAAATTTGGAATATACTGTTGAGTTGTGCAAAAATGTACCAGTCAATGTGTGTTTATCTAAATCTAAAAATAAACACGCTACAAATGACCTTCATCCCTGCCGTGAGCCGACGGCTTAGTGGTAGAAGATCCGAGTGACGCCAATTCAGTCGGGTTTCGATCCTAGCTACAGGCAACCGGACGTCTAGCCACACTGATGAGCTGTGAAACAGCGAAACAGTCTGCCTGTGGATGATATATATATATATATATATATATATATATATATATATATATATATATATATATATATATATATATATATATATATATATATATATATATATATATATATGTATATGTGAATGATGCTTCTTAAGCACCTCAGGAAGAAACTAGCAATTTATACTGCTGCTATGGTGAGTGGGCTTTTAAGTTTTTTGACAGTGAGCTTATAATTGGACGTGATCAGTGGATAAACGAGTCCAGTATTGTCTAAAAAGCTCCGTTACGATGACTTATATTTTCGTGGTAGTCTCTTCTACTCGATTTCAGTCAGTGGATGAAATAAACTGGGATCGTCTGGCCCAGCACATATTATCATCATTGACGTATCACTCATAGAATTATTCGAATCCGGTTTTATGGAAGAAAAGGTATCTTTGTAACCACTCAGGCGCGTACTCACTAAACCGATATATATATATATATATATATATATATATATATATATATATATATATATATATATGTATGTATACATATATATATATATATATATATATATATATATATATATATATATATATATATATATATATATATATATATATATATATTGTTTGTGTGCGCTCGTGTGTATGTGCGAGAATCTATTTGAAGCGCATGCGTACTTGGGCCTTTGTAGACGCATTCGCGCTTTATCAGAATATAGTACTTGTCATTTTGTTTTCGATTAAAACTCAGTGTGATTCTGCTTCTGTTTCACGATGAAATATTTCACTTCTCTTTTCATACAAATTTCTGTAGAACGACTGAACTTCAATATAATTATATATGTGTGTGCGTGTGTCTGTCTGTGTATGTGTGCGTGCGTGTGTGTGTATGTGTATGTCAATATCTGTGTGTCTTTGTGCGTTTATTCCTTGGTGGCGGTGTTATTCTTTTCTTTCAGAGGAAACATGTCCTCTGAATAGAAGTTTTGCACTACCATTTACACACTTTATTCAGTGAGAAGCACCGGATTGTTAGAATCTGTAAGATGCAGATTTCAGGGCTGCTATGCATATTCAGAAATGCTTCTATCAAATGTATTCATTGCAAAAATGGCTTTTTAGAATTTGAATAAAACGCGAACAGAAGCTAGCATCAACGAACACACTTGTGCGAATGTATTACTTATATATGAGAATGTTTGCAACGTGGTGTATAAAAGAATCGAAAATTCTTACAAACGCCTGAGACGAGATTGATAAACAGCAAAATTTAAAAAAAAATGAAGTGTGGAAATAGAGACGAATTTTGTACACTTTCACATAAACTCTTTTGTAGAATAAATGAAAGACTGTTCAGAAAGCAAAAAAAAAATTAAATGGAGGAAAGTGACGGGGAGGGAAATGATTTTAGAAAATAGAATTTTCTCAGCAAGCAGTAAGCAGAGCCAATTCTGCTGAAATTAGTAACTGCATGAACCTTGAAAAATTAAATAAAAACAAGTAGAACTGATTCAAATTAATTACAAATATTTTTTTCTTAAATTCAGTTAGTTCTAACGATACAAGAATCTCTAATTTCCAGGAATAAATCATATGCTGGATTTCCAATCTAGGCTTTCGCAGTGAGATGTATTATCTAAAAATTCATGTCCAAAAACCTTATTAAACTGAAGAAAACCACATAAACAGCAGTACAGAATATTATGTTTTGAATATATTAAAAATCAATCAAAATATCTATCATTAAATCCATGAATTATCTATGTCTTCTGGTTTCACGCTATGAAGCGATCCTCAGTCTGTTCACCCAGACAAACCGAGTTATAACCTCTAGCGAAATTATTTTGCATTTTTTTCCATTTCATTTGTGGTATCAATTCACCCAACACAAGGGTATAATGCCACTAGGATACATGGTGATACATTTTATTAAAGAGTATGAGATGAATTTAATGAGGAAAAATGAGTAATATTCGATAAAGGAACAGGTTTCAGGAAGTGAGAATATGGCGATTGAAGATCCAATTAATTTTTGAAGACTGTAGGTGACTGCAAAGCAAGGAAAAGGAAGAAAGTTCCAGAAAAGAGTAGTGAGAGAAAAGAAACTGTTAGACAAAAAAGTGACGGTTGCATCATTAAAATATTTAGACTAGTTTTTAATCTAGTAGAACCATTAAATTCATCAGGTTGGTGTAACAGGGAAAAAGTCTAATCAGAATAATTGAAATAAATATATCTATAGAAAAACAGAGGGAGACCACGTTACGTCGGTGAGAAAATGACTGTATTTGAAATGCCAGGATCGATTACATTACATATCTTTATTTTAATTTTGTCAAGAATAAATTTACAACAGCAACAGCCTAGATATGGCGACTGTGTTCAATGCACAGACGAACTGTGGATTTATATATGTGAAAGTATATTCCGATGAGAAACATTTTTTTGGCACGGCA
>OZ038489.1:103344754-103442254 GCA_964036315.1 Acanthosepion esculentum | reverse complement strand
ATTAAATCTGAGTGGGAAGATGTTATGTGGATTGACGAGAACCCATTTACCGTTAGATATAAAGGACGAATACGTCTTTGGTGTACGCCCAGCGAAACGAATCGTCCAGTGACTACCAACGGGGTGCATTCTCTGCAACAGTAGTTGGTAATTTGTGCAAAATCAATACAACAATATTCAACGAATTCTATTACTCACTTTTCTTGGTAAAAATACAAAAGTCGATATTCTATGGATGCGTCCATATTTCTTTGGCCTCGTATTCTATATTCTCAAACTGATTTTCATTATAACTTTATTTTTGTTAAGTATTTTCCAAACAATAATTATACCTCGTTCTATTTTTGTTTCCTTTGCCTTTATTTAAACTTATCACCTGTTTACTAAATACGTTCAGGTATCTCTTCCGTATCCTCGCGAACATTTTTGGAAATTACAAATGAAGATTACGTCTTTATTTCTGTTCTTTTATAAACCGATATTCAGACATTCACAAATTGTGCCGTTTAGTATATTGTCATTTGTAATCATTTCACCTCAAGCAAGGCAATAAAGGTCCCACGTCACAAAGGTTTACTGAGTGCGTAAGAATAAGAAAACAAAACAAAAGAGGAACCAAAAAGACAGCAAATAACAACAATTGACAATGCATTTAATTTTTTGAAGCTGAAAGTAGAGTTGAAAGCAAGAGGAGAATTTGACAGGCAAGACATGCATGTAAAATGTTAACAAAGAAAGTACGGTTACATCTTGTCAGTTCAACTGAAAGAAACGATTAGACAATGTTGTCAATCTAGTATTGTGCTTAAGTTCATAAAATCTAGGTACCATATAGCAAAGAGCATAAAACTGGTACAAGAAAGTCTTTATAGAAAAGGCACAATGAATTACATTACAGAAGAGGGAAAGTGACTGCGACTAGGATGCTGGATCAGAACTAATAACCTTACAGATATGTCTTTGGATTTTTTCAAGAATATTTAAATATATAGAAGGAACAGCAAACGGCATCTGACAGAATTATTCTAAGCATGGACGAATGATAGAATTATAAATATCTATTATCATTTCTGGTGGGTAAAATTTATTGTAATACTTCCTTCTTAGCAAATAGGCATCGTTATAACGTAGATGTTTTATATATCCGTGTTTGACTTTGTTTTCACTTATTTCAATATATCTATACATATATCAAGGCAGGTTTACATACAGCAGATGCAATCGTACTCATCTCATTATTGTTTTGGTAACATGTATTTTATCTGTGTCTTTTTGTTGTCAATTTATTATAATGCTTTATTGTATATATTGTATAACTTTTAGATAATTTATTTGATACATTGACATTTAATTTATTTAAGGATTGGTTGGTGATTTACAGTGTTTAATGTCTTATTGCAATAAACAAAAAATGAAAACATTCCTGACTTTAAATAAATTGCAAAGGGTTGATAAGCCGGGGAAAACGAATCAATCAATGAAATCTTCATATCTTTCAACTCGGGTTATTCTTATCTTTCTTTCTCAATTTCCACATATCTATCCGCCTTTCTTTTTTAAATCTTTATCAACGTATCCTTTAATCATATCTAGTGTCTCCTATTTTCTGGCTTTAAATAACCTACAATGGGTTGATAAACCTTAGAAAACGAATCCATCAATGAACTCTTCATATCTATCTATCGACTTGGCTTATTCTTATCTTTCTCTCTCAATTTTCACATGTCTATCCACCTTTCGCTTTCAAATCTTTATCAACGTCTCTTTTAATCATATATACTTCTCTCCTATTTTCTGGCTTTAAATAACCTGCAAAGGGTTCATAAGCCGTAGAAAACGAATCAATCAATGAAATCTTCATATCTATCTATCGACGTGGGTTATTCTTATCTTTCTATTTCAATTTCCACATGTCTATCCGCCTTTCTGTTTCAAATCTTTATCAATGTCTCCGCTAATCATATATACTTGTATTATATTTTCTGGCTTTAAATAACCTGAAAAGTGTTGATAAATTGTAGAAAACGAATCAATCTTTCATTTTTATGTGTAAGCATATACATTAATGCAATATATGTTGTATGCAATATCTTTGGAAGGTGAGTCTGAAAAGATACACTATTCATTACGAATGAAGATCATCGTTTCTTCATGTAATAATTTTATGAATATTACTAATCAATTAATATATCTCCGTTGTCTTCCAAAGAACAGCGAAGTAAATTGTGTAAGTCTTACGTAATAGGGCATATCAAAAGCAACGTCATAAAAAATCATACTTCTAATATTTCTCATGGTTTATATAGTTAGATACAATATTTACGTACCAGTGAGGTTTCCAAATTGGAATTACAAATGCTAAGTCATTAGCAACATCATTTGAAACCAATACTTCGTTGGAGCTCGTAGCACTGCTTTTGAAATTTAAAACGATTGCCTGAATGAATCGAACGAATAAAGGCTCTGCGTTGTGATACTGTAGGACTCGCTATCAACTAACACTGAAAGAAACGAGCGTATTGTGCATATATAAATACACTGCAAATCAAATACATTCCAGTTTCTTATTCTTTTTTCTTTTCTGATTTCTCGTTTGTGTTTTTTTGTTTGTTTTTTTTTTTGGTGCGTTTTTTTGACGCATTGAAAATCCAGTGTGTCGGCCTCGGCGTTTGAAGGCAAAACAGACAGTGGATTAGTTAGCAGACTATAACAACTCTATCATTGCTCAAAGCAAAAGAATAGATTTACGATCTCCCTTTTCCTTATCGATTTCTATCTCTACAGCTTCATCCAGAAATTCTAGATGAGCAGGGGGAGATGTACGAATGCTCGAAGCATTTATATATTTTCACACACAGGGACACATGCGCACGAATGAACGCATATATACACAGATGCAGACAGTAATGTGTGTGTGTGCGTGTTCGTTCGTTTGTGTGTGCGAACATCAGCTTCCCGGCAAAACGAGAAACAGTATTTTCTTTCATGTAATTAATGGATTATTTTATCTGGCATTATTTTTATTACTAAGAGCTATATATTTATTAGTCTTTCTTAAACTTATTTTGGTTGCCTTTCGTTTACGCAAATACATTTAGTAAATAAACGCATCCAAAAGAGAGATAAACTATCATTATATAGGGTATCTGCGTCTGGATTTGCTGCAATGACTTCTTCCAGCTTGATTGTAAAGTATGTCACGATTAAAGTGTTTTGCCTGATTAAACACTTAATATAGTACGCTTCCTGTTGTAAAAATATTTTTATTTAATTGTATGGATGAATCTGTGGATACCAATTTCAATCATTTTTGAAAAAAGACATGTATAATGGAATAAGTGTACCAATTGAATAGAAAGTTTTAAATAATAATAAATAATGCCGTATTAAAATAATAGATTAATTCCTTATATATATAGATATGAGTGTGTGTGCGCGGGTGTGTACGTATAGCTGTGTGTGCGTATATTTATATCTATTTTTTTCATTCTTTGCATATATATGTGTGTGTGTGCGTGTGTTCGTGTGTGCGTGCGCGTGTGTGTGAGTCAATAGTGTTTTAACGTATGCTATAATAATGGATAAAAGTGGTCAATATCAGTGATGTAGCGTTTGCAAATATAAACATGGGCAGGAAATCAGGCCATGGAGATTACGTTGAAGCATCGCATGCTGTTGATCGCACTGTCCACTTTCATATATATATATATATATATATATACACAGATATATATATATATATATATATATATATATATATATATATATATATATATATATATGTATGTATATGTGTGTGTGCGTGTGTGTGTATATATATATATATATATATATATATATATATATATATATATATATATATATATATATATATATATGCAATGCACTTGCATACCCGTTCCTTTCTTTATTTTCTTCACACTTCATTTTTGTTCTCCTTCTTTTTTTCTCAATACACCCTTCCTTTCTATATACACTTTTACTCATAGATAAAAGCTACTTTACGCACACATGCAAATAACCCTGATTTTATATATATATATATATATATATATATATATATATATATATATATATATGATTCATCATATCTACACCTAGAATCCTCAAAATATGCACAAAAGAACTGGACAGCCGTTTCTTCTTTTATGGGATTCAGCAGAAATGCGAATACTCTGCCGACTCTGAAAATAGAACCGTTACGATACGACGCAAGCATCATACCCTTTAGCCAGCAGGCCACTGTTGAGACGCGGAAACTAACATAATATAGCGCAGATCACCCTATTTCATCCATGTATAGGTGCTTGTGTGTGTGTGTGTGTGAATTGGTACAAGGTTGTTAGTGTCATATTCCACCAGTATGGGTTGAACTCACAAAAGGGACAATCTTGCTGACCGTTACACAACCTGTACGCGCGTGCGCCCACGCGCGCGCACACACACACACACACACACACACACACATCAACGTCGGCTATACTGAAGATACGTTTCGGTTAAACCTAGGTAGGTTTGCCTGGCGCGTTAGGATTATTTTAGGTTATATATATATATATATATATATATATATATATATATATATATATATATATATATATATATATATATATATAAACAAATTAACTAATTTACTAACTTAAAAATATGCTAAACGGGAATTACCATGTTTCAAAAACAGAAACTAAAACTCTTCTATAATTGAATTTGCAATTTTTAGTTTCTGTTTTTGATACATGATAATTCCTGTGTAGTGATGGTACCATATTTTTAAATTAGTAAAGTTATAATATTTATGCGCTGTAGATAAGCATTGAACACTTTTTTTGTAAAAATGATAATAATTAATACGAACACCTGATTATATATATTACTGTCCTTTTTCTTCATTATTATTATTATTATTATTATTTTATATATATATATATATATATATATATATATATATATATATATATATATATATATATCCTAGCCATACGTGCGTTGAAATTGAAAGAAAAAATAACAAAGATCCGCGTGTAAACTGGGAAATAATTTTTTTAAAACGCCGAAACTTACAACAATCGTATTGATATCTGCAATCTTTGCCAGGAATTAAAGTTAACAATCAAAACATTTCCAGAAAAAACTTAAAGCGCTATCAGTAATAATGTTACAACTCATACTATCTATTTCTTTTAAATTCAAAGGAACCCGGATGAAAATATGTACATTTCATACACCCCTATCCTCCGATACAATTTCAATACCTTGGTTTTTCTCCTCCCCTTTTATCATGGTTCGCCTTGTGTGTTTATTTATTTTTATATAATAACGCGTCAGGGAAATAATTAACGCGAATCGCCTGAAAATACCGAATGGTTGAAAGCAATGTAACGTGATCGGCTTATCTGCTGGTTCGGGGTTAATGTCATTTGTTAAATTTGATTGCGAAGATGTATTCTCGACATTTATATCATTAACTTCAATATCTGTTTTTTGTACGAATGATTCATGTAATATAAATTGAACTGCACCTCATACTTGATATTAAATTAACTGATCCGACGTGCAACTTTCGGATAATGACTGTGACATTCCTCTATTTATTGAACAATTTAGTTCATGCCACATTGACTGAAAAACCTACCAGTACAAAAGAATTCTCTTATTAACATATCACAACAAAAACGCACAATCTTAATATTTAAAAAATCAACTTCAGCGTTGCGACCGAACGCTCCAAAATGTCTTACAATTAACAATAAAACATTTCTAAAAACATATTTCGCATTACATATATTCTTTCCTTGTACTGTTATTACCTGGATGTAAAAAACAAATATATTTTTTATACCTAATGATGTCTGTATGCACAGATGAAAGCTTGTAAAAAAAAAGACTTTATGCAACTGGAATTTATAAACAGGGATCATAACATTCATCTACAGGTTCGGGGTTAATGTCATTTATTAAATTTGTTTGCGTAGATGTATTCTCGCCATTTATATCATTAACTTCAATATCTGTTTTTTTGTATGAATGATTCGTGTAATGTAAATTGAATTGCACAACACACTTGATATATATATATATATATATATATATATATATATATATATATATATATATATATATATATATATATATATATATATATATATATATATATATAAACAGTATTAAATAACATTTACCGGCCTGAATGTCCAAGAAATTTTCATAGAAAATTTTCGCTCTCCGACATGAATCGAACCTGTATCCTATACGGAACCATCATTTTGCGTGATGTGCCTTAACCTTTCGGCCACAGTCTGGTTAGCAAGGTCGATTTTACTATCTTTAAACTTAAATCTTCCATGAATCTCTTCTATTCATATCTGCTCTAGCGTAAACAAATGACGTCATATATTTTAGAATTGGACATAGTCCGACAATTTATTTAAAGACATTTTATATTATGTTTAATATAAAATGTCTTTAAATAAATTGTCGGACTATGTCCAATTCTAAAATATATACATATATATATATGTATATATATGTATATATATATGTATATATATATGTATATATATATGTATATATATATATATATATATATGTATATATATATATATATATATATATATATATATATATGTATATATATATATATATATATATGTATATATATATATATATATATATGTATATATATATATATATATATATATATATATATATATAAAATACATTTTTACCTATTTTAAACTAAAATCTTAAAATCGACCCTGCTAAAAGAACGATCCTTTGTGGCCCAATCGGTTAAGGCACGCAGGCTATATGACGGTCCCGTATAAGATACAGGTTCAATTCCCGTCGGAAGATGAATATTTCGATGAAGATTTCTCGGACATTCAGGTCGGTAAATGTTGTCAATACTGTTTATTATAAACAGTGCATTTACTTAAGTATGTATAAACTTAAAAATGTGTTTAAAATTTCTTGTCGGACTTTGTCCATTTCATAATATATATATATATAGAGAGAGGTGGGGAGACAGAGAGTCTTGATCAGTAAATTGGCAACAAATTTTGCTGTTATTAACTTTTGAATTTTCATTGAAAACTACAGATATAGCCGATTGATTCTAACATGTGCAAGGTGAAGAAAATAGATCATAGTAAAAAAGTGTTTTTTTTTAGAAATTAAATCGTTAGATTACTCATTTAATAATATCTAGCTCTATTCTCTCACAAATATAGCAAGATATTAACTCTATTTTCGGCTTGTGTCTACTGCTAGCCTGTGTTTCTTTAAACGTAGTTTTATATAAAATAGATGCAGTATTAAAATCAGAGGATCATAATACGGATCCGATTATAGTTTATGAATAGAATTAAATGTTTTATATTTCATTGTAATGATGAAAAAGTACGTCGATTAAGCTGCTTCATCGGGAAATTATACTGTTTCATGGGAACAAAATCTACATTATTGAAGCAAAATGTGATACTTGTTAAGTGGTTAAGTGCTTAATTTGTAGTTCTACTAACTAATGAGGAACGGCTGAAATGGCTCAAGGCTTTTTTATGATCGGGTGATGATGGCGGTGACAAGGCTTGTATGCATTAACTTCTATACTTCTTAATGACTTCACTGATTCCTTCCAGGCAAAGTGACTTCTTAGTTTTCAAAAATAATTCAAGTGCGACTGGTAGCATCTTCTCTTGAAAATGTACACAATATGGTATCGTGGTATATCACGTACCTGCAAAAATAGAATTTACCCTCCTGTACAATCATGCTGGCATTGATGTCACATTAGAGGATAACACTCTAGCGCTATCCACAGGGAAAATGTAAGCAGTTATTAATGACTTTCTTCAAATGGGCCATACTATTAATGGTGTGGAATATGCCAACTTGCAGAAGCAATTAGGAAAGGCTATCAAGAACAAACCTCCAGATAAACTTACGAAAGTTGTATTATATCGTCGGGAAAATGTTCCATAGATCCATGGATTTTGTACACGTTTGTGGTGAAGAAAATTGAAGTTATTAATGACAAGTGCTATAACTAATGCATGAAAGAATTAATAGGTCTACGATCACTCCTTCATTGGCATTTTTCTCTTATATATTTGTACCTGTCTGTGTTATATAAAAAGCACGTTGCTTATATATATATATATATATATATATATATATATATATATATATATATATATAGGAATATATATATGTGTGTGTGTGTGTGTGTGTGTGTGTGTGTGTGTGTGTGTGTGTTTATTATAAATGGAGCATTTACTTAAATATTTGATCTATAAAAAAATGTCTTACAAATAATTGTCGGACTTTGTCCATTTCATAATGTGTGACGTCATTTGTTTACATTTGGATACGCATTGAGCAGATATGAATGTATGAGAGAAAATCATAGAGAATTGTGCTTCAAAACAGTAAAATTGACCTTGCTAACCGAACGCTCCTCTATGGCCCAATCGGTTAAGGCACGTTAGGCTATATTACGGTTCCGCATATGATGCAGGATCGATTTATGTCGGAAGACGCATATACTCTATGAAAATTTCTCGGACATTCAGGCCAGTAAATGTCGTTAATACTGTTACTTTTATACTTACACACGCTCTATCTCTGATATTGAGCACTTTATCCCATAAATATAACACGCTTTGAAACTATATATATATATATATATATATATATATATATATATATATATATATGAAAAAATATAGTCTTAAGGTATGCTATATTTATGGGACAAAGTGCTCAATATCAGAGATAGAGCGTGTGTAAACATAAAAGTGAACATTGATGTCAACACACTGTTTCATGCTAGACGCAATCGTGGCCTGACGATTGCGTCTAGCATGAAACAGTCTTTCGTCTCTACTTCTTCAATGAACATTATATATATATATATATATATATATATATATATATATATATATATATATATATAATTAGAATTAATTCAGAGAAACTTATCACTTAACTGAGAGGTGTTTTTTTCAGTCATGAGAGCATTGCAGTAATGCATTCACTCTTCACAGCTTTAGCTTCACTCGCTGTGTCTGTCTCTGTCTATATATTGTGTGTTTAGGCAGCAATAATGCATTTATGCCTCTTTCATTGAAGACTGCAAACACGGTACTGGGGTTATACTTTTTATTTAATTTTACTTGTGATCAAAGAGGTGTTTTCTTTTCTGGACACACAGTTTGTAGAAATTGTCCAAATGATCTGTAATTCCGAACGCCTTCGCCTATAATTTCAGTCATTATCAATGATGATTTTACTTGTGCTTTTTTTTAATTGGTTTAAAAATAATGGAAGCCTTAATAATAAAAAAGAAAATCTCAACACTCAATAATAGTAACTACGAACACGGTCACAATATGTTAACTTTTTCGGAAAATAAAACATCCTTATAACTCTAGAAACATACAAAAAAAACATACATCCAATTAAAAAGCAATAATATAATCTTTTGTATGAATTTGTAGGTATAATATTTTTATAAGCAAATCATGTACCTTCATGGAAGGCGATAAATCTATGCAGCCCAACATTTAATTGAGAGTGAAAAAATATCAGAAAACGGTATTGAGAATGAGACAATAAAAGACCAGGTTTGAAGGAAAGTAGAAGTTGAAGATTGCCGATGCTTTTAAATATCTAAATTCATAGTTGAGAAGAAAGCTTGAAGCCAGAATAGAGTACCATAAGTGAGAAACAGGAAATATACTGATCAACACGTCATGCACAAACGAAATACGTTCTATTTTCCCTTATTAAGGAAGCACGTCATCTTCATCCCAATTATGTTCTCGAAAGATTTATAACTGGTTAGTTTCGTATCCGAAACGTAAGCAAAGCAATTTCTAAATAATTAGTTCATGTATTTTTAATCCGGTATTTACAAACATTATTATTTTTATTGGAAATAGACGATCCATTTTCTGCACTAAGATTTATCGAATACTCATAATTTTAATAAATAAAAAAACAAAAAACAAAGTGTCTATACAATAATGCTTGAAGTAATATACATATGTGTTGGTTTAAAAATATATCTGGTAATTTTTCACACACATACACACACACACACACACACACACACACACATATATATAATATATATATATATATATATATATATATATATATATATATATATATATATATATATATATATATATTACAATGAATCATTCATACAAAAAGTAGATCAGTAATGTTGATAGAAAATGGCGAAATGCTTTCGCAAACTAAATTTTAAAGTTGTATTAACCCACGAACCACTCGATGAATGTTATGATCTTTGTTTTAATAACTACAAGCGGTATAAGTACTTTTATCTGTACATTCAGTCATCCTCAGGCATGGAAATTAGTTTGTTTTTAGTAAAATCCAGGTAGCGTCAGAGATGAAAAAATTAAATACGAATCGTAATATGTTTTTTTTTAAATGTGTTATTGTTAACGTATAAAATAAACTTATGGAGCGTGAAGTCGCAACGCTAAGGTTGATTTTTTTCAAAAAATTAAGAGAGTGCGTTTTTTACTAATATGGTAATTTTAGAATTTTTTCGTTGCAGAAGTTTATCAGTCAATGTGGCATGAACTAAATTGTTCAATAAATAGAGTAATGTCTCAGTTGTTATCCCGAAAATTAGCACGTCGGTTCAGTTATGTAAAATCAAATATCTGGTGCAGTTCAATTTATATTACAATTAATCATTCATAAAAAAGTAGATTATTAAAGTTAATGACATATATATATATAAGGTAACCCCAAAAGTTCTGTCCGTTTTTAAAGGAAAAAAAGAAAACGCTTCACAGTATGCGTAACTTATATTGAGTCTTCGAAGTAATCGCCATCGGCATCCAGGACCTTCTGCCAACGTGTCTCCAGCTGTTCAATGCCCTTGCGGTAGAACTCGGGGCTCCGTGAGGGCTTTGCGCAAGTCTGCTTCATTGGTGAAGGATTTCCCACGAAGATGATTATCCAGGGAGTGGAAGAGGTGGTAATCGGATGGCGCCAGGTCAGGTGAATAAGGTGGATGGCACAATGTCTCCCACCCAAGTTACTGTATGGTATCCCTGACCACTCGCGCGACATGCGGCCTTACGTTGTCATGGAGGAAAAACAAACCTTTGCGATACACCAGTGCTAGCTCCTTCTGGCGCAATGCCTGTTGCACACGTTTCAATTACTGCGAGTATAGGTCTCCTGTGACCGTTTAGCCCGTTGGTAGCAGTTCATAATGAACCACCAGACACAAAGCATAAACTTGCGTGTGTGCATAGGCGGTCTTGCGGTGTGAGGGACAGCATCCTGAGGAGACAACCAATGTCTGGAATGCTTGGGAGTTTCGTACAGAACCCACTTTTCATCACTGGTAAGCACTCGATTGAATAAGAAAGCGGTATGGTGGCGAGAAAGCAGCGATACGTAGGCTGCCACTCGTTGTCCCTTGTGGACCTCCAACAGCGTTTTCGGAACCCACTTGCTCAGTTTGTACGTCTTACCTAGGCGGTGCAAGTGAAGTCTAACTGTTTCATCCGAAACGTTGAACTGTCTTGCAAGTTCACCACACGTTAGACTACTGTCCTCTGCAATGGCCGCCTTCAGGACTCTGTCATTCAAGACCTGTGGTCGTCCACTGCGAGGCTCATCATGGAGAGACAAATCTCCCGACTTGAATTTTTGAAACCAACGCCTTCCAGTACGTTCATCCACAGCCCTATCCCCAAACGCTTGACATATTCGGCGACTTGATGCAGCTGCTGATAAGCCCACTTTTGAGTCGAACGTGATCTCTAGACACTCCCATCCTTCTCACAGCTGTCCGGCTTATAACTGATGGCCGGGTACGGTTGCGCGTGTTTTTATAACGTCTGATGTTCCTACTTCCGGCTGTCCGTATTTGAAAACAATTGCTACACGCATTTCGTATATAATTCAACTTCATTCAATGACTAAACGGACTCAACTTTTTTTGTTACCTTGTATATATACACAATTTAATTTTTTTTTCGATTTCATCCAGGAGCGAAATAAATCGCCAAATACAAGTTAGGTAATTTCGATTTTGACACCTGGATAAAGTCACGAAAGCACAACAGATTTTTAATGTCCTTTCTATTTAATAGGAATGTTTTTAAATTATGGGATATTTTGAAACTATTCTATTCTATTCCGTTTTCTTTTTTTCTTTCTTTCTAGTATAATTATGTATGTTTTTGAGCCGTAATGTGTGTATATATATATACATATATTTATATATATATATATTGAACATTATATGAAACTTACTAAAAGATACGAACGCACATATACTCAGAAATTTCATAAGTGCATCCATGCACTTAAAATGTTTCTGTCAAAACGGGCTCTTCCATCGATCCCAGCACTTAGACAAACCCATATTCAATCTCAAGTAGACATATTCTTTTTCTTTTTCTTGCTAAATGTGCTGGAAAGAAAATATCGATTTCTATCACGCCACGATGATTTTTTTCGTTTATTAAATTATTTATAGAATGGTTAATTCTTCTTCCATATAATTATACGCGCGAGGTTAGGCGTCTTGGCTCGATTTTTCATATCTGATTGTCTCGATTTATAAATACAATGGAATTCTTAGGAATCTTGTAAAAATATCTCGCTACCGACGTTTGTGCAGATGCTCTACATTGTGTGAGGTAGAAGTCACATAATGAGTATCCCCGTGAATATGTATATACTTATAATTTATTTTCATCGTAGTCTGTAAGTGGGACGAACATGCACATGAATATTTTTTCTAATCCTCCTCTGATATGATTTATGGATAAAAATGAAAACATCGATTGTAACTTAATGTTTTATTGCCTTTAGATCTCTCAAAGAATAGAGCCACGGGAATGTTGAGAATTTCTCGACCCGGGTAAAAATAACTAATCCCAAATGTACAACTTAAATTGATTTGTTCGCTCGTAAAAGAAGTAGAGAATAAAATTTTCTTGAAATATGTTTCGGGAATTGAATTACGTTGACCTTCCATAAAACACGATAGTTTTTATGAATTGAAAAATAGTGAATTTTTACACTAAACATATAAGAAGTTCTAGTTCATAATATAAATAAGATATCGATTTATACCTAATGTTTAAAGAGTTACACATGGTCTGGAGATTGAGTTAAAGCAAGAAAATGGACCACACACAAATATACACACACGCACATATATATATGTATGTACGCATATATATATATATATATATATATATATATATATATATATATATATATATATATATATATATATATATGTATATATATATATATATATATATATATATATAATTTACGAAAAACTAGGTAATCAGTATGGGTAGACCCAAGAAGGATAAAATCCAGAGAGCTCAATGTAAATCAGAGCTAATAATTTAAATAAAAAATTTATTATATGGAACCTTAAAGTGGTCTGTTTTTATTTAAAACACCCCCCCACACACACACACATATATATATATATATATATATATATATATATATATATATATATATATATATATATATATATATGCAAATTACGCGAAGCCCTTGTCAGAGACATGTTAATCGGTAGCGACTCACACCCAGTGTGAACTTCGGTCGCTGATGAACCGTTTCTCCCAGGGATGCAGTGACTTCGGGCTGACCATCAACCTGAAAAAGACACACGTACGAGGAAAAAGTACGGAAACACCACAAGCCCTCACCATTGACCACTATAAGCTCGGTGCAGTTCATCAGTTCACGTACATTGACTTCATCATCACTGAAAACCGCTCCTTAGGCGCAGAGATTAACAAGAGTTTCAGGAAGGCAGCCACAAAAAATTGCGCGCCTCATAAAACGTCTGTGGACCAATCCCAATCTGTCAGTGAAGACCAACATGGCTGTGTACGACGACTGCGTTTTCAGTACACTGCTATATAGCAGCGAGGCTTGCACCATGTACGTCTGGGAAGAAGCACCCGCCCCATCCTGGCAATAGAGTAACAAGATAAGGTGCCCAACACTGAGGTCCTGTCTAGAGCAGTATTACCCAGAATGTTCATAGTGATCAGACTGCGCAGACTCCGTTGGTTGGGCCACGTCTATCGCATGCCAGATTGCCGCATCCGCAAAAGACCTCTTGTATGGCGACCTGTGCGCTGGAAGGAGACCCGCCAGGTGGCCACAGCTATGGTGCCGCGATATAGTGAGACGCGACATGAAACTCTAGACATCAAAACAGAATTCTGGGAGGGCCTGTCAGACATACCATCCGAATGGAGAGGAACCCTTACCAAAAACCTCAAATCAGGGGAGGACAAGCTGACACATGTGGCCACGGAAAAGCGGTCCCGCAGAAAGCAAACTGGACGTCAATTACATAGGAATTATTTTAATGTTTTGTCTCTCCGATCGCTTTCGCCTGTGCTTTTAGCCATTATCAAGGATAAATAAATTTATTAAATTTTAACGAAACCTGCATAAAGGAGTGATCACTGCCAAATACTATCTATCTATCTATCTATCTATCTATCTATCTATCTATATATATATATATATATATGTGTGTGTGTGTGTGTGTGTGTGTGTGTGTGTGTGTGTGTGTGTGTGTGTGTGTGTGTGTGTGTGTAGAGAGAGATTCGGGGAGAGAGTGAGAGATAAATATGTAGATAAAGAGAGAACGAGATAGAGAAGGAGAGATAGGTTGTTAGATATATATTTATATATAGAGAGAGAGATCCAGGGAGACAGAGAGATGCAAAAGTAATGTATGCAGTGAAACTCATACCAGTATTATAGTAATGGTTTTATAATTTATTTAATACTAGAATTCTTTTAATTCATTAAAATCTTTTTCAATATTTTTATCTTCATATATTTATTACAATACAGGGTGAGGCAAAAGTTAGCTTACACTTAGTAAGCATGCTCTTTACATTTTTTATTCATTGTATTATATTAACAAATATGAAATCCTCGCACAATGGACGAGATAAAAGTGTACCTCTCTGAATATTTATTTAAATGGATGCAAATCGGGATTTGTGTCGTGCTGTGTATTCTGAAGATGTTCGAGTAATGTAATAATGTTGGAGGAGGACAATTTTCAACACATCAGAGTTTGAACAATGCTAAAACAAATTCACATAAATGTATATAGAAAATATGACTGTAACAAATAAATATAAATATAATAAAATGTTTTATATTTATTTTTTACAGTCATATATGGATAAAAAGAAGATTACAACCGGAAAGGAAAATAGAAATATAACAGAATATTTTGTTCAAAAGATAGCAATAAGACGTGTAGGAAAGATTTGTAAAGAAAATACTTCGGCAAAAATATAATATTTTCATTTTCCATGAGTAAAACGATGTTTTCCTCTTATAAATAAAGAGGAAGGAAGGAATAAATATCAATCAAAATTCAGAAATCAGCAAAATAAATTATAAAGGAATACTTGAATTAAAAATGAAATTAATTTAATCAAGGAAATTAACGCAAAAAGATACAACAAACCTCTATAAACATATCAATTCATATCCACATAAAATGTCATGTTGCGAAAAACCAGAAGCCTAAAAGCATTGTGTACATATGTAAGGCGTCATTTCCCACTGGGTGCTCCTACTTTCGGCCTTGTGTCACATATAAACTATGCTTGTAAAATCAATATATAGGAAGTCATTTTTCTTTAATAAGATTTCTCGGATATACTGTTCATGGTCTGGAGCCCCTTCTGTTTGCCTCGGAGTTGTTGATAAGATCCAGAGACGGGTATGCAATGTAATTGGCCCTGATTTGGCTACTCGTTTGCAGTCTCTCTCTCTCACAGACACGCCGTCACCTCTCTCTCTATCTTTTACAAATAATTGCTTCGATGAGCTGCTTGCGCTTATTCCCAGGCTCCATGAATTCAAGCGTCATACGAGGTTGGCATCCCGTTCCCACCCTTTCACTGTTGTAACTGTCAAATGTAGACGTCTCTTCTACTCCAATAGCTTCATATCTCGCACCTCACGCCTGTGGAACTCCCTTCCTTATTCCTGTTTCCCCTGACAACTATAATCTCAAACTATTCAAATGTAACGTCATCTCCAGTTTCATTGATCTATCCATTATCCTTCTCCACATCCTTTCCTCTATCACTCCTATCTGCTCCTGCTCGAAATCCTCTGTAACCCCTTCCGTGCTAGTGGCTTTCAACCTTGCCTGCGGTGAAAAGCTTAAAAGAAACAAAAAGAAAACCCTCAAATATGGTTATTCAGTAAAATTAACGTGGGGATTTCTCTCATAAACCTTGTTCTTTATTGCACGCAAATAAATGAAATATTTGGTGTTATTTCAGGTAAGCATGGTGGGCATTCGACGCTGCATCGTCTTCCGAACAATTTTTGTGGAAAGGTTTGGTTAAGGTCGACCCTTATTGCTGAATAATAGTGGGAAGTTGCTCTGTCTCGCTGAAAGCACAGTTATGATTTGGATAATTTAAATCTAAGATGTGAAACAAATAGTGAAACAACTGTAAGCCTAATTTTGAGTCACCTTGTACATTTATTAAAAATCCTCTCTCCTTTATGGTAGAGCACTTTGATTGTATTCATTTTTATCTTTATTTTCAACTTGCATTTTACATTGTAGATAATTATATGCTTCATTGTGAGATGTTACAAAACATTACGTGTAACTGGTCTGTTGTATAATTTATGGTTACATCCTAAATTATAACTGCCATGTTGATTTCTCTGCGTACTTAAAGAATGGACATTAGACGTACTGAACATAGAGCTGTAAGCAAAATTACTCGACAGAAAATTCATTTATGAGAAATTAGATCTGATAACATTTAATATACTGAATTAACGTTAGCAAAATATATTATTGTAAGTTCACAAATAAATTGATCATAAATCAGAGAGAATTAATATTATTTTATATGCATAACTACCAATATTTCATTATACAAATTTTTGATTAAGTGTTAGACTTCCATAACTAATAAGTAGTTGCGCTTTCTTTAGAACAGATCACTTCTCATAGATATTAGCTTGTTCCTTCGATAGGTTTCCTTAATCTATGAATTGTTTAAATTCAATGGATTCCATTTATGTAGAGGTATTTTTCAGTACATTACATCTTCACCAACATGCCTTCTACCTCTAGGATTTGGTTCTTTGGTGAGTACGAAATAATAATAACTCCTTCTACCCACGCTTTCCAAAATCTGGTGAACTAGTGAAAAAGACGGAAATAAATTTGAAATTATCATTTGAGCAATGAACATTTTTACTCATGGATTTGCGGGCGAGCTGAGAAAAAGACGAAAACAAATTCAAGAGCCCATGTTAAATTTTCTTTCGACAAAGGAAACATTATTTTCCCAGGAATTAGTCGATGAATCTAGAAAAAGAAATTAAATAAAATAGCCAGCCTGCGCGAAATCTATTTTGATATAAAATAAGGAGAAAATCAAAAGAGAGAAGTGTCTGCGAAATTGTGCGAAAAGTTTCATTTTTGGTTACGCGTCCAGCGTTAAGATTTTCGCCGGTGTCAAATTATTATGTCATCCCATAAGTTGTGTCTGAATTTTAACTTTTTGTTCAAATGAACAAAATTTAAAAAGTATTTTATAATGTCTAATGGAGCTGAACATTATTTTTATGCTTAGATGCATTTAAACTGATCAAAATGTATTTCAGAGAACAATAAAATTAAATTTTGTTTGATTAAAATCCGGCTAACATGGAAGTACCCAAGAATCATTTGAGGCACATAATGCTTTATTTGTTCAAGAAAGGAAACTCAGCAGCCGAAGCGGCTAGAAACATTCACTCAGTTTATGGAGAGGAATGTGTGAATGAAAGAACTTGCAGAAGATAGTTTGCAAAATTCAGAGGTGGAGATTTCACCGATGAAGATGAAGACCGAGCTGGACGTCCAGTTGAGTTTGATGAAAAGCTTCTTGAAGCAGCCCTTGAAGAAAATCCTGCTTTATCAGTTGAGGAATTGGCAGTGGTTCTCATTTCAAACCATACAACTGTTCATCGTCATCTTCAACAACTTGGAAAAGTTCCTAAAGTTGGAAAATGGGTGCCTCATGATTTGTCTGAAAACAACCTCAAATCCCGAGTTGACATCTGCTCTTCTCTCCATTCTCGTCAACTTGTTTCACCTTTTTTGGATAGACTTGTGACTGGGAACGAAAAATGGAACTTTTATGGAAATGTTTAGCATCGTAGACAGTGGCTTGGTAAAGGGGAAGGACCCCAGCCACAGCCGAGAAGGGAACTTCATGGGCAAAAGGTTCTTCTTTCAATCTGGTGGGATTGCCAAGGAATAATCCACTTTGAATTCTTACCACCTAATGCAATAATTAATGCTCAAAACTACTGTCAGCAATTAGAGCGTTTGTACCAAGCTTTGAGGAAACAAAGACCTGCTGTAGTGAATCGAAAACGGGTGATGTTTCATCAGGACAATGCGCGACCACACACAGCAAGAATCACATCACAAAAGATCGAAGAACGTGGTTGGGAGAAAATTCCTCATCCATCTTATTCTCGCGACCTTGCTCCTTCAGACTACAATTTGTTTCGTAGCTTACAGAATCATTTGGAAGAAACAGCTTTTGTAACACAGGAAGAGGTTAAAACTGACATTTGTGAGTTCTTCGAATCAAAGCCAAAAGAAGTTTACAGTAATGGAATTAGTAAGCTTGTTAATAGATAGAAGGAAGTCATAGATAATCAGGGAAAATACATTGTTGATTGAATCTGTAATTAAATGTAACATTTGGTCACTTGTTTCTTTATTCAAAATTCGGACAGAACTTATGGGATGATGTGATAATTACTCGCTGAATATACGATCGGCCTTAATTCGCTCTTCAAAGAACTTTACATCAGCAATACGAGAAAATTATGGATTTAAATCTTTCTCTCTTCATCTACTTTTGAACGTATGTAACCGTGTATCATTTCTGTGAACAATGAACTCTCTTACATATTTTAAACAACTTTTTAATATTATTTTCTGTCAGATCAATTAATCCGTTGTATGAGCATCTCCAATTCAAGACAATTCTTTGAAAGTATAGATTTAGATAATTCTAATTATTGTCCACAAACGAGCTACTGATACAAGTTCAAGCATGTAAAATCGTAAATAAATTCCTTTTTTTTTTGTTAAAATGTATTTCATCGCCATTATCACCCTCCTTTAACCTTCTTAGCGTTGGTATATCAATTGTCCATTTTAAGCCTCGTCATTATAGTATATCAAAGCTCCCCTTAACTTGCTATCTTTTGTAGCTCTTAGCTATGTTTTTCTTTACGTCATCGCTTCCGGGTCCTTTTCTTCAATCCATTTCTATAAGCGCGTTGCTTTCCTTTGTCATAAATCTTAAAGTGGATTTAAGTTGCGAATGCTATTTCCTTATCCGAAATACGTAAACTGTTCTGGAGTTGTTATTTCTAAAATAATTCGGTTATTTGTGATGAAATACGGATCACCTACAAACAAAAGCTGCACAACAGAAAGTAAAGATTATTTTTGGACGAATGAACTGTTATTTTATGTAAATCCATTTTCCCTATCAAAATCCACCAAGTTTTCAGGTGGCTGGTGCGCTAAATCAACCCGATGTTAGAATGTTTCAACCACCAGCATATGTCAGTGTGGGGTTATTTCTTTTTTACATTGTGCGGTAACATTTTTCTCTTCAAAGGAAACGCTACCGGTTGCCACACACACACATATATACACACACACACACACACACACACACACACACATATATATATATATATATATATATATATATATATATATATAATATATATATGTGTGTGTGTCTATGTGTGTGTACATATTTATATATATGTTTATTTACATATATATATATGAATGTACATGTGTAGAACCTATCTATCTATTTATTTATCTATCTATCTATCTATCTATATATATATATATATATATATATATATATATATATATATATATATATATATATATATATATATATAAGAAGAGCGCGAGAGAGAGCGCGAGAGAGATATGCATGCATATTAATTCATGTTTGGGCATATATATATATATATATATATATATATATATATATATATATATATATATATATATATATATATATATATATATATACACGTCTGATGAAGATATATTATTCCGTTCGACTGAGAAACAAGCATTTATATGTGTTTTCCTCAATAGTGGCTTTTTATGGTGCCAGCCGCGCGTGAAATGCTTGTCGCTTCATTGTTCTACGAATTGGTGAAACGTATACGACTGTTCCAGAGTGCTTGTGATCTACATGAATATACTATACAGTCAATATCAGGCTATTTGAAAAGTGCTTTGTGATTTTCTTCAGGTCTAATACCGAAATCTTGCTTGGAAGCGCCGATCATGCATAAATTTATACCGAAGTAACTTCTATAGACCTACTCAATCGCACATACGCATTTACGTTCATACACATACACAGACAAACATATAAATATATATGTTGATAAAGAAAGAGAGGGAGAGAGAAGGGGTGAGACAGTCGAAAAAAAAAGCGAGGAAGAACTATAAGTTTTCGACAAAACCTAATGTTTATATATAATATTTATAATACATATATGTATATAAAGAATTATTAAATATTAAATTCTTTTACTTTTATGCTTTTTATTCAGAAAACTTTTACGTTTTAAAAGAGCTTTTAAATGCTTCTTAACTTTACACGTGCTGACATTTAAGCCCGCAATAAAAGAAAAAATAAAGGGGTGTAACGTCTTATATATATATATATATATATATATATATATATATATATATATATATATATGTTTATTATTAATGCTGTATGGGTATTTATATAGTAATAAGCATTAAACTGTCTACTGCACTAATAATTTGCTAAATACATTACAATGTAATTGTCTATATTTTTGGGATGAGGGGTTTTCACTATGGATTTCGTTAATCGGACTGACTTCCTCATCTTGGTTGCTTTCCTCACAACGTTTCGGCCGTCTGATCCTCCGGCCTTCTTCAGGTGCATCTCAGTAGTAGCAGCAGCGATGGCCTTAATGGAACGAGAACATGGTACCCCCGTAACAATAAAGGGTTGGGTTCGAAATTCCAGACCGACGGTTCCCGAGTTCGAGATGCACCTGAAGAAGGCCGGAGGATCAGACGGCCGAAACGTTGTGAGGAAAGCAACATTACAATGTAAAATGAATTATTATTCTTTTTATGTGCCATGTCCTTTCAGTACGTAGGCGTTCATGGCTCTCCATCTCCATGTATCCCTTGCAGCTCTCAACAAGTTCCTTCCCTCTGCCACCTCCAACAGACCACGTTCTCTCATCCAATTGCTTAAGACCGCCATGTATGTCCTGTCTTGCTTTCCCTTGTCTTTTCCCCCTTCTATTCGACCCGTGAGTCTCAGATTCTCCAGGCACTCATTCCTCATAATGCGTCCGAGGAACTTCAGCTACCTCTTCCTGATGTTTAGTATGAGCTTCCATCTTGTTTGCCTCCTCTCTAAGACCTCATCGTTGCTCACAGGCTCGGTCCATTATATCCTTAACATTCTTTTTTAGAACCACTTCTCCGTCTCCTCGTGTTTACACAGCAGTAATTTGAGTTAAAGAAAAAAAATATTGTCTCATAGTGTGATATGCAATAATCCTTAATCACTTACTGGAACATATACTATTAACAACAGAGTGAACACAGAAGGACATGTTTTAGCCTCTGTTTGAATTGTATACTGAAACACTAATATCTCAATTGTTTAGTTAATCACGACAAATTTCTGTGATTTATTACATACTGTCCAGTTTAAATCAAAAACATTTAGCTACATTTAATCTGTTGTAGGTTTTATTGTACAGCTATGCAGATGACTGTTTAGGTCAACAAAAATATATTCCCATAATACATACAGTGTTTCATTCTTGCATCTTTTTATGCCTTTCGCGAATTTTCCTGTTTCGTAAGGATTAGGTCTCTCGTAAATTAGATTTCATCGATTTAAACCGTTATAGAGCATAATTGTTGAAATTAATGGGATTTAAAAAGTCATGAATGAATTAAGAATGAAATCCTTAAGATGTACCAAAAATATATGCTTTGCCTTTTAATTGTTTTCGTCCGAGTTTACCATCCTTACTTATGTACTTATAGCCTTTGCCTTCGAATTCCTGTTTCCATTCTTAGTGTTTCAGTCGGCACCAAATTTCCTGTGACTGATTTCTTGCACACTTACTAAATGTTGAAGATGCAGCCTTATCATCATTAGTTTCTGGGATATATATATATATATATATATATATATATATACATGTGTGTTTGTGTGTGTATATATATATATATATCTATATTTATATATATATATATATTATAAATTACTTGATTTCAAATATGTTTTTTTCGCTACACAGTGATAACCATGTTTCAAAAATGAAAGCTAAATCCTTCGAATTTAATTTTGTTATTAAATTAAAGACATTAGTTCCATTACTTCGTCAAGCGAATTTTGGCGTAACTTATTTATTTAAATTTACGGTTTTAAAGGCACGGCAAAGATTCATAATTGAGGGTTTCCTTTAAAACCGTAAATTTAAAAAAATAAATTACTCCAAATTTAAAAAAATAATAACCATATTTTAAATAGGTTAATTTATAATATTAATGCTCTGTAAATTTACAGTGAGCACTATTGTGTAAAAATAAAAATATCTATAAGAACACCGGATTTTATATCTTACTGTTCTTTCTTATATATATATATATATATATATATATATATATATATATATATATATATATATATATATATATATATATATGTGTGTGTGTGTGTGTGTGTGTGTGTGTGTGTAGATATATTCATATGTAATATACATGGATATGTAAATTGATTAATGTATTTTTCTCATTTTTACACGCAAGCAACAATGGGTTATGAAAGTGAAAGAAACTGATATTTTGGGGGAGAAAAAAGAGGATATTGAAATAACAATATTTCACGGAGTCAAAGCATGAAGATTGAATTCCCATTTTAACAATATTTCACGGAGTCAAAGCATGAAGATTGAATTCCCATTTACATTTTTGAAGATCATAATTCAGAGGAAAACAATGAGTTCGAATGAGCGAGAAGTGTGAGGGGAAAAACGATTAGAATAGAAATTGCAACGCTGGAATTGAGACCTTGCTGCAATCTTCAATTGCGCATAAATTCGCGAATTTGAGGCGAGCTTATCAGAACAATGACAATGAAAATATTCATATAAAACCACATGGAAACTATGCTATGATCATGGTTAAGTAACAGTTGTCGAGGTACACAGAAGAAAAACTGGACCAGATGTATTTGGAATATTCGATAGGCGGGCGAATGGTTCCATACAAAGATGCCTGGCAGATTCAGATGTGGAAAATTATCTAGCAGGGCATAGTGAACCAATTTCCTTAGCTGCAGACCTATCAATTGTTTCAATTTATTCCTTCCAAAATCAAAGTGGAATAACTGACACAACGAACACACAATAAGTTAATATTTTCGGGGTTAGCATCAAATATATTGAAATGAATTAAAAAGTGCTAAATGGTATATATCATATTTTACTAATGATAACATCTATATCTGTATAATTATCCAGATTGTTGAAAGACACTATGTTTGTGAGAGAGAGAGAGAGAATATATATATATATATATATATATATATATATATATATATATATATATATATATATATATATCATCTATATCTGTATAATTATCGAGATTGTTGAAAGACACTATGTTTGTGAGAGAGAGAGAGAATATATATATATATATATATATATATATATATATATATATATATATATATATATATATATATTATAAATTAATAGATTTAAAATATGGTTTTACCGCTACACAGTGATGACCATGTTTCAGAAATGGAAGCTAAAGCCCCTGAATTTAATTTTGTTATTAAACCAAAGACATTAGTTCCATTTCCTCATCAAGCGAATTTTGGAGTAACTTCCATTTCTGAAACATGGTCATCACTGTGTAGCGGTAAAACCATATTTTAAATCTATTAATTTATAATATTAATGCTCTGTAAATTTAAATTTACATAGAGCACTATTGTGTAAAAATAAAAATATCTATAAGAACACCGGATTTTATATCTTACTGTTCTTTCCTTTTTATTTATATATATATATATATATATATATATATATATATATATATATATATATATATATATATATGTGTGTGTGTGTGTGTGTGTGTGTGTGTGTGTAAAGAAAGGCTTAGAGGTACAAAATTTATATACTATTTAAAAACAAGGAATTTATTGATAGGAATAGTCTCTAAGGCCCTTTCAACCAATATCTCATCAGGAGAAAATCGTTGGAAAATTGATTAAACGGAAAGAACAACAACGAGAATGAAGATCAAAAAGGGATGGAAAACACGCTGAAATGACATATAAGCTTATATACTTAAAACGAGGGTGAGGGGAAATTGCGTGTAAATAATTTCCCCTCTCTATAGAATATATACTTATATGCCATTTTAGCGTGTTTCCCCTCGCTCTTTTGCTCTTCATTTTCGTTGTTGTTCTTTTCGTTTTATTTATCAATTTCCCAACGATTTTCTCCTGATGAGATGTTGGTTGAAAGGGCCTTTGAGACTATTGCCATTAATAAATTCATTCTTTTTAAAATAGTATATATATATATATATATATATATATATATATATATATATATATATAAGAGTAATACATTTCAGATGCAACAAGGAAGGTCTTCAGTGATGCACTCACTTCATAGCCGATTTCGGGTTTTGCATCATATCGGCTCCAACAGCAACCCCGACCTAATTCCACAAGATTCAGGCCGCCTCCTTGATAGCGTTTTGCTACGCACTTCGACATTGCAAAAAAGATAAATAAAATATGGCTAGGATTCCGACCGTTCTTATTGACATACGTCAGTCAACATCAGCCAATGAAATAAGGACTTTCCCCCCTTCCCTCCTATATATAGTCTTGCATTTTGCTACATCCGGTTTTGTTTTGCGCCATTTCCTGGAATTCGTATCGAGGTAAGCTGGACTCGTTCTTGCAAGGTTCAATCCAATGTTTTATATATATATATATATATATACAAAATATAAAAGAACGAAATGTAAAGATTGCAGCGTTCAAAACATTAATGTAAAACAGACCTCAATGCAAACATAGATCCGTATATATGTATTTATTATGCAGTGTTACCTTAGATCATGCACATACCACTACAAAACAGTACACCTTTTATCAACGTTAAAGCATCTTTGTTGACGTTTCATCAGGTAGAGAATCACGATTATTTCTTCTTGCGTTCTCATAATATTTCCTTTAATTGTTTAGAGTTTGTCCAAATCTTCTGTATGATCGAGCGCTTTCTGCTTTTCTTTTAGTCGTTATCAAGGATGACGTTATTTTAAATTTACGTAATTCGATGAATATCTTATGTATGTATCTAGAATTATAGGAGATTCTTTTCAAAAACGGTCATCACATTCAGATTGATGTTATGAATACGGCCACATTTTGCAGTGTTTGAAAAAAAAATCCTATACTTCTAGGTGCATACATAAGTAATTTTTACATTCATTAAAAAGTGAAAATAAAAAAGAAATCCTTAATAATGGCTAAAAGTAGGCCCGACAGCGCTTGGACACAAAAAAACTTTAGCAGATATTTTGTACACAATTTATAACCAGAATAGAAGAAAAATATATGAACACTTGAAAAATTGAATAAAAATATAGATATTATTACGAAAGTAAATATATATATATATAGAAAATATAGATATTATTGCGAAAGTAAATATATATATAAATATAAATATATATATATAAAGAGAGAGAGAGAGGAGAGGAGAGAGAATGGGGAAATACGGAGCGAAGTTGAGAGAGAGAGAAATTGAGAGAACGAGAGAGACTTTCTATATTTGTAAGCGATGCTTTTAGGTTTCGCAACATGAAGTTTTATGTGGATATAAATTGTTTATATTTTTAGGGTGGTTTGTAGTATTTTTTGGCGTTAATCTTCTTGATTAAATTATTTTGTTTTTAATTCAAGTAATCCTTCATAATTTATTCTGCTGATTCATGAATTGTGAATTATATTTATTCCTTACTTCCTCTTTATTTATATAGGAAAACATCGTTTTACTCATGGAAAATGAAACTATTGCATTTTCACCGATGTATTTTCTTTACAAATCTTTCCAACCCGTTTCACGTTTTGTTACTATCTTTTGAACAAAATGTTCTGTTAAATTTCTATTTGCCTTTTCGTTTGTAATCTTCTTCTGTCCATTTAATTCCGGCGTCCGTCTTCATTTTTTTTTAAAGATTCCAGATCGTCTGATTTGTTTCGACGCATGCGTGCAGGAACTATCATGTTTTTAATTAAAAGCTGAAATCTCAATGGAGAAAATGTCGTTATCAGTGGGTGAATCATGAAACGATATCAGTCGACAAAGACAGGTTCTTTTATCTTGTAAAGGAAACCTAAGGATGTAGTGTGTGAGAAGATATTTCCTTGATTACCAGCCTTCTTGATCCTAGTTATTCGACACTTGACACAAGCGGGTAGAAGGTCGTATGTCCCACCTCCATGGCTACCAACACTTCAGGTGTCAGAAATAAGGATAAAAATTAACAGATCAAGAGACGCAACAAACCATATTAACCTTTCCTTACTCATAATGACTTTTCATGCTATTTTCGATTTTCTCCTTTTGCTCGTCCCTTTGCTAGTTTTATCGACCGTTACGCCCTGCTAATAGCTAATAAATACTGGAGTATTACGTTTTGATCGCGGGCAAAAGAACTACCTTGTTTCAGTGAGTAAATGAAAGAAAGGAGAGACGATAGAAGTGGAGAGAATGAATAATGTTAAGCTGATGCGAACAGATACTGCACTTTGATACTAGCGGAAATGCGGTGTTTACTCATTCCCCGACGAGAATGAGATGTGACACAAGGCCTTTTTAATGTGGGGACCCGAGCGCTTGCACTAGCGGAAATGGCGAAAAGAGATGGCGACCACGCTATTTTTCAGACGTGTCAATTGTCTTTAACTTTTAACATTAACTGACTCTTAGGACTTTACGGGGTAAAATTTAATGTAAAAAAAACTACGGATATTAAGTACCTATTGTGACCTAAGTACTAACAAAAATGGGATTGACTGTAACTCTCTTCATTGATTACAACCTGTACATTTCTCGTTTTAAACTATCACATATTTCATCGTTTTCTTCTCTTCCAAATATATTATCAGCATCAGTGAATACATAATCTAAAACGAGGCTTGTTCCTTTTTCTTCTTTCAGTGCAATAATCTCACTAAATTATGATATCGCACAAACTCTTTGCATTTTTTATATTCAATGACATCTTCAGGAATTTAGGTCACGCAATGTTTCCGTCCTACCCAATCCATGTACGCCGGATATTCAACAATATATAATTCTTGCAACATTATCATTTGCATTCCGTCTTGTTCTAACGTTGTGAAATCACTTTTTTACCACACGACATTCACTATATTGTTAAGAGTATGATCTATTTTATACTAGGCATATTTTATTCTAAGTGCATGTTCTTGAGACGCACAAATCAGTACATCATTCTCGGGTCTCTAATGACTCTTCATGAGACAAACCTGTCTGCATTTCGGATCCAGTTTCTTCTTCTTCTTCTTCTTCTTCTTCTTCTTCTTCTTCTTCTTCTTCTTCTTCTTCTTCTTCTTCTTCTTCGTAGTAGTAGTAGTAGTAGTAGTAGTAGTAGTAGTAGTAGTAGTAGTAGTAGTAGCACTCCGTTACGCATAAATTATATAGGAGATAATAATAATAATAATAATAATAATAATAATAATAACCTCACCCATCAGTGGCTACGTAGTGCAGAGTTGAAAGCTGAAACTCAAGGTTTTATCATTGCTGCACAAGACCAATGCTTGTTAACTAGGAATTATGAAGCACATATACTAAAATACTGTGTTAAATATCCAGAAACCAAAGATCATCTTGTATCATGTTGCACGATATTGACACCCACTGAATATAAACCCGACATGACAGAGTGGGCCAATATCTGCACTGGAAAAATTGCAACTCCTACGGGAAGGAAACTGAAAGAAACTGGTACGAACACGACCCAGACCCGGTTACTGAGATAGGACCTGTTACAATTCTATGGGACTACACAATACACACTGACAGAACAATCAAGGCCAACCACCCAGACATTGTTATTAAAGACCACAAACAAAATAAGTACCACCTTATTGATATGGCAGTCCCTGCAGACTGCAATGTATCTTTGAAAATATTCGAAATGCTGTTAAAATACAAAGACGTTGAAATAGAAATCTCAAAAATGTGGCACATGGGAACATCAACAATCCCTGTTGTAGTTGGAACCCTTGGACTGGTTGGAAAAGATTCCAGTAGGCTAATTGAAGGGATCCCTGGAAGTCCATGCCTCAAAGAGATACAAAAAATTGTCCTGTCAAGTACGGCCCACACTTTCCGAAGAGCTTTATCTATGTAATTATTTTTTTTCTTTCTTTTGCAGTGGAGAGTGCCATGATGCCATTTCTAACCTTAGGTCCCTGGTTCGGACCCGGAAAGACATGTGTAAACACCAGATATCAAAGAAAATAAAAATAATATTAATAATAATAATAATAATAATTGTTTTTTTTTATTTATCTCTGATTATTCGTTCGCTTTTTAATCATGATGATTTCTTTCTCTATCATTTATCATTCAAAAATATTCAACATTTGCCTATAATTTTATTAATTTATGCTTTTCTCATTTATTGATTTTAATAAAATGAAAAAAGTTTTATGGACGCGGACATAATTTCAAATTTGTGGGAAAAGCCTTTTTTTAGCGATAACGTTATTTTCTTTTGTTTCTGCTTTTATTATTTGTTCAGAATAGACAATTTTTTCTATCATTTATCTTCAAAATATTTTTAACAAAATATGTTCTCATATATTCGATGATTTAAAAAGATTATTCTTACTTATTTATTAAGTAATAATAATTCTAAAAGAAGTGGTATATTTGATAAGCAACATTTTACTCCAACATCCAGTATATATATATATAAAGACATCTTTTATGTTTATACATTCTTTTTTTATATATATACAAATATTCATGTAAATGCTCTGTTAATAATAAACATTATTAAAAACATTTACCGACCTGAATGTCCGAGATATTCTCATAGAAAATATGCGTTCTCCGAGAGTAATCGAAACTGTATCCTATAAGGAACCGTCATATAGCCTGACGTGCTTTACCGATTTCGGCAGAGAGGAGCATTCAACTAGCAAGGGTGATTTTACTGTTTTTAAACTACAGTCTCCCATGATTCTCTCACCTACACCCTATCGGCTCAATGTGTATCCAAATGTAAACAAATGACGTCACATAAAAGTCCGATAATTATTTTAAGACGTTTTTATGTTTATACATTCTTCTTTTTTATAGATACAAATATTTAAGTAAATGCTCCGTTTATAATATATATATAATAAAATAAGCTTAATTAAATTATCATTCATAGACGAAAGAAAATCACCATATTGATACATATTTTTAAAAAATTTATCTAAGCTTTCGGTTGACATAAGCCTTTATCAAATTGTCAATTACATCACAATATATTAAACAATACACTGCTAAAATATATACACATAATTTATATATATATATATATATATATATATATATATATATATATATATATATATATATATATATAGATATATATAGATATATATATGTGTGTGTGTGTGTGTGTCTGTGGGTCTGTGTGTGTGTGTGTGTGTGTGTGTGTGTATATATATATATATATATATATATATATATATATATATACTTATGTGTCTGTGGGTCTCCGTGTGTCTGTGTATGTGTGTGTATATATATATATATATATATATATATATATATATATATATATATATATATATATATATATATCGGATTGATGGAACTCGTCATCCCAGAAGTGTAGTCCAACAAAGAGAAGAAGTAAAAGGGAAACCTCTCTCGCGTCGTGGCCATACGCAATCATAGAAAAGTCTTCGAGAACTAACACCGAGGGAAATTGCGTAGCCGGATTACCTAAGATAGTCCAATATTATGCTCATCTTCTTTCTGACAGTTTTTGGGGAGCATATTCATGGTCTGTCGAGAGCGAGGACTGCCATACTTTATATACAAATTAGCAATTAATTATACAATAAGTCTGATGATAACAATGACAGGATTAATAATATTAAATACAATCATATAGATCTCAGTGGACAAGTAATATCGGGTTAATATCTGCTGGGGAATATCCGTGTCTCACGAGTAAGACGAGGTCTTTAATTTTGGTCGACATTCGTCCTAGAAGATGTGTCTTTAAAAAAATTACCTTTTGGCGGTTAAGGATAAAAAGTAAAAGAATACGAATCTCAATGTTTACAGACTCTAATTCATACCGGATGGTTCGTCATCCGAATAAACAAGCTTCTAGTCCCGTAGAGAGGAACAAGTCTGGGGTCGAAAACTCTGTTATGGGAAAAAAAACTCGTCTACCAACAATGAGACAGATGATCACCAACACCGGATTAACTCCAACATTGGACCTAAAATCTTGATGACAAATAATTTATTAAAATGAATATGAACGACATAGAATCGTGAAGAGTATAAATATGTCATGACAACTTTTTCTCTGGACTCAAAAATCCACAAAAGGACATCACCGATCAAAGATAACAAGTATTGGGAGATATAGAAGGAAGTAAAATAAGACATTATCTCGTCAAAAATATGCTATTGAATCTCCGCAAGGACATTATACGAAATAAAAGACAATTAACTAGTGAGATAGGTAAGATAAAACTAAATATTCGCCCTTGCATTCAGTATTGCTGTCATATATGGTCTGGAGCCCCTGCTGTTTGCCTCAGGGTTCTTGATAAGATCCAGAGACGGATATGCAATGTAATTGGCCCTGATCTGTCATCTCGTCTGCAGTCGCTCTCTCACAGACGTGCCGTTGCCTCGCTCTGTCTTTTTTACAAATACTTTCACGGTAATTGCTCCGATGAGCTGCTTTCGCTGGTTCCCAGGCCTCATGAATTTAAGCGTCCTACGAGGCTGGCATCCCGTTCCCACCCCTTCACCATTGAAAGTGTTAGATGTAGACGTCTCTACTACTCCAATAGCTTCATGTCTCGCATATCACGTCTGTGGAACTCCCTTCCCTATTCCTGTTTCCCTGACAAATATAATCTCCAACTATTTAAGTGTAACGTCAATCGACATCTCCAGTTGCCTTGATCTATCCACTTCCCATCTCCACATCCTTTCACCTTTCATTCCTATCTGCTTTCGCTCCAAATCTTCTGTAACCCCCTTGTCTTGATCGATCCACTATCTTTCTCCACATCCCCTCCTTTACCACTCCTATCTGCTCTTCCTCCAAACCTTCTGTAACCCCTTGCGCCTAGTGGCTTCCAGCCTTGCTTGGGGTGATAAGCTTCAAAAGAAAACGATCATACATAATGCAAACAATGATGAGGCAAGAGAGGGAATAGTTAATGGTGAGATAAAAAAATAAAATAAATGATATACTATATAATGATCGCTCAGGATATAATATGGAAAAATCCAGATGGAACATAAACAATTGCACTGATTCAGTTTCTATCACTGTTCAAGATTAATCAAAAACATTAGCGCAGAATTCCGTGAAAGCAAAAGTGTTGAAATCACTGAAACGAAAAATCGCATCATTCAAATAATCAGCAAAGTTAGTCGCACACAGAAAGAGACGTACGACCAAAATTTCATATGACAAAGTCCGACAAACATATTGAGCAAACATATAACGCTGCATTGGAAATATATTTAACCGGCAGGCCACAAAAAACATCACAGACTTAAATAATGTCATATATGCATAACTTTGGCAACTAGTGATACACATATCAAGATAAAAAAAGATTAAACAACAGATAAAAAGGTCCCACTTTGAAGAATTTAAGGAAATCATTAGAGCAGCATTCTTCCACTGGAAGAAGAGGTTCATATGGTTACAGATATGAACTTCTAAAAAATAACCCAGGTAAATTGCAGTTAAAAAAATATAAATCTCAGCACAGCTTGAATAGATTACCGTAAAGATTTTCAGTGTGCCACACACTTGGAGTCTTAGGGCTCTGGAACTGTACAAAACCACCTGCTGATAGTAAATTTCATTAAATATAGCATGAAACTTAATCACACCAAAACAACTGCCACTTCCAATGTTTTGAATATCCAGCGATGGATTTTTCATTGAAACTACCAGTCACCACAAATGTTATGTCTGTCCTTATTCCGTCTTTGGCATGAACCAAGCGCTACTAACTATAGTTACAAAGTAAAAAAAATAATTATCAGTCTAATCAACTATTCTACATGGATGATATCAAACTCTTGCCAGAGACGATAATAAGTTGAAGGTGATCCTCAATAATATAAATTGTTTCAGTGATGCTATTCGTATGGATTTCGGATTAAATAAATCTGCAAAAGTAACATTCAAGAAAGGGAGAATTGCATTTCTGCAATTAATAGTTTCTGATCCCAGATTATGGAACTGGAACAAGAATAGGCCTATAAATGAATAGCAGTCGTCGAAGGAGCTGGAATACAGCATATCCAGGCGAAGAGGAAAGTAAGAAAAGAATATTACAGGCTTGTGCGACTTGCGTTAAATATCAGATTGAATTCACGAAACAGAATATCAGCTATAAACATGTTGTATGATCCTGTGGTGCAATGCGGTTTTAACATCCTTAATTCACCTGTAGCTGACATTAAGCGAAAACATGTGAAAACGAAGAGACTTCTCACTTGCCATTGCATGTATAATCCTAAGGCTGATATCGATCGTCTGTATGTGTTCAAATCTGAAGGAGGCATAGGATAAGTTCAACTAGAACGGGTTTACAAAATCACAACAGACAGTCTTCAAAGATACCTGGAAACTACAGACGAATGGATGAATATGTGTGTCAAAAAACACGAAATATATTTATTCATTAATAAAGAAAGCCTGCAAATTTAAAAGAGAATTTCAAGCGGGTTAAGAATTGCATATAAACCATTATACACTTATTGCAACAGCAAAGATCCTGAAAATGCAGAAAATAGGCAATACTCTTCCCGTAACAAACAAGTTTATGTAGTCAAACTCCGTACTTATCAGTCGTTACGTATTGCAGTGTTAAAAGCAGGATCCCATTTTTTTATTCTTTCTGCATTGGACCAATGCTTGCTAAGTGAAAATTACCAAGCATAGACAGATTTTTCTCTTCAGATATAATTTCGACAAAACTTTGTTTTTATTTTTAAATATTTTCTGCTGAAGAATGTGTTTCTTCATCGAGTTTCGATCAAGATTACCACTTATTAAAAAAGTGAAAGTTACTGCATCTAACTACACCCTTGTGGAAACTAATTTAAACATAACGAATAATTCTATGATTTACTTTTTTGTATTTTTGCAATGAAATATGACTCAGTGCACATGTTTGTACTTCGTATGTCCATGCCACGAAGTCGTTACTTGCAGATTGACCACATATTCTCGATTGGATTTAAATCAGGAGAAATTCTGGGCCAGTCTGTAGTACTTTGATTTACTCAATGGTAAGGCTTGCCAGTGTTTTTATACAATGTTATAATTTTCTTACCCTTCCTTATAGTAACGTCCATCGCAGACATTGACCGTAGGACAAGTAATTGACAGTCGACACAATAGTGTTTGGGTGTGATAAAAACCTCATGCAATCACAGATGACGCAATATTTTTCACGGCCAAACAAATGTCATCATACACCACGACAACAGATTCACTGCGAATGACCTAATCTTTGGAAAAAGTAAAACTCGATTCCACCCTGTCACTCCAGTGTGTCTCAAACTAAAGCGGTTGTTTCAATTAATTTTCACAAGGGTGTACATATGTTGATTTACACATTGAAGCAAATATGAAAACAATCAAAAGTAACATTAAACCTACTATAGTATTATTAATAGCAATGACATGATTATTGTATATATTTATAAATTGTATATGAAACCAGGTATAGGGCTGTGCATAGATTACCAGCAATTTAATCTTGTATGCAGCCATGTAGGTGGTATTTAAGATTATGAATTCATGATGAAGTACAAATTTCCAGGTATTGATATTTTGTGAATATATCAAGAGATAAGCTGTTTTTTTAATTGTGTAAATTCTGAAAACGCTAGCTATGCCACTAAGCTAAATCTAGATCTTGTCTGGAGGTTTTGTGAATCAGCACACAGTTGAGAATTTGTATTACGAATAAATATTGTGCGTACTCTCACAGGAAAGACATGTTCATTATGGAAACAGATTGTTTTAAAATATTTAGCTCTTGCAGCAAGCACACTTATATAATAAAACCTTACATCCTGGTGTGGGACTAAATACTAAATATTCAAGATATATATATATATTTTCAGGTGAATAACGCTTTCAGCAGATAAGATCCGTTATGTTTTTAGTGGAGCACAGAAGAGAACTGCAGACGAGAAGAAAATGGGAAAACTTCCAAAATTAACGTTGTTGTTCAACATAGGTGCAACAACAGCCACTAATTAAATTTATAATGATATAGCATCCACATCAGCATCTATTCCTGCAATTTCAGCCGCTAGTACTATTCCTGCAGATGTTGCATCGATATCTGCATCAATTTCTACTACTAAGTATCCAGTTTTAGCAGGCATACGACCATTGCTTGTTGCTGCCTCTTGTGACATTTTACAAGAGGAAATCCTCAAATCTGTAACAGTAAAGGAGCTTGCAATCCAAGCGAGAGATCCGGAGCCATGGAACATTAATAATGCTATCATAATAGATTATTGAATTCATAGTGGGTCCTGATCATGTCAGAATCACGATAGCAATATTGTAAACTCAGAGTGTTTAAACATTGAAGTAGAGTATATGAAGGCAAGGTTTTTATCGAGGAATGAGGTCAATCGTGAATTGCGGAATTGTGCGTGTTTAAAACGTAAATGGCTACTTTATTCGCCACCCCAAGTACGATTGTACTGTTTAGCATATCGCCTATAGAATCTCTCTTTGCAATGTAGAACATGAAAATTAAAATGAACATCGAAAGTTCATGATACCATATTTCATAAGTGTTGTAGCGTTCCTACAGTATGTTGGTCTGCAGTTAGAGATTCACTCTGACTCACTTCTATCAGTGGACTACTTCTGAACGCCGCTAGCGTATCTTATATGTGTTGTTCGTGTCCTAAGTATTATCGTTGATTACCAACCTTCGTGTGATTATTCCATTCAGTAACCTCCCGTAGGTTACAACAATAAGTCATAAAGAAACTAGAAATGTAGAAAAAATAGTCGAAAAAATAAACATAGTCTGACGATTGAATGTAGCATGAAACAGCCTATCACCTCTCAATGTTGTCTTCAATATTCACTTTTATACACACACACATATATATATATATAAATGGTGGTACTCGCTTGAAAAAACGTTTGGGTATTTCGGCTTGTAGTAGAACAAACCAGTACCCATATATGTGTGTGTGTGTGTGTGTGTGTGTGCGCGTGCGTGTTTGTATATATATATATATATATATATATATATATATATATATATATATATATATATATGAAGAACTATAGTCTTAAAGTTTGCTATATTTATGGGATAAAGTGCTCAATATCAGAGATAGAGCGTGTGTAAATATAAAAGTGAACATAGAAGTCAACACTTAGAGGCGACTGTCCGTTTCGGGCCCGATGATTGCATCTAGCATGAAACAGAAAACAGAAAAATCAAATCATCCTTGATAATGGCTAAAGATATCGCCGAAAGCGCTCGGAAAACTAAAACATTTGGACTGTTTTTACACACCCTTTGTTCAGCAAAGAAAACTCTTGTTCGTACACAAGAAAAAATAAATAAAAAACTTCACCGTAGTACCTTGTCTGTCGTTTTTAATGAAACTTGCATATATATATATATATATATATATATATATATATATATATATATATATATATATATATATATATATGCAGAAATATAGTCTTAAAGTGTGCTATATTTATGGGGTAAAGCGGTCAATATCAGAGATAGAGCGTGTGTAAATATAAAAGTGGACATGGAAGTCAGCACTTAGAGGCGACAGTCTGTTTCATGCTAGTGCAATCGTCAGGCGACTAGTGCTGTTATTTTTCTCGGCTGTTTATATAAGTGTCAGTGGTGCATTATGGGTAGTATATTTTGGCGGTTACTTTTACCGGAAGTCGCTTATTTGTTTATTTATTTATGTCAAATTATTTTGCTTGTTTTTTGCTTGTTTTTTTATTTTTATTTTTACTTTTTATCTTATATATTTATTTATTTATTCTTTTATCTTGATCGGTGTTTTTGGTTAACGTAGTAAAAATTTGTTTATATAGCTTATTGTTGGTAGTCTATAATGGCCGCCATTTACCGGAAATCGCTTGTTCGCTTATTTATTTGGGTCAAATGGTTTTGCTTATTATTTTTATTTTTATTTGTATAACAGTTATAACTTTCGTCCGTTCTTTTGTTTTGATTTTATTTCGCATATTCTAACAGGTGTGGTTTTGTGATTTGTTTGGAGTACTTTATTTTGGTTATATTATTGTTGTTTGTTTATATATTTATTTATTTTTCTATTTTAAGTTACGTAGTAAAAATTTGTTTTCATGTCTACATTTTGAGATTAGCTCGGATCTTTTATTTAATAATTTATTTTGATCTGGGAAGGTAATGATAGCTATTTTTTCCTCCAAGCAAAGTTTGCAAGTTTTTGATAGGTTGTTGTAGGCTGATGATTTTTTTCTTATTTTCCTAGATATTTTTGGTGTGGTGTGTGTTTTGTTTTTTATTTCCCAGATATACTTAGAAAGCATTGTGCTGTTCGCATATTTACTATTTGTGAAAGACATTTTGTGTACATAATTTCTTTGTTTCCATGGTCCTTCGGTTACTCCTATGTATACTTTTTCTTCATTATCTGCTGATTTTGTCGTGGCTTGGTAGATTACGTTGTTTTGTAAACAATTACCGTTTAAGGGACATTCGTTTTTTATTCTGCAGTTGAACGTGGGTTTAATTTGTTCGTGTGGTTTGTTAATAATTTTTCTGTTGTGCTTTTTTATTATTTGTGCCATGTTCTCGGTGCAACTGTAGCTGATTTTTACTGTGTTTTTGTTGAATATTTTGTGTAGTGTGCTTGATTCCGGGAAGTGTTTGTGTAAAAGCTTGAAGAATATTTTTCCTATGTTTGTTTTTACGTTTTTGCTGTACGGTGGGTTGAACCATATGATATTTCTTTTTCTGTTGGTCTTTTTTGTGTTCTGTGGTGAGTATGTGAGTGTTGCTGGTGAGTATGTGAGTGTTGCTGGGAATCCGCAGACTACGAAACAGCCCTAAAAGATAGCGGATTCCCAGCAACACTCACATACATAAAAAGTAACCGCCAAAATATACTACCCATAATGCAGCACTGACCCTTATATAAACAGCCGAGAAAAATAACAGCACTAGTCGCCTGACGATTGCACTAGCATGAAACAGACTGTCGCCTCTATGTGCTGACTTCCATGTCCCCTTTTCTATTTATATATATATATATATATATATATATATATATATATATATATATATATATATATATATATAAACCAGGTGTAAATGCAAAATTGTATAAATCGTGTGAAAGAAATATTGCCCATTTATTAGATTATTATTATTATTAATAACAATAATAATAATAATATTTTTAGGGATGGAGACTTTTGGCTTTTCTTTGGTATCTTTTCCTATCTTTTATCCAATTGCTTCTTTCTACGGCATTCGTCTCCCAGTTGACCGTATCGATTCCTGTCCTCATCATGGTGTTTTTGAACTTATCATAATATCCAAAGCGCGGGGATCCACTTGGACTTTGACAAATACGAGATCTGAGAAGAGGATTTGTCTGGGTAGTCATACAAGAGAGTCGAGATTACGACATCTACGTAGACAATGAGCTTGGCGGTTTGCGTTAGACACTTTTGCATGCATATATGCTGCATGAACGACCTTGATTCAGTTATCGACCACTTTCTCAGCAGATGCATTTTATTTTAGTAAATTGTCAAGGTATGAATGTCGTATGGGTTTGTAATATCTAGTTTATAATAGGGATGTCAATGCTTGAGAACATTCTCATAGTAGAGTTAAATAGTTGAAGCGACTGACATGTCATTCTACCGAAACATTTTGAGTATAACAGGGACAGAAAATACTTAAACATTTTTTAAAAAATAATAAGAACCAGAATAATGTGCGTCTAACAGTCAATAAGACTATTTCTTGCAAAATGAAGAAAGATAACTTGGTGAATAGAACATTCAAAAGAAAATGGACGATAATGGTATGAGAGAAATGAGTATTGTACCATAAGTGGATGTTTGGCCAATTGTATTAAATATGATAGGCACTGAAGTATCAAATACTGATTTCAGTATAAAAAGCAGGAACGTTTAGCAAACCAGCATTATCCATGTCTCTAAAGAGTGTGGCATACAAATATAGCAAAATTGAAAATTTAAAAAAGTACAAATATTTGTGAATGTGTGAATATTTTGCAGGATTTCTTCTGAGATATTCTACTTGTCTTTTTTTTAACTTTCTACGCGAGAAATATCGGCTTCTGCTGTTTCATTGTGTAGAAACCAAAGATAATTTATACAAATTCCGCCTTGACGCTTACTTAAGGTCGAACACAATTCACGTCAGGAATATAAAAGTCGGTAACATCTTGGAAGAGCTTTCTTCGGAAGACATTAATAACCACGGGCCCAATCAAAACGATGGGAGAAGATCCATCTGGAGTGTAAACTTGCTATAAATTGAACATTGATTTGCCAGAATTCTTTAAACTTCTTAGGCATTTACAATGCAGAGGGCAGGAGTTTTATTGCAATACCTTCTGGCTAAGATAGAAAGAAAGTGACCTTATTCGTTATCTGATGGAAATACCAGGTATTATAATGGGAACCAAGATTCAAAGAAAGGGAGATAACTTTACTGTTTGCAACTTCTTTCTGTCTCTTTGTGTTGCGTCCATTCATGTTACTTCAGAGCTTCCATTTATCTACGTTGCCTATTAACAATGCATATACTTTTCTTCTCTCATTTATCCCGTTGTAGGTTGTTCCTTATGAATTTTCTCAGTAGGTTACCATTGCATTTTGACATATTCTTTTGGAAACTCCAAGCGGTTTTCTGAATGCTACAAATAGATCCCTGCTGCTCCGGGTTTATATGTATTTTCTTTTCATTTATGGCGATATTACCGAGCGTCTATTATTATTCAGGGTGAGATGGATAAATTGTCGTCGGAATTACGCAAAAACGTAAATAACACTGACCTCTCATTTTAACAGATATATTTATCAAAATGACACCAAAATATCGTAAAATACTAAAAAGTAAATTTATTCGATAAAATTACTATTGGCTTCACAAACGGCCCCCACACGACTTCGGAATATCCTTTATTTCTTCTGGACGATTTCCTTGTTTAAGTTGGTGAATTCTGACATAATCTTTTCTTTCAGCCTATTGTTGGTGTTAAAAGGAGTTTTGCTGGTCTCTCGCTCAGATGCATCCTGCATATAATAATCACGTGGTTGCAGTCTAGGAGGTTAGGTGGCCAGATATAAGTGCTGATGCTGTCGCTAGTGTGGTGCAGATTCGTTTTACCAGACATCGGCTTTTCCAGGAGTCACCCTTTTGAACCAGAGCACCAATACCTTCTAAAGGCATTTGATATAGGTCTTCGTGTTGAGTGTGAGTCCCACACCAACAGATTATTCAGCTCTTTTCTCATCAGAACGATCAATGTGATTTTTCCGAGCGGCTGTATCATCGTAATCGCCTTTCGGGTTATTCAACTGTTTCTAGATCCTCTGCACTGTCGTCAGGTGCAGAGGATCTAGAAACGCTCTGAAATATTCGTATTGGGGTTTCCGACGTGAATGCCAAGCCGTACAGTATGCTGTTTTACAATTTCTAGCGGAGTGAATTGCGTCATAGTGCTTTTTCTCACAGAACTGATCCTACAATACTGTGCAGACGACCAAGTCAGAAACAAACCACACGCATGCGCGAAATTAAAAATATAAAATGGCGAGAATTTATCCATCGCATCCTATATAATACTGCAGGAATTCCATAGCTGTCCAACATTTTTCATGTTGTAAACATTTCCGATCCATTAATACCTGATATCTGCAAATTTTTATTCGTCACTATCAGTTTTTGAATTAATGAATAGCACTTTGTAAGGTAGGTTTCCCGATGCTTGTCACTACTACTCTTGCATTCAGCATGTCTGAGAATATCGGAAATTCGAAGCCCAATCACCCTGTAACATAAAGAGTGCGTAATTTCTGTTCCTATTTTCATTACAAATTAATCTTTACGCATATGTTCCGTTCATTTTATACTCAGCATCCTTCTGTATACACAGATTTCTGATAATTATAGTCTCATCTTCAAGTGTCAGTAAATTGTCCAGCATTCCTTCGTATATCGGAGGCATGGAAGGGCATAGAAATTAATCACACATTTTCGGATTCTAATACGAATTTCTTTTTCTTAATACATAGATTAACATCTGGGATAGCATATTTCACCTTTCTAATATGCCTACAGATATCCGTGTTGCATTTTCTGTCGTCGTATATAATACGAGGAAGATATTTAGATTTCTGTATATGCTTCATTCTGTTGTCTCACAATCGTGGCACATAACGTATGCTCTCACATTTTATAATGATAATACATAACCCTAAATTTCATGATTAGATCAGTCTTATCATCTTTCTGTACGACTTATTCTAAGAGTTCCATCATCTTTCTTACTGTGTTTACAATAAATATAGGTCCCACTGTGTATTTTTCAAAAATTGTGCCTGTCCGTAATAAACCCTGATAAGAATCATCGTCTATTTTGTGTCATCACGTAATTGGTTGATTGATTCGTTTTCTACGGCTTATCAACCTTTGAAGGTTATTTAAAGCAGAAAATATGAAACAAGTAGATATGGTAAAAGGAGAAGTTGATTTGAAACAGAAAGGCGGATAGACATGTGGGAATTGAGATATAAATATAAGAATAACCCAAGTCGATAGATAGATATAAAGAGTTCATTGATTGATTCGTTTTCTACGGTTTATCAACCCTTTTCAGGTTATTTAAAGCCAGAAAATAGGAGACAGGTAGATATGATTAAAGGAGACGTTGATAAAGATTTGAAACAGAAAGGCGGATAGACATGTGGAAATTGAGATAGAAAGGTAAGAATAACCCAAGTCGATAGATAGATATGAAGATTTCATTGATTGATTCGTTTTCTACGGCTTATCAACCCTTTGCAGGTTATTTAAAGCCAGAAAATAGGAGACAGGTAGATATGATTAAAGGAGACGTTGATAAAGATTTGAAACAGAAAGGCGGATAGACATGTGGAAATTGAGAGAGAAAGATAAGAATAACCCAAGTCGATAGATAGATATGAAGATTTCATTGATTGATTCGTTTTCTACGGCTTATCAACCCTTTGCAGGTTATTTAAAGCCAGAAAATAGGAGACAGGTAGATATGATTAAAGGAGACGTTTATAAAGATTTGAAACAGAAAGGCGGATTGACATGTGGAAATTGAGATAGAAAGATAAGAATAACGCAAGTCGAGAGATAGATATGAAGATTTCATTGATTGATTCGTTTTCTACGGCTTATCAACCCTTTGCAGGTTATTTAAAGCCAGAAAATAGGAGACAAGTAGATATGATTAAAGGAGACGTTGATAAAGATTTGAAACAGAAAGGCGGATAGACATGTGGAAATTGAGATAGAAAGGTAAGAATAACCCTAGTCGATAGATAGATATGAAGATTTCATTGATTGATTCGTTTTCTACGGCTTATCAACCATTTGCAGGTTATTTAAAGCCAGAAAATAGGAGACAGGTAGATATGATTAAAGGAGACGTTGATAAAGATTTGAAACAGAAAGGCGGATAGACATGTGGAAATTGAGATAGAAAGATAAGAATAACCCAAGTCGATAGATAGATATGAAGATTTCATTGATTGATTCGTATTCTACGGCTTATCAACCCTTTGCAGGTTATTTAAAGCCAGAGAATAGGAGACAGGTAGATATGATTAAAGGAGACGTTGATAAAGATTTGAAACAGAAAGGCGGATAGACATGTGGAAATTGAGAGAGAAAGATAAGAATAACCCAAGTCGATAGATAGATATGAAGATTTCATTGATTGATTCGTTTTCTACGGCTTATCAACCCTTTGCAGGTTATTTAAAGCCAGAAAATAGGAGACAGGTAGATATGATTAAAGGAGACGTTGATAAAGATTTGAAACAGAAAGGCGGATAGACATGTGGAAATTGAGATAGAAAGATAAGAATAACCCAAGTCGATAGATAGATATGAAGATTTCATTGATTGATTCGTTTTCTACGGCTTATCAACCCTTTGCAGGTTATTTAAATCCAGAAAATAGGAGACAGGTAGATATGATTAAAGGAGACGTTGATAAAGATTTGAAACAGAAAGGCGGATAGACATGTGGAAATTGAGAGAGAAAGATAAGAATAACCCAAGTCGATAGATAGATATGAAGATTTCATTGATTGATTCGTTTTCTACGGCTTATCAACCCTTTGCAGGTTATTTAAAGCCAGAAAATAGGAGACAAGTAGATATGATTAAAGGAGACGTTGATAAAGATTTGAAACAGAAAGGCGGATAGACATGTGGAAATTGAGATAGAAAGATAAGAAAAACGCACGTCGACAAAAATATGAAGATTTCATTGATTGCTTTTTTATTCGTTCTTTAGGGTTTGCAGGTTATTTAGATCCAGAAAAATAGGAGGAAAGTAGATATGATTAAAGGAGACGCAGAAAGTCGGATAGAAATATGGACATTGAGAGAAAGATAAGACGTCGATAGATAGATATGAATATTTCATTGACTGATTGATTCGTTTTCTACGGCTTTTGAAACCCTTTAATGTCAGATTGTAATAACTTTTATGGAGATAATAATGATTTTGTGATATAAGTCTTACTAGCTAACGCATAGCTTTGGGGAACAGGTGGATTCATACCTTTCGAAAATGTATTTAAACGTGAGTATAACGAACCCAACTGAAATTTGAAGTCGGCTCACCGATTAATAATTCCGAGCCATTAGCCATTGCATCACCTACATATCCAAGCTGACTGCATCTGATATTCCAATACGGTCTCCCATCTCGGTATCTTCCAAAGTGAACGTTGCTTAACTTCGGTGTTAATATGGGAAGTGGTGTTTCAAAGTGTTTTGGCAAAAGGCCATACCTATTAAGTAACACACGTTGATACATTTCGAAGTCTATATATGCTCATTATTTACATTATTCCGACTATTGTCCTCATCATTGTCGCCATATTTATTAAAACGTTTTGGCCTTCTTCACGTGGTTGGAATGCCTGACTGAACCCTTTATTTCGCTCACTTGGGTAGACCGAAACGTTGTAATAAATATGGCGACAAAGATGAGGACAATAGTCCGAATAATGTAAATAATGTACATAATACCTCATCTCTATATATGCTATCTTAATTTTCGTACTCGAGACATAAACTTCACTGATTGTATGTGAACCGCTATTTCAATGTGACGCGTCAGTAAGCCTCCTTATGGTCCTATATATGTATATAAATCGTTACATTTTATTTGTTATCTTCATTTCGACATTTCTCCGATGAGTTATTTCGTTTCTGTTCTATCACTTCTGCTAACAACCGCGTTTGTTCTTATTTCATATTAATTGATCGTTATGAATTTTAGAGTTTATCAAATAATTATGCTGGAAACATGCATCAAATCCTCTCTACATATAAATGTAATACAGACAGCAGTAATATTAGTGTCTGATCACCCCATGCATTTAAGAATTGCATTGATTCTTCATCGCTGTGTAAATCAACTAAGTTAAGATCACTTTACGGAGTTCCAAAAATGGATAACACGAGAGATGTCTCCTTGTGCAATGAACTCAATATACGTTAGGACGTCATGCCTTCAGGTGATTTCCCAACGCCACGAGATTTTCGATTATTCTCCCTAGAAGACTTTCAAAAATAGGCTTAGAAAGCCTTTCAGCAAAAGTTGTTCAAGGGAATACAGCATTTGATATGAACACATTGTCATATGTCAGTAAAGGTAGGATCAGCCATTTTCTGGTCACTGTTGACACCTTCTTCGATTAGAGATCATTTATTGACATGACCCGTAAAAGTTATCAAGTTCCATGCGGCCATTCAAATAACCTTGGCCGATGGCTTTTTGCGTAGAACATTTCAGCCTTAACTATACAAGAAAGAGAGAAATAAAAATTTGATAGGATGATAAGAAGATATTGAACGAGGAAAAGAAAGTAAAGCAGTTAAATGAAGTCGAAAAATACAGAGATACGAATCTATAGAGGAAAGCAAGCAGTGAAATCAAAAGGAAAATACGAGAAGACGTCTTTGTGACTGAGATATTTCATTTTCGGTTTCCTGTATTTCTTTACTGTATTCATACCAATTAGCTTTCTTATTTCTTCAACAATTCAGTTAAAAGAAAAGAAAAAACATATAATTTACATCCTATTTAAAAAATAATTTAAATACTTGTTTAATTGGTTTCTTACACCGCTGTTAACACACATTAGTATTTCCCTTTGCATATTTCCATACGTATTCCGAATAACATCCTCTGCGACATTATTCCACGGCAGTTTTGCGCCATTGCGTTGTTTGATGTCTACTCTGACAGCTACCTCACAGCTCAATGCGGGTAAAACCGCTTTGTAGTATTCTATACATCCGTGACACACATCATAACATAGCTGGATTGTCTCATCCTAACTTTCCAAACTTGAAAGACTATAAACTCGCCTATGTAGTCTTTTCGACGACGGTTTATTTTCTATCCCAAATCACATTAGAACAGGCCTCTAGCTAATCTATCGCATTTTTCATGAAAAATGTTCCGACATACTACATTTGCTAGTTCCGCCTCTTTAGACTGTCACAAAAAAGTCACGACAAGCCTTGTAGAGCGGGACAAATCATACTCATTGCCTTTATATTCGATTACTAAAAACGGAGTCCTATTCAGCAAGATTCTTCCTAAGAACCGCTACGTTGTAGAATAAATTCTAGGGTGGAAGACTAAAGGTTCACTTCACTGTTAACAACTTTATTTTTACACCCAACCGTTATATTTCCTATATATATATATATATATATATATATATATATATATATATATATATATATATATATAATCTTCACTCCTTACCCCTCATTTTATGGCCATCCCACAATCTCTTCATTCAGTGTTTCTTCGCTGTGTATTGAATGAAGAATTAATAACATAGTAAAGACGTTCTACGACAGGGTTGTAAATGGGTGGGTAAATTAAGGATTAAGGCGTTTCCAAGATTTCCCAACCAATTAAATTTACGAAGTGCACGCAATCGTACCAGCCACGGAAGGTATCGAACATTTCGCAAAGGTTGTTGTGTAGCATCGGTGAGATGTAGACAGTAGTAATCTATTTAACATTATTTCTTCTTGCATTTACGTTGTAGAAATGACAAGGGAACCTTTCGTAATACATTATTGATGTACATGAACCTATTGATAATTTCCAACATAAAAACCTAATGCCAGTATATGTTGTAATTAATCACATCAAAATCATGATATTTGGCTTCAGGGCTGAATGTCGTAGGAAATTGTACCCGAAAAGATTTCGTTCCCAAATTCTATTTTGTACAAAAAAAAACGAATATACTTTGCATGAACAAATCGGTATTCTGGTCCGTTGAACAGCATTAAGTAAATTACATCCAATCTTCACTATTTAAATTATTCGGACTATTGTCCTCATCTTTGCCGCCATATTTACTACAACGTTTCGGCCGTTATACGCTCCGGCTTTCTTCATGTGGTTGGAATGTCGAACTAAACTCTTTATTTCGCTGACTGGGGTAGACTCTTCTAGTTCCACGTGCCATGTTTAATGGCTGTCTGTAATCAGTTATCACCTGCTAATTCCTCTCTCCAAGTATTGAACTCACAGTCTTTGCGTCCTGTCACTGGATCTAACCAACGGCTTTATCCACTTTGCCATATGTGCTTTAGGACATCTTTGAATGAATTATTGGGTATTTTAGAACTAATGTCTTCAGAAATCCTTTTTTACCAGTGCTCATATTGCAATTTTGGATTTTATCATTACATGTTTTTATCAGGGCTCATATTGCAATTTTTTTGTTATTATCACTTTTCTCTGGCACTCGTTATTACTGGTTCCCATATTGTATTCATTTCTATGCTTGGTCGGCTCAGGATATTTTTGTCGCCTAGCATATGTGCTGATTTCCAATGGTGTTCTTTGTCTATGACTCAACCTGATCCCACGGAGGGTGGTGATCTCCATTTTCTCTCCATATATGGTCAGCCACGTCAGACTTTTCCACTTCCCCTCGTATTATAACTTTCTGGTATCCTTGAAGCCTTACTTTAATGGGGCGGCCTGTCTCCCCTTTATATTTCAAATGTGAATAATCTAAATAATTGCTGGACTTTGTCCATTTCATAATGTGTGACGTCATTTGTTTACATTTGATACGCCATAAGCAGTTATGAATGTACGTGAGAGATTCATGGAAGATTGAAGTTTATAAGCATTAAATTCGACCTTGCCAACCGAACGATCCTCAGTGGCCGAATCGGTTAAGGCACGTCAGGCTATATGACGGTTCCGTATAGGATAGAGATTCGAAACCTGTCAGAAGACGAATATTTTCTATGAAAATTTCTCGAACATTCAGGCCGGTAAATGTTATTTAATACTGTTTATTATAAACAGAGCATTTACTTAAATACTTGTATCTATAAAAAGAATATTAAACATAAAAATATCTTTAAATATATATATATATATGATTTATTTTTTTAAGTTAATAATTTTAATAATGCCTGAGAGTCACCTGTATAATAGTATATACAATACAGACACTTATACTTAGCATCTATAAGAAAGATTTCAAATATTTAGGTCAACTAATGAGAAAATAAGGCTTAGAAAATTGGACAATCCCAAACCATATTGATGAAAAGCGGGAGATAACTTCCCTAAAGAGGTAATGTATATAGTTGGAAGAATTCGAAGAGATTACAAAAATACATTACTTACCTAGATACAAAGTATCGGATATTGTGAAGGGCAATGAAGGACACGGCACATAGAATACTACTACTACTACTACTACTACTACTACTACTACTACTAATAATAATAATAATAATAATAATAATAATAAGTTGCTGCTTATTGACATAGCTGCGACTGCAGACTCCAATGTATCTTTGAAGATATACAAAATGCTGTCAAAATACAAGGAGCTTGGAATCGAAATCTCAAAAATGTGGCTCATGGGAACATCAACAATCCCTGTTGTAGTTGAAGCACTAGGATTATTTGTAAAATATTCCAATAGACTAAATGAAGGGATTCCTGGAAGCCCATGCCTCAAAGAAATACAAAAAAAAATTCTCATAAGTACAGCCTCCACTTTACGAAGGGCTTTATCTATGTAAAATATGTGCTTTTTTGCTTTTTTTTTCAGTGGAAAGTGTCATGATGCCATTTCTAAACTTGGGTCTTAGGGAAGGACCCGAAAAGAAATGTGTACACACCAGAAACCAGAGGAAGTACTACTACTACTACTACTACTACTACTACTACTACTACTACTACTACTACTACTAATAATAATAATAATAATAATAATAATTAACATTGGATATCGTTTACATGAATGCCGGTATTTACAAACCCATCATTAATACCGGTTTTTATTTTATTATAACTACTGTATATTACGATAGAATTAATAGCGTTCTCATTGGCTGCTTTCTGTTCAATTTTAACAATTAATATTAATTAGACCATTAAGAATGGCATGCAAGTATTATAAATATTAATTAATAGATATTACCAACAATTATTTTTTAAATGAATCAGACTAGAAATTCTGTTATTTATCTGATAATAAAGATTTTAGCCTCAAAGCCCGGCAAAAACCAAACTGGACGAATATTCCGAATTATGAAATTGCGAAGAACATTGTAAGCTGTACTTTTTTGCCTTGAGAGAATTTATGACGACAAAACTCGTATATGTTTGTATTCATGATGAGATAATATATCCGTCTCTTTTTTTAAAAATTATTTTCCGTGTTCTGTGGATTTTCTTTACTTTCATGTGTCTGTTAGATCTTGGGGGTACTCTTTATTTATGCAATTATCTCACATGTGTTTCCTGTATTCTTAACAATGTCCATGTTTAGCATTTCTCTTTCTTTTTCGCGTTGGCCGTTAAGCAAAATGAAAGAATGTTATCTCGGCTCCACTAATCCCACTTCGTTTTTGCACAGCGTGAAATATTTTCTTGTTTTTTGCTCACGTTTTCTTAATGTCCCTACGTATTTCGTCCTCTTCTTTCTTTTCCACTCACTCACGTGGATCATTTGCTTATCGCTTTGTTTTGTTCGCTTTCTCTGATACATTCATCTTCTTTTTTTTCTGTAACACATTTCGCGTTTGCAATCTTCTATTTGGGACCGTATAATATTCTGTAGACACGTGATGTGTCTTTCGGAAATTATTTTTTGTCTCTTGAATTTGTTTATCTATTTATCTATTTAGAAAATTGCTTTGAGCCCATCTCAATTTCTAACCGTTTGAAATTCCATTTCTTTTATCGGAGTTTCCTTACCGTACTTATTATAAAACCATTTCCCTTAAAATGATCATTTCTTTCTATCTCTCGATCATTTTTCTTTGCCAGGATTTAATTTCTATTGTTCATCATCATTTTCTATTCGTTATTTCTTGTTTATTTTCACTATATCTAAACATAATCTCCTTCCTGAATTTACTTAACGGTGTTTCACAGATGACATAAATCTAATAAACACCATAACAATAGTTAGTCAATATTCAAAGGATAAACTGCTGTAGGATAGTGATTTGCTCATTTCCTCAGTCTGCAAGTACACCTTCTTCAGGTGAGCCTAAATTTCTTCATCTCAGAACCCTTCCCAATATTTTAGTAATATAAATTTTTTGTGAGGATTTCCTTCTTGTTTGTCGGGAGTATTCAGCACACTCTTAGATAATCTCTTCTTCACAGCAGAGATATTAAGACGGATTGAATGCTATTCATAGAATCATCCATTTTTGCTGTATATACATATTTTTCGAAATTTCAACGATCATATTGATTGATTTTTTGAAAACATGATTGGACTATATTTTCATTTCAAAATTGGGCTTGGTTTGCCATATATATATATATATATATATATATATATATATATATATATATATATATATATATATAGGCATATATATATTTATTTTCTTTTTATTGAAACATACGTTTCTCTGTTTTTCTTTCAGTCGTCATAGCTTTACAGCTTTTTGGAAGTACACTCTCATTTGTAGCCTGATTTTTTAAAATTCATTATGAAGAAAATTACAATGGATTTTTTGGTAGTCTTCTATGTAAATGTTAAGGGGTCTCCCCTTGTCACACAAATGGACTCACCCAAGGTATACATATACTACTACCAGTGAATACTCGAACAGTCAAGGAGTCGAGACGGAACGACAGTAGTAGATTTCAGTAGTAGTAGAGTAAGTCACACACAGAGACGGCGGCAAGTGTTACAGTTAGCGAGCACATAGAATCAGTAAGGAGTCATCCGGGATACTTCAATCCCAAGACTGTATATATATTAGTGCTACTAACACGCATTCCTGGAACTACTAACCCGTATTATCAGTTTGTATTTTTACGTTAATGCATTTATTTTCCTTATCCATCCCTGGCGTTTGTTATTCATTGATATCGGATTCATCCCGGAATCCAAAACAGTAAATAACGGATAATTTACCCAGGCTCGTTGCCTGATATAATAATTCGCCAATGTAAAGTGACCGATTGACTGTTGAGTTCTTGTCTTCTTCTCAAGTATCGTTATTTGGCAAGGCTTCTAAAATGAAACATCACACGAAATTGAAACTAAACCTTTAAAAAAATATAAACCAATACACCTTAGTAGGATAGTTATTTCTGGAGTAGTATTTAGACTTCACATCCTTCAAACCCAATGATGAGGGTCTGAGAACAAATATCTTTATAACACAGATATAGTCTCTAGAATATAATGTAATCAAATACGATGTAACTAAAATATGTGGGATTACATGTATAGTGAAATCTGTAAACAAATTCACATCAAACGCTTTTACATGATCTTGCGTCTTCTCATAAAACTAGAGACGGAATAAATAGTTTTTATTCGGTTTTGATTATGTAGTGATCAAAAATTCTTTGGCGGAGAATATACGTTCGAAAAAATTGTATTTTTCGCAGAAGCAAAAGAGATTAATGTTTTAGAATTTACAGACTTGTCGTGCATGTTTTTCCGTGCAAATAAAAGTGAATTATTTCGTACAAATGAAGAAGAAACGGTAGGTTAACAGAGTTTTGAATGGACAGAAAAAGAAGTGTTTATGTGTCAGAAAACCAACCAACGTTGAATTAACATTTTGGTTTGATTACTTAGTAGTTTAATGTGAAAATTATATTGAGTATAAAATCACTAAAATGTGTTCCACAAGAATCCTTGGAAGATATCATTAGTGCTATTTAATGCCAGGCTTTGTTTAAAGGGCATATTTCAGTTTTAGTTTGCCGGTAAAGTTAATATTACATTTTTGTGTTGATAAGTCCGGTTTGGCCCAGATTTTAATTATCTCTTTAATAATGTGTTATATTTCTTCACCTAAAAGAAGATATAATCGCCTATCGCCAGGTTCACTCTCCTCCCCGATTTTCTGAACAGGACTAAAGGTTTATCAATTGTTTCCTGTTTAGGTTCATCATTCTCTTTCATTCGCACGATACCTTTGCGTCGTAGTGGCATTATCGCCTCCGGTGAACTGATAAAAAATGCTACCTCTCATGACAAATTCCTCTACTTCGACATTCCGAGGGATAGAGAACTACGAAAGACTTAAACGTTCAAATCCTTGAGTTATTTGATATATATATATATATATATATATATATATATATATATATATATATATATATATATATATATATATATATATATATATGTTTATTATTGGCATTCTTAATAATGTTTGAAATGTATTCTTGTTTAACTTGTGTATCTACTTTAATTTGGTACATCTACATATTTAGTTTTATATTTGTCAAAAATAAATTTGGTGCTAGAGTTAGCTGAGTGTCTTAGTTGCACAGATTTGGGCAATTTATTTAAAAATCTAAGAAAATTTGACAAAGTTAATATCGACTACACGTTACAAATCTAGTATAAATATATAAAAATAACAATTGGTGGATTAGGTAATCGTTATTTTTAAATGTTTATATTAGATTTTTAACCTGTAGTTGATATTACCTTTGTTAAATTTTCTTGATTACACATCGGACCTTTTATAAATGCCCTTCTGTTTTAGTTCCCCCACCACATCTGCCTCATCCCTTTTTCTTTTTCTCTCCCTCTCTCATCTTCTGAGCTTTAAGATTATATCGTCTATTGTCTGTAGCGTGTATGTCACCACAAAATGTATACTCTTTTCCGGTGTATCTTTAATGTATTAGACATTTAAAAATATTCATATTTCTCTCACTTAAACCGTCTTTGACTGCCCTCTTTAAAACTTCTCTCTGTTAAATTTGAATCCCCCCTTCATCTTTAGACCTTCATGTTCTTCTCTCGTCTGTTACGCCACCCTTTGGCTTTCATTCACTCTAGCATTCGCCCCACACTCTCATACATACACTCTCACTATTTTTTTAGTTTTTTATACCCTGAGTTTTTTTTCTATTTTCTTTTTTTAATTTGTAGGTCTGATGAATTGGATCGTATTTACGATTCCAATGGAATAAATTATGACCATGGAATATTAGTGTTTAAGCCTTTTTATTATATCCTTACTCTGTCCTGGACATTGAATTCTACCTGGATTCTATCCTCTTGGAATTATTTTTTATACATATATATATGTATGTGTATGTATGTATGTATGTATGTATGTATATATATTTATATATTTTAGATATATGATTGCATATGTAAGTGTATATTTACGACTAATATTATCTATCTATCTATCTATCTATCTATCTATCTATCTATCTATCTCTCTCTCTCTCTCTCTCTCTATATATATATATATATATATATATATATATATATATATATATATATATATATATATGAGTGTGTGTGTGTGTGTATGTGTGTGTATGTATGTGTGTGTGTATATATATATATATATGTATATATATATATATATATATAGCGGTCTTGTTTGTTTTCTTTACATCTTCGGTTGGACTGAACTTGGGTCCCCATTGTTCTTGTAGCTGGACCTTCTATCAGGAATAAACAGCACCTGTCCCTAATTTAACAACGCGCTAACCGACATGGTCCTCTACGCCATGATCTCCCATGACCAAAAACGACACGGTAAATCTCGGAAATTTTTTTATTATTCTTAAAAGTTATATATTTGTTCATTTTTTATTATGCGTAGTGAATTAAAATTAATTTTAAAATATTTAGCCGACCACAAATTCAATTCAGCAAGTTTTATTGAAAACTGTTTTCGTGGTGTTCATGCAACTTGGCATTTATCAGGTGTATAAATTGTTCGTATACTCGAGCAGACACTCTCCTTTAGGGTATGGCAATCAACAATGGGGCGCTATTAAATGACCTTGTAATGAATGGCCGTCGAATTAGAAATTACTGGCTGAATAGGATGTTGACGACTTGGGCAAGATTAATTTAGTAACCAACGACCTTTGACTTTTCTCGCAGCTAAAATTTCCGATGAAAGATATGATATTTCAGGCCAGCGTGAATGCAATGTGATAGACAATAGCCTTATAACAATTGCATATGGCCTTCTTCGGGCAATGGCACCTTATTCCAATTTCACGTTCTTCCCTTGCGTACACATGAAATTATTCCAATACCCATTCCTCTTTTCAATACAGAATTCATCATCATTTTCTTGGATCTATATCAGGTCCCTGATCACGTTCACCTTAATCTCATCCCTTGATTAAAAACATTTTAGCTTTTCTATCATTCACCATAATCTCATCCATTGAATTTCAATATTTTATCTTTTCTATCGTTCACCATAATCTCATCCCTTGATTTCCAATATTTTATCTTTTCTATTGTTCACAATAATCTCATCCTTTGATTTCCAATATTTTATCTTTTCTATCGTTCACCATAATCTCATCCCTTAATTTCCAATATTTTATCTTTTCTATCGTTCACCATAATCTCATCCCTTGATTTCCAATATTTTATCTTTTCTATTGTTCGCAATAATCTCATCCCTTGATTAACAATATTTCATCTTTTCTATCGTTCACCATAATCTCATCCCTTGATTTCCAATATTTTATCTTTTCTATCGTTCACCATAATCTCATCCCTTGATTTCTAATATTTTATCTTTTCTATTGTTCACAATAATCTCATCACTTAATTTTACTTTTTCTAAATAAATGTCTAATTAAATGTCTCATTACTCTTCTCACTTTTTGAAAAAAAAGTGGTGAAACACTGATTTCTTACTTGATTTGGTTGAATTAACTTTAAAATGTTAATCCTAATCCCAAATATTTTTTAATTATTTTTCTTGTCAGAGTAAGCTCGTATTTTGAACATTGATTTTTACTCAATTTTTGTTTCGTATATATTTCAGATATGATTCGATACTGAAATTGAAATCTGGAAAATAAAAATTAAAAATTGTCTAAAAAAAGTACAATTTAAAAAGTCTCCTGAATATGACAATAAACTACACCCGGTAGCAATTTCTCTAATCGGAGCGTGGATCCTCTCTTAATTGCTGTTGTTCCCACGTCCACCCTGAACCTGGGTGGAATCACATCTTAGTGTCCTAGGTTTGGGTAAATAATTAAATTCCAAACTGGGGTAAAAACACAATGAATGTACACAAAAATTATCTAGTAAAAATACAAGCAATAGATTTCCATAGTGAAAAAATTCCCAGCAATACATTTTTGTAAATAAGATTACTTATGCTCCCAAAAACTTAAATTTCGGCATAAAATGACCCATGATAAGGTGATATGCCGCTAGACAAAAAGAAAATAATGAATGAATAAAGATTTAAGCATAGACGTACTTTTTTCAGACTTTAATAGACAAGTGCAGATAGGTGAGATGAAATTGCAATAAATAATAATAAACTGACCAATACTGGGGTGAAAACACAATGAAAGTATACAAAATTTCATAGTAAATATACGGGCAATAGATTTTCATAGAAAAAAAAAACTTCCCAGCAATAAATTTTTTGTTAATAAGTTACTAATGCTCCCCCAAAATTAAATTTAGGCATAAACTGACTCGTGATGAGTTGATATGCTGCTAAACAAACACATTAATGAATGTAGATATAAATATAGACGTACGTTTTTGGGGACTTTAATAGACAACTTCAGCTATGCGAGATGAAATTGTAATTAACAATATAAAGCAGACTAATAAAAAATATCTCAGAAAAATTCTATAGTATCAATTTTACTTCGCGTTTACGGGAGTCTTCAGTAACCAAAATTCTGTTCGCTTTGTTATATTTTCTTACAAGTTTATGGTTCAAAGTCTTTTGAGCCCCCTTCGATTTTGTTTGCACTGTAGAAATTTGCATTTTAACATCGAAGCATAGAGAAAAAATAAACTCAACGTAAAAAAAGTTTTACAATATCAAAACTATTTAATATCAGAGAATCAGACCACCTAATGGTTAATTCTCGTACACCTTTGAAGCAAAACGGAATTTAAGTCTTTTTAATGTATAAAATAAAACATCATGTTATTTTAATGCTACAACATGTATGCACGTCAAATACCCAAACTGATGTTCTTTATAATTTACATATTAAGAAAAAAATGAATATAATTTTTTATTTGTCGGATATTAAACAATTTCTTACTCGGAATATTCCAATAATCGTTAAGAGGTATTTAGTTTATTTTCTTTGTGCCCAAACCAAGAATTATTGTAATGCATTTTAGCGTGAGCAAGACCTCACACTTACACAATGAAGCGCGTAAAATAGCGAAGGTCCTTTTCAAAAGCAATAAAGTGTCCACTGGAAATAAGTGAATTTCGTTCTCTAAGTGTTCCTTTATTACAGAACCAAATGGACTTAGCATATGCCATTCAAAAGAGAGGTCAACAAGGGCAAGACTCAGTAAAAAAAAAAAGAGAAAAGAATTAAAGAGAAAAGAATCAAACAAGTTAAACATTGTGGTTCGTAGATCTAAGTAACTCAGTGCGTTCTCCATCAAACTGAAAGAATGAGAAGGAATGCTTCAGAGGTGAGCTGCAACATAAATCTAATCGAAAGATACTGTTCTTTGCTGACCTTAGTAGTGGCGGTGAATGTAATCCGTAGACGCAATGGTATTGGCACTCAAGTTCAACACTAATCAAAATATCATCCCATGTTGTAAGTTTAAAGATTCAGAAACGTATCTGACGCATGCTAAAAAGGATTCTAGCAGAGTATATAGGACAAAACAACAAGAAAATGCAAACGTATGCGAATGGGATTAGCAACCACAAAATCTTATATATATATATATTGAAATATCTTCCAACCTTAAAACTTTTAACTTTTTGGATATTATTCTTAACCTATCAAATGATACATTTAGACCTTTCCATAAACTGGATCAGACAACCGTGTATATCAAAATCCACTCTAACCACCCTAAATCTGTGATCGACCACATCCCCAAAACCGTGAATACTAGAATAAACAAACTATCTTCTAACCATATAATGTTTGAAGAGAATAAATTTACATACAACCAGGCCCTCAAGAATAGTCGTTTTAGACAAGAATTAAACTTTAACAGAGAACTAACAAATCAAAATATTAAGAATAGAACTAAATACAGAAAGAGGAAAGTAATATGGTTTAACCCACCATATTGCAAGCTCTCTAAAATTGATATAGGTATTTTCTTCCTTAGATTAGTAGATAAACACTTTCATAGTAAACATCCATTACATAAAATTTTCAATAGGAACACACTGAAAATTAGTTACTCGTGCGTGAATAATATAGGGAAAATTATATCTTCCCATAATTGTAGAATACTTAGAAACTACCACAATAATGTAACTCAAACGAGTGACCCCACGTGCAGTTGTAGGAATAAAGACCTTTGTCCTATCGGGGGTAAGTGCATGTATAAAAACGTAGTGTACGAGGCAACTATCTTCCCCGAAGAAAACAGAAACGAGAAGAAAAGATATATAGGTATATCCGCTGGTGATTGGAAGCAACGTCTATACAGCCATAGGCACTCCTTTAGATACAGATACCTCAGGAACCAAACGTCCCTATCCAAACACTACTGGGATATGGTGGATAGGGGACTAACCCCACTTTTCGAATGGAGATACTTGTCAAGAGCTAGCACACCTAATAACTTCCGTGATCGTTGCAATCTGTGCATCGCCGAAAAGATTTTTATTATCAGAAATGAAAATCAGGATGCGCTGTTAAACCTTCGGAGTGAGATCTTCTCCAAATGTAGACACATAAAACGGTTCAAAACATGAACACAGTTTTGCAACACGTTGTCGGGTGTGACACTTTCACCTTAGCCCAGTAACATCGGGCATGACTTTCTGTGTATTGAATATTACTTGCATGTATTATTGTGTATGTTTATGTGATGCGCCATGTATTTCTAATTTTTGTAATTTTGGTTTTTCTTTATTCATGTGGTGATACATGTGTGAGTGGTTAAATAGGTAAACATTTCCCCTAATAACAGATTTGCAAAATCAGATAGCATTATAATAGCTATACACCTAGGTATACATTCTAACATTAGAGATAGATACACGCTACTCACCCAGCGGTTTTAGAATATTATTTATTTATTTGTTTAATTGGCCTTTGATTTTGTTTTAAATATAGAAATGTATATGTGCGTTCATATGGGTCTATGCGTGTGTGTGTAGATGTGTATATATAAGTATATGCATAAATATACGTATATATATATATATGTGTATGTGGGTAAGTATATAAATATGTGTGTGTGTGTGTGTGTGTACACCTACATATATGGACGTATGGGTACGTAGGTAGATATATATGTAGATGTGTTTATATGTGTGTGTGCATATTTAGATATGTATGTAGACATATAGCTGTATATGGGTGTAGATGTACGCAGGTATGTATAATCAGTCAGAAGTCCGGATGGTGAAAATGGAATTTTGTCTGTAGTTTTTCATTTGTCTTTTATCTTGTCAGCAGGAATTCTTCAAAATTCCTTGTGTTGGTCAAACGGTCTCCTTTGGGTTGTTATTTAGGATGAGGGCGGGATGGAAACAGGCCGCCCGAGAATCATTTAGCCAGTCTGATAGTTTTATGGGGGCCTCTGGTGGGGGTGGGCGCGCATGTGTTTTTGGTCCTTAAATAGGGAGTGAGTAGGGTATGCGTGAGCGGGTATACTGAGGTGGGGGTGTGTGATCACTTGACGTGAGTAAGTTGTGATTTGCAGGGTTATATATTAGAACTATCTATATTGTTAAGTTTGTGGCTTGGCCCGGCTAGACAATATGTTTCCGAGCGCCGTCTCAACTTAACTTCAGGGAATCCTAAAATCTTTCTAATGTTATCTTACCTAAACTTTTCCATTATCTCAATTATAGCGAATTTAGCATTGGTTTTGAAATCGGTTGTCCTAGGGGTGCAGATATATATATATATATATATATATATATATATATATATATATATATATATATATATATATATATATAGATGTGTGTGTATGTGTGTGTATGTATGCGTTGTAGGGGAGTATAAGATTTTATCGCCTATGGGGTGTGTGTGTCGCCAAGAAATGTACACTCTTCCGGTATCTCTTCGGACGTTTGAAAATACGCACTCTTTCCTCACTGAAACCCTTCTTTAAATCTTCCCTCTGTTAAATTTGAATGCCCCCTCCACCTTTGGACCTCCCTGCCCCTCTCGTCTGTTACCCCTCTATATAGATCTCAGGTCCTCCCACACTCTCACACATACTCTCACTAATTTTTTCCCGGAGTTGTTTTATCTGTTTTCTTTTTTAATCTTTAGGTTTGATGAATTGGATCGTTCTTACGATTCCAATGGAATAAATTATGACCATGGAATATTAGTGTTTAAGTCTTTTTATTATATCCTTACTCTGTCCTGGACATCGAGTTCTAACTGGATCATATCTTCTTGGAATTATTTTTATACATATATGTATGTGTATATATAATTGCATATTTATGTGTATATTCACCACTAATATTATATATATATATATATATATATATATATATATATATATATATATATATATATATATATATATATGAAAGTGAATATAGAAGTCAAGAATTATAGGCGACAGTCTGTTTCATGCTAGATGCAATCGTCAGGCCATGAGTGCTGTTATTTTTCTCGGCTATTTATATTTACGTGTATATATAAATAGCGTATGACCCGTATATATAAATAACCGAGAAAAATAACAGCACTCGTGGCCTGACGATTGCATCTAGCCTGAAACAGACTGTCGCCTCTAAGTGTTGACTTCTATGTTCACTTTTATATTTACACACGCTCTCTGATTATATATATATATATATATATATATATATATATATATATATATATATATATATATATATATGTTTCATTTAATAATATAGACAATTGTCGTCTATTTATTTTATGTAAATCCTTTTCATATTGTCTGATAAGCTTAATATCATTATCATTAAACGAAGAAAGAAAATAACAATATTGATACATATTTTTTAATCCTATCTAAGCTTTCGGCTTTCATAAGTCATGATCAAAAATGACAATTACATTACAATATATTAAGCAATACACGGACAAAACTGTTCCAAGTAACGACATACTCGTGCATATAAGACGATGGAAGCGAACATCGCAACGCAGCGTCTTATATGTCGTTGCTTGGAAATCTTCCATGTAAACAGAAACAGACTATCAGCACTGTTTTGTCTATGTATTGCTTAATATATTCTAATGTAATTCTCATATTTGATAGTGGTTTATATAAGTCGAAAGCTTATATAGGATTAACAAATTTGTATCAATATTGTGATTTTCTTTCTTCGTTTAATGATAATGCTATTAAGCTTATCAGGCGATATGAAAAGTATTTAAAAAAAAATAAATAGACAATACTTGTCTGTATTATTTAATTAAACATGCATCAATGGAAAAAATGTTGCATATATATATATATATATATATATATATATATATATATATATATATATATATATATATATATATATATATATATATATAAAACTCCATCCCAAGAAAAGTGATAATGTACTAAGACGTGACAATATCAGTTATATATATTAAACGATTTTTATTGAATCGGATTTTGGTTGTGTTAATGTCGTTTGCGAACTTGAACCTATAGTGGCTTGCAAAAGTCTACACCCCGTTTGAAAATTTATATATTTTTTATACTTTAACAGGGACCAACACATTTTTTTCAATTCCAATGATTGTTAAATAATAAGCAGATCCATCACACTTTCCTTTGATATAAAGATTACATTTAAAAAAAATGCAGGCTATACTCTTCGTCAACTAGCGTTTCAATGTCATTTTGGAGACTTTTGATTCTGACAAAATATTAAGTACGTATGTTGGTTTGATGACTACAGCTTTATAAAGACGTTCTTACACTTCATTTGTCGGATACAAGTTCTATTGAACAACATTGAAAACACGTTCCTGTTCACTTTCAATGAAATCACGAAAGAAATATTACCACATATCAATTAAAACGACATAGGTTTTACCCAAATCCTCAAAACTCAATAAATTAAATAACTTTGTATTAGCATAATTGGATACTGAAGAACTATTCAAAAGCATACCTGGCAGCCATGCGATCGATATCATAATATTAAAAGGCTTATTAACTTAGATTACTACCAAAAAACAACAAAAATATTAAGGACATTCCTGAAGAAAAAATACTAGTAAATCTGCGCCATACATGGTCCCATATTACAGCAATCGAGAAAACATATAGACTCAATCTACTTTCAAATAAATACTCAGATCCACATACTCTCAATTAGGCCGACGATAACTTTACATGAATATGAACAAACACTTTTCATTTGAAAAATTAAACTCATATTCTGATCAGTGACTATTAACATCAAATTACAATACGCTTATATCATTTACATTCTAATCTTTTTAAAAATTTCATTTCATGGAACAGGTCTCGTCTCTTGACAATGATGTCTGCATTCCAGTAATATTACATACATTTTCAGTTCTCTTGCATGAGTCATCTGTGGCCATCTTTTTATTCCGAATGATTCCTATATTCCTATACTTGAATCGTAACATAAAATCTAACGTTTGTTTACTCTTTTAAGGAAATAAGATTTGGCTATTTCACCTTCACATGTGTCATCATCTATTTCACTAGTTGTAGACACAGTAGTACATTTGTTCTTTCCTAACGGCCTGATTACCAATATAACTGCACGGACAGGTTTACCATAATGCCTAATACCAATTGTCAATGCCCAGCTGACCCACAAAGCTCGTTCAATATTTTGCTGTCTTGTAAAAATCATGGCTATCACCTTTTTTCAAGTTTCTTCTTCTCCATTAATAAAAGTAAAATATCTATAGTTTTATAAAAAAATCATTATATAAAGTTTTAGATGTGGCTGGGTGTGACGCAAACTGCAGACCATGAAACGTCGAGAAAAGATGATTTTTTATATTCCATTTGCAAAAAATATGAAAATTCCCTTCATCGTATCATTAGTTACCTGATATCTGACGTCTTTCATGTCAGAGAATGCTTGAAAATCTCAACGATGAAGAAGAGACTTGAAGCAGCAGAATTGTAGAAAGATGCTGGGGATACATGGGCGGAACACGTCAGGAACGACGATGATCGAAATTTCTATGGCAAGTAATGAAGAAAGACGGCTGGGAAAATCGGATACTCAAAGGACTGAGGGCAAGTGGTACAGAAGAAAACAGCTCGTAACATACTTGATGAGCGTAAGTAAATGGTTGGTAGAACAGAGTTTGGGAGAAAATAAAAAAAAGACAAAACATATTAAGATCCAAAAGGGACAGGGAGATGTGGAGGGCCATAATCGCCTACATCCTGAAGGAACACGTCACATTACAGAATAAGTTTTTTCAGGAAGTAGACCATACCTTATTCTTACTGTATGGATCAGTTATAAAAAATATGGTTTAGGAGATAACGAAATTGAACACAGAATGGGCTGAATTAGCGATAGATACACCCGACGTAGAAAATTTCCTTAAAATGAAAAACATATATGAAAGAATTGAACTATGTTCTAAAAAGACGTTGTCAGATCGATACTTCAATACGGATGTAATCCATGGCACCAAACTTGTATACAAACGTTTCTTCAGGCCAATGGTTTCAAATCGCTACAAGCGACTTAAGTATTTACAGAGTGTTAAGGATAAATTGTCGCCATTTTATATTTAAAATTTTGCGCATGCGTGTTGTTTGTTTTTGATTTTGTCAATATATCGTCGAATCGGTATCCGTTATAATAACTAAACATGACATAAGTGAGCCTCTTTATATATGTATGACAATAGTGATAAGTAGTAAGTAGAAAACAGAGCTTAATTTACACTTAGTAAAAAAAGTCAACATTTGACAATATTAAGTTCAGTAACACAAATCGTATAAGAATTGCGCTATGCCATAGGGTCAGTTAGGCATCGCCCCTAAGATAAAGCACACCATCACGCAATTCAATCCGCCAGCAATTTAGAAACGGCTGCTGCAATGCTTGCCATTCGCGTTTCAGTTTTTTAGCGTGTCAATCTGAAGACGGTGCAGAGGATACGAAAATAACTCTAACGGTGATTACGTAGTTAATGCAGACTCAACACGGAGAATTATATATCAAGTGCTTTGTGGAGGTAGTATTCCCTTGGACAAGAGGTTGGCTGCTGGAAGACACTATCTCTGGCAATATGACTCTGCCTCTTGCCACACTAGCAGTAGATCCAAATCATGGATGTCACACAATTTCTGCGACTACATCACCACTTACATCTGGTCACCTAACTCCCCAGACAGCAATCCACTTGATTAACATGTGTGGAGCGCAGTTGAGATCAATAAACACCTTGTAACATCAAAGATGAAGTGAAGGCAAGGATTATGGAAGCTTTCAGCAACTTAAACAATGATACCGTCCAGAAGTCATGAAACAGATTCCGAATATTTTGGGAGGCCATGATTGAACTCAATGGCGTTTTTATTGAATAAATTGAATCATTAGTGTTTTCCAAGATATTTCTGCATAGTTTTGGGAAATATACACGTTAAAATTAATGTCAGATTAATTTTTATTATTGTGTAATTTAGACGACACTTTATTCATCGCGCACTGTGGAATGTTAACGAAGATCACTCTTTTTGTACTGATGCTACGGATTCACTAATAACTGTATAAATAACAGAAAACACATTAAATGAGGACATTTAGAAGCAGCCTCAACTAAAATAGCACATGTCACGAGAAGCAAGAATATTTTTTTATAATTAAAATGTTGATGTTTCACACTACTTCAAATAAAATGTTAGGCATGAAGCTCCCACCAATGCTGGAAAGAGAAATATTAGTTAGTGTACTGTAAGTATCTATTTTCCTGGTAATGATTTTAAGAGAATTTTTTTATATATAAAGTTTTCTCCAGAAAGCAGCACAGTAAGATACTCGGTCAGGGAATACCGCAGGTTTTTCATGAGAAACGACTAATATAATCGTTATCATCAAAAAATCTATTTCCTTTATGAGTTGGGACTTATGAATCCTTCGGAAAGGAAATAGATTTGTTTACTTTTTCACGGCGTGTTATTTAGAGTTTTTAATTTCTAGGTTAGTTGCTGTCGAAGGTTGATATATCTGTTAACCCACAACCTCGAAAAGAAGAGTTGGATCCATGTATTTCCCAATGGCTCCTGTGTAAAATTACATGCAACAAAAGGGAACTGAATTTTGACCAGATTATCAAATTCGAATTTTTCGCATCAATATTCGTTATACTAATTAAATATGATATAAGTGATACTCTTAAGATATGTATGACAATAGTGATATGTTGTAAGTAGAAAACAAAACTTAATTTATCCTTAGTAGAAAAAAAGTCAACGTTTGTCAATATTAAGTTCAGTAACCCAAATCGTATATGAATTACGCTATGCCATGACGTTTGGTTTGTTATCTTATTGCATTCTGTTTGTAAGTTTTATTTTTGGTATTTTAAAGTACTTTACAATCGAAAATGATCAAAAACCACTCAAAATTACAAAAGTTTGACGATTACTGCCGAATCAAAGGAGAAGACATTAAAATGATTTATTACGTTTATTTTCCATTTATGATACTATATAGTTTTATCCTGAAGCCCCGTAAGCCCTTTTGACTTAATATCAACCATGTCATGTCCATGGATGATATATAATCAGTTGCAGATATCAAGATTAATTGAATGCTGAGAGCATAATCTTTTGTTATTAAATGTCATTAGTGAGACAAGTGAAGAACCAGAAACATATCAATGGAAATTCATAAAGAAATTACAGTAAACGGAAGGAAATTATTCAGCTTAGAATAATTACGCAGACAAAATACAGGGTGTCCATAATAATCTTTGCAATTTAAAAGATTTATTACAAAATTAAATGAATAAACATGTATGGAGAAATTGTTACAATAATGAGAAGTAGATGTTCACGTTTTTTCAAAGCTAATTTATTACAGCTTCATATGGGCAACACTAATCGTACGAAACAATTTTTGCCATGTTCGGTCTACCATAGCTTTATAAATGGTGGAAATGTCACCAGTGATCTATTTATTTAGATCAGTGATGTCACATATATTTGTTCGATACACGATATCTTTAATACAACCTCCATAGAAATAAGTCCAGGAGAGTGATATCTCAAGAACAAGCTGGACATGGACTTGGGTCATCCCTTCCAATCCACCAGTCTGGAAGTTTTAGGGGTGCATTAAACAGTAATTCATACATCAGCAAGATACCTGAACTACACAAATGCGGTGTGATTAAAAATATTGACAACTATTGAGTACATAAAACAAATATGATTATGATACCACAGAAGTTGCATTTAATATTTTTAAAATTGGAAATAGACTTTATGGACAGCCGGTATAAAATTTCATATACAAAACAATCTACAAAACTTAACATAAACTATCCTTGGGGTACTTTATTTTCATATAATTTTCTTTAGTCTTGAATGCTGTAAAATTGTATAACATATTTTTAACGCCTAACATCCTATCAACGCGAATGAAAATATATTAAGAAAAACAGCAATAATCGTGTTATATAATATTAATTGGAAAGGTATTTCTTTAAGAAAAGGTTTTGGCACGCTGATCAAGAAAATTATTTATACGGATTAGACATTATATTAAAAAGGAATAAAACAGGCGTATTTTTGAAGGCATTGCCATGAAAATAGAAAAGACAAAGTTTAGTTTATATTGAGAAATTAGATACATACATACATATATATATATATATATATATATATATATATATATATATATATATATATATATATATGTATGTATGTATATATCGCAAAGTTTGTCCATCTGAAATAGTAGACGATGTAAAAAAATGTTGAAATTCAAAGCCTCTGGTCTTTTTTTCTCTGAATTTGGCTGAGACGAAATATGACAGAGATAAAACTGATTTATTCTAATGTTTTGATGAAAAGTATCACCTCGAATGTAAAATTATGGATAAGATCTCGAGATAGGTTATGTTATGCAGTCCGTCCAAAAGTGGAACTATAAAGGCAATCATGTATCGCAATTTAAATGATTCATATGGTTTCGTCCCACGAGATGCGCAAATCTCGCCAAAGTCTCGCCATCACTATCTACCGCCATGTTTGCTGTGTTCCAATTCTATTTCTCTTCTCAGTAGCGGTACATTTCTTGGTGACATTGCCTGGTTTTTCATTGAACAACGTCTGGACATACCAAAGACAGTATAGAACCATTCTTTTTTTTAGATGTGGGATTAGTGCAACGGTTAGCGACCTCGGAATGTGAAATCTTCCAATTGGCTAAGAATTCTGTGATAATTCGTTACGTTGGTAAACTAGCATCTTACAGCCATGGGCTAAATAACAGAGCTGACTGGACTTTCTTAACTTGATGGGTTAATCTGTCCTGAAAACAAATTTTTTAATTTAAAAGGCAACCTGAGTGTTGAAGTGTTTCGTCTGGCTAACTTACACTAGAAAGATCAATACAGGTGTTCACGCAGTATATATAGTGGTCCACCCGACGTGATTGACGGGATCTCCTATACGTATAGTTAAATAATTTATTTCAGAAATACAGGTATATATATATATATATATATATATATATATATATATATATATATATATATATATATATATATGTGTGTGTGTGTGTGTGTGTGTGTGTGTGTGTGTGTGTGTGTGTAAGAACAGACTCTGTTCACTTTTCACAACTGAACTGTCATGTGCCAACACACATACATGATTTAATTGCATTGACAAGAATAACAGTTGATTGAGTAAGTAATAACACTTACTCACAATGTCAGCAAACGTTCCTCCTCAACAGGGAATACAGAGTATTCTTTTTATACTGGTTATCAATTGAAAAAAATATATATATATATATATACATATATATATATATATATATATATATATATATATATATATATATATATATATATATATAGGGGGTGCGCGTGTGTGTATATAGGTTGGTGTGTGCAGAGTCAGAGTTCTGCCAGAAAAATATATTTTTGTTGTTATTGCAGAGCCTGTAGATTATACGAGAGGCGATTAATATTTTTCATATGGTTTCAATCGCTATAAATCTAAATAGGAATTAAAGCAACTGCATATACTGACAAAGGGCAAAATATTTACAGACTGTTATGGTCCAGGTCCCTTGTACCACGGTGATGGTCCAAGGTAGAACCAATGAAGCATAACTCGAACACAGGTATGGAATAACACAGATATATTACAAAGAGAATGTATACAAAGAAGTAGAAAGTGTTAGTAATAACAATCAGTTTAGGTTAGAGAGAACTATGTTGTCTGGACCAGTATCACTATTCAAATGTCTTACAGTAATCGGTTGACGCAACTGACTGACTGACTGAATGCTGTTTCCTCTTGAGGCGCAGTATTTATGAGGTACGGAATAGTCTATTCTATTATGGGTAAGTTCCCATACCCCCTCCTTCCGAAGCTTTTGGGTAGCATGGTTTTTTTTTTTGTCCCTGAACTATATAAACCATCTTGCCAATTCTTTTATCACTTGTGCCTTGCTCCCAGTAAGATGTGTTATTTATATAGGCTTAAAAAAACTTTTTCTACTGGGAGAAATTTTCTTTTTGGTGTGTAGGACTGTGTTACAAGTTTAGTTTTAATTGGTAGCAATTTATCAAATGCAGATCTGATTTCTCTAGCAAACATCACTTCTGCTGGTGATATTATTGATGGTGTAGCAATATTTGGCGTAATTCGATATACCAGAAGATATTGCTGTAATGCTTTCTCTGTAGCCACATCGTAGGCTTTTCGTAGCGCGCTTTTGAGTGTATCAAGGAATCTATCCGCCTGCCCATTTGATCTTGGGTGATAAGGCGGGGATTCTATATGTTTTACTTAATAAATTTCGCAAAACTCTTGAAAATCTGCTTACATGAATTGCGTCCCATTAACTGTGACTAGGCAATCCACTACACCAAACCTAGCGAATAGCTCGTGGAGGCAATTTATGGTCGTTTCTGAAGTAGGATTTTGGCAACGAAACACCTCCGGCCATTTACTATAGCTATCCACTACGATTGAATAGTAGAAGCCGTCAATAGGTCCTGCATAATCTGCGTGTATTCTTGACCACGGACGATCAGTCCCTGGCTATGGCTTATGTATGATTGGCGGTGCTTCTTCCAGTATACATAGCTTACCATAAGCCACTCCCTTCTTTTTTACCAGGATGGCCCCTATGGAAATCCTTTAAGATCCGCTTTAGTAATGTTTTGGGAATTTCAACCCTTTCGTTGTAAAGTAACACATGATCCCATATAGAAAAGTTGTCCGAAATTTACTCATTTATTTCTGCTATTTTTTCTTTTGTTTCATTAATAATTTCGTCGTTTTTTGGCTTCATTTTTTATGTCTTGCAATGTGACTGGGAGGTTTCTAACTGTACAACATAGTACTGTCCTGATGTCTTCTTCGTTTCTTAAGGCTGCGATTACCGTATCATCCAATGGCTCTGTCTTTGTTGGTATGCGTCTCGACAGACCATCCGCATGCCCGATCTTTTTCGTTGGTAAATATTCCAATCTGAAATTATAATTCAGAAGAATTGTTCCCCATCTAAGTAACTTATTTCCGGTGTAAACCGGTAGACCTTTTTTCGAACCAAAAAGTTTTAGTAACAGTTTGTGATACGTCTGTAGAGTAAAATATCTACCATAGATTTACCAATGAAACCCTGTTGACCGCGAATCTGTGAGTAATTTTTCTCCGTTGTGTCTAGGTATCGAGAAGCATGTGTGATGGGTTTTATTGTCCCATCTGGAATTTTATGTAATATACACGCTCCGACTCCGTAGGCGCTAGCGTCACTTGCTACAATAATTTCTAGTTTGGGATCGTAGTGTGCGAAAAATAAATCGGAGTTTAACATTTTGATTATTTCATCAAATGCTTTTATGGATTGATCTGTCTACTGCCAAACTTTTTCTTTCTTTAGCTGCTCGTTCAGTGGTGCGCGGTGTTTATGCATTTGAGGTAGGAATTTCAGATAGTAACTTACTAGTCCTAGAAAGCTTTGTAGTTCTGTTATGTTTTTAGGAACTGGCATTTCTTAAATTGCTGTTTACCTTTCAGGGTCTGGTCGTCTACCTTCTTGATCTATTATATGGCCAAGGTATTTGATTTCCTTCATGAAAAAATCGCACTTATTTTATTTTACTTTGAATCCATACCTTTGTATTCTTTTAAATACTTCCTATACATGTTCCCTGTCTTGTTCAACGCTTTCGCTATCAATCAATACGTCATCCAGGTATGCAATTGTGCACTCTAGTCCGGCAAGCATCGTATCCATTGTCTGTTGGAATATAACTGGCGCGACCTTAATTCCAAAAGGTAATCTTTGGTATCTGTACAGTCCTTTGTGTGTGTTTATGCATAGAAGTTTTCAACTTTCTTCATCGACTGGAATTTGCAGGTACTCCTCACTTAAATCAATTTTTAAAAAATATCTTTCGCCATTTAATTTAGTGAATACTTCTTCTGGACTGGGTAGAGGATAATGGTAATCCTGTATTGCTGTGTTCAAACCTGTAGAAAAATCAGCGCAAACTCGAATTTCGTCTGATTTCTTTTTCACGTAGACTGTCGGTGCGGCCCATTTACTGTATTCTACATTTGTCAATATGTCAGTTTTTTCGAGTCTGGTTAATTATTGATCATTTTTTTCAATTGACGCAAACGGGACGCTCCTTTTTTTTCTTGAAAATAGGCTGAACGTTTTCCTTTACTTCGATATTTGCTTCTATTTCCTTACACCTTCCTAGGCCTGCTGAAAATACTTCGGGGAAACTCGATTTTAATTTATCTTTTAATTTGTCTGCCTCGGTGGGTAAACTTTTTACATTTTGGCAGAACATACTTATAGGTAGATCCCACAGTTCGAATTTTCGCATCTAGTCCATTCCGAATATGTTATCGGTATTTCTTTCGTACATTTTTAGTTTTTTCGTCATTCCATTAAATGTTACGTTTTGTAATTACTTTACCCTCGAATTTTATCTTTCTCCCCCGTAACTGATCTAGCAATTTTATCCGTTTTTAACATGGCAAGTTTGTTCAGTTTTCTCCATGTTTGTAGATTTAAAATAGATAAATCTGAGCCAAAATCCAGCTGTAGCCTAACTTTTCTGTGTTGCATTTCAATTTGTACGTATTTTCTTATGTTAGTCTCATCTCGTTGGTCAGTCCTCGTAATTCTTATTCTGCTTTTATTTTCTCTTCTATTCCAACAGTGAGAGCTTTAAGACCTATTTTTTTACATGATAGACAGCTTTTAAAACGATATGTACAGTATTTAAACCAATGCCAAGTCTCACAGTAATAGCATGGACTGTGTGGTAGTTTTTTTTTATATTGATATTTAGAGTTAGAAAATTTCGATTTACCTATTCTTGAGGGGGAAAAATCGGTTTGGTTTGTTTTTGAGGAGGGTAATATTGGTTTGTTTTCGTACTTTATGTATGTGTGCTATGCTAGCTTCTTCTATGTCTTTTGAGTCTTTCTTCACACTGACGCATCTCTGGCAGTTTTCAGCTAGCTTTTGAAGTGTCAAATCAGTTTCACTCTCCAATTTAGTAAGGATTCTGCGTCTCCTTTCCGCGTCTTTGGTTGAGACCAGGCCTTGGACGTAAATTAAGCATTTGAAATTGTCCGCGCTGAGTTCTGATAATTTCAAGTCGTCACAAGATTTATTGACAATGGACGCGAAAGTTATGTAATCTTTGTTGTACTTTTTTGTAAGGTTCATGCATTTCCATCTTTTGTGGAATTGTGAAGTATTATGGCTTAAAAGTTCTGTTAGCAGTTTAATGGGTTCATTGAACGTTAACGCACTTGTTTTTCTTGGAAGGATATAATCTACAAATTTGGTATATTAGCATGTACCTAATTTTCTTAGCAATAGACGTACTTTAAGTGCGTCTAACCAATCTTTTCTGTCAAATTCATATAGATCTTCGTACCTTCGGAAGTAGTTTGCAAAAGTTTTATCTTCGTCGGGTTCGTGCTTGAAATCTTCGATAGTACACCAAATACTGTCTTGTGAGAGAACTGTTTCGTTCTCGGATTTTTGATACTTATTTGACATCACACGTAGCATTAATTCTTGCAATTCCAGATATTTCTGTCGGTTTTTTTTTTGCTGCTGTTGAAATTGGATTTTGATAAGGTCCATAATAGTTGACTTAAAATTTTTCCATGTTGACGTAATTTTGTGTAACCTGATATTCTGTGACCTGTGTACGCAAAAAAAAATCCTTTGTTGCCAGTGAAATTTGATATCGAAAAAGAAGATTTTTTTATGTGTTTGCGCTGAACTAATTTTTTAGAATCTGACTAGAACTTGTTTTTTTTTTTTAGAGTTTACTCGTCGATTACTGTTATGTGCGACGGATAGCAAAAAAAGTTATGTCCTCCGCGTAGAGAATTTGTTTTTCTTTTGAGGTTTTCCAGGTCGCCACTTGTTATGTGTGATGGATAGCAAAAAAGTATGTCCTCCGCGTATAGAGTTTGTTAGTACTTTGGGTTACCTTGTCGCCATTGTTATGTGCGACGGAGAGCAAACAAGTATGTCTTCCGCGTATAGAGTTCGTTTGTCCTTGGGGGTTTCCTCGTCGCCTCTTGTTATGGTCCAGGTTCCTTGTACCAAGTTGATGGTCCAAGGTAGAACCAATGAAGCATAACTCGAACACTGGTATGGAATAACACAGATATATTACAAATAGGAATATATACAAAGAAGTAGAAGTGTTAGTAATAACAATCAGGTTAGGTTAGAGAGAACTATGTTGTCTCGTCCAGTATCACTATTCCAATGTCTTACAGTAATCGTCTGACGCGACTCTGTCTCTGACTGACTCAAACTGACTGACTGACTCACTGCTGCTTCCTCTTGAGGCGCAGTATTTATGAGGTACGGAATAGTCCATTCTTATTATGGGTAAGTTCCCATAACACAGATACAGGTTTCGGATATGTGTGTTAGGTATGACTCTTCAGCGAAATAAAATCTGCTTAAATATTTTCAATAAACAGAAAGTACTTTTTTGTCGCTCTCCCAGTACGAATCGATCTCTCTTTTTTCTCTCTCTGAGATCGTAAACAGCAATATTTATGGGATTATCTGTGAAGAAGATCTTTTTTTATTCTGATCGAATTGACATTTGTTAAATCGAAATGGTGGTCAGATATTTCAGGGACCCTTTAAAGTGTTGTTATGCAGTATGATTCGGAGTTGCACATAATGTTTAAATCCCTCTCTTCACAGACACACAAATAGATACACACACACACAAACGAGTATGTGGGTTGTTAATTTTGGGGATTTCTTGATAATATTGGTTTGTTGAGGCAATTCCAACACGCGCCATCTTCGGAATATGCCTAAAAACCATAGGGTTATTTCAAAACTTGTGCGGGGAAATGGGTAGACGGGACCATTCAAAAGCCATCGATGGTCGTGTTTGCAAGAATTCAAAATTCATAGTTACCGAGGATATCAGCGTTCTTCCTTGTTCCCAATAAATTGATTAGGACACATTGTGCGGTCAGATACATTAAATAAAGTCTGCTCAGCATACTTGAATTATAAACCACAGGTGAACTCTGTGGGTTGAGCGCTAGTCAATTATAATAATTTTCTAACCGCCCTGGCAGACGTCTGTAATCGGAAGTGAAATCCTACCAACATAAAAAATGTATCCTGATGAATCCCAGCAAAACGTAACCCGTCACAAATAAACATTTCCATTTTGTTATACATTTCCCCAATATTGCCCTTGATATATACAAATATATACCGTTATCATATATATATATATATATATATATATATATATATATATATATATATATATATATATATATATATATATATATATCGTATATTTCGTCAGCAATTCCTTCATTTATACATTTTTCATTAAAGATGGCAGAAATATTACCGCCATTAAGGTTTTTTTTTTTTCTTGAGTTCGAACAAGTGTTTATTTTTCTGGACACAGAGTGTGTAGAAACCGTCTAAATCTTCAGTAATTCCGTGCGGTTTCGATTATACTTTTAGCCATTATCAAGGACGAATTTATTTTTACATTTTAATTGGGTGTATGGGCTGTGCGTATGTTTCTAGAGTTATAGGGATGTTTTATTTTACAAACACAGCACACTTTGGTCGTGTTCGTAGTTAATATTATTGAGTGTTGCTTGTTTTTCTTTATTGTTGCTTCCATTATTTTAAATTTGGATGAAGTTATTATGTTTGCATTTTCTACTAGTATGATTCGGATGGATATTGGTAAGTTTGTGCGTGTGTTTAAATGGTTTCTAATAGAGCTGTTGTCAATTAGGTGTAACGTAAGGCGTCTGGATAGGCATGTAGTGGTGTGAGCGATGTAATTATTAATGAACACAGTTTGATCAGGAACATAGTTTCCTAAGACGAATTTGAACTCATAAATAATTTCCGTTCGTTGTCATTTTGATTTTGCTGGTTAGTTGTTATATTTAGGATAAGTTTAGCTGTTTTAAATTTGTTGTGGTAGGTAATGGGTTTGATTATTTGTTCGGGTCAGTTGAGTTAGTGCATTTCCTTAAATTCTTCTAAGTAATTAATGCGCATTTGTCATTTGTAGAAGATATTTATGCTGTTGTTGACTGTGTTTTCACTATAATTGTTATTTACTTTGGGAAGAAATAGCCGGATTTTGTGGTCTATAAAGTTTTTAGGAAAACCATTGTTACCTAATGTCTGTTTTACATTATTAAGTTCTTTAAGGAAGAGTAGTCAAGTAGATGAATTCTGGTTTAGACTTTTTAGAAGGTTGTTTTTTACGGGCCTTCGCTCAAAGTTAAGGTGGTAAGACTATCTTCTAGTGGGATTTTTATACAATGAAATGGTAAAAGTGTTGCTACTATATTCTACGAGAACGTCTAAGGATGGGAGTTTATCTTTTTGACTAAGTTCATGGGAAAAGTTAAGGAGAGAGTTTTTATTCAAATGTGGTCTTGAGAGTATCCATTTATTTTGTGTTATTCGATAAAATAAAAGATTCGGCGCAGCGGACATATATTTTCGGTTTGCGGACCTGTTTAAATATTATGTTTTCTATGTGTGACATGTAATAATTGGAGAAGCACGGGCCAATCGGATTTCCTATAATAACTGCATTAGTTTGGGTGTAAATGTTGCCATTATGGTTCTGCATGCATGGAGTATTTTTTTGATTTTATATGGTTTGATGGATGGTGAAGGGATAGAATTATTCGTGTACACAGAATTGAGGATAATGTCACTGGTTTGATCGAACGTTTGTGAATAAATTTTCGACGTCGAGTGGCGCTATGATATCTTGTCTTGGTTTTGGACTTTTTACAATTAGGAAAAAATATGGGTGGATGTGCTGCTGTAATTGGTTTGTAGGTATGGGGTAAGGATGTCATTAAGGAATTATTCATCTGTACAGTGAAGCAATCCCGAGGCAATTAGATGTTCTATTAGAATTCAGTATTGCCGGAAATATTAGATATGCAGACAGAATGTTTACAGCTGACACAGAAACGAAACCTCTGCAACACCAATGAACGTAATTAAGGGAAAGCGAAAATAAAACATTAGGCATCTATTTTCAAAAGACAGAATGAATGGTCGTCGGAAAATAAACAGACCATCATGCGAATTACAAATTGGAGAAAATGCGATTTGCACATCAGGAACACTAGAATCAAGCAGACGCGGAATTTTAAGTATCTGGGAAGCGTTTTGACAGAGGATGGTAAGTGCGACACATTGAAATCTGTAGACGTATTACGATTGTCAAGGACGCATTTTAAATCCTGAGCAGAGTATTGCGAGACAGGAGGATTTCTTTGGCAACAAAGAAAAGAATACCGAACTGTAAACTGACATCTCTCCTTCTTTAGAGCAACGAAATTTGGACGATTTCTTCAAAGATGAAGAAGAAACTTGAGGCGACAGAGATGTGGGTCTAGAGAAGGATGCTAAGGATATCATGGACCAAGCGTGTGAGCAACGGTGAGGTCTTAGAGAGGGTTCAAACAAGGAAGAGGCTTATACTTAACAACAGGATGAAGCAGCTGAATTTTATGGGACACATAATGAGGAAGTAGGGTCTGTAGAATCTGATGCTCAAAGATCGAATAGAGGAAAGGGTGACAAGGGAAAACAACGCGGGACATACCTGGCGGAATTAAGCAAGTGTATGACAGAACGTGGTCTAGGGAGGAAGCAAAAGGAAGAAAAGTGTTGAGAGCTGTAAGGGAGTGTGGGAGTGGGATAGCAATGCTTGCCTACGTATTGAAAGAATATGGCATATAAAAAGAAAGAAAGAAGGTACATAAATCCTGTAACTCTAAAAGTTTAATTGTCTGAATTGTGTTTTAACAGACAAAACAATTGCGAAACCGGAATCCGATGACGCATTGTGATAGAGAAATGTGCTTTGCATAATATGAATAAAAGTAATAAAAACAGGAAAAATTCAATAGAAATAAACAAAATAATACTGAACTCCTATGTAATATCAGTCCTCCTATCATGAAATGAATGCTGGATAATCACATCACATTCGCATTCGCTGCAATATATATCAAATTACCACATATTCGCAGGGATTCAACTAAGCAACTCATGACATAAAAAAATTGCAATATGAACAAATCTCCTTTTTCCATTTTCTTTTTTGTAATTTTCTTACAAAAATATATAAAATAGTTTAAAATTCTATCATGAAATGAGGTGGGTGCGATAAACCCCAAAATCAAATAAAAGAAACCGGAGGCACAGAAATTTGGTTCTACAGAAGGATACTGAGTAAAACATGGCAGATGTGAAAAACGTCTCTCATAATTAGCATCAGAATGAGACAGTTGAAATTTATAGGGCACATAATGAGTCGAAAATAATAGAAAATTTTACAATCTTTGATGTTTTGAAATGGTTGGCAGATAAACGAATAGGAATAAGATTAAATTCATTGGGCTATAATGGACAGAAAATAGTGGAGAGCCATAATTGCCAACATCCTGAAAATACATAAAACAATAATAATAATGTTGATTTTCTGTCTGCATATTATGTGATCATTGGAAGTTTTTTTCTCGTTTCTTTAACTAGGACTCGCGACTAATTTTATTCGTTCAAACTCACAATTTTATTTTTACTTTATGGCATTGTTATTCGGATATTTCACAAAAACGGCATTTCTTTGCATCTTCTAAGATGGAACCAACCTTCATCCCCCTTCGCGAATAGATGTTGCGATCATTCAGCAAGTAAACAGCTATATTTCAGCATGGTTTGGGTCATAAGCAAATTAGGTTAGTGTTTATGAGCTTTATTAATAACTAGCTTAAAAACCGCCATATCAGGCAGCGTCCAGGGCTCTTGATTGGGCCGTAATCACAATCATCCGAAAACAATCGCAATAACGAAAAATTAAGAATCCAAAATTTCAGCATTGCCAGTCCGGATCCGGCCCAGAATTTTTATTCACGGAGTCCACTGGACTCCAAAACGGTATGGTATTTTGGGATCTAGGATTAAAGAGGAAGAAGTGTAACAGAAAATATTGAAAAAGCGTGACACATTGACACTGGCATTTATTATATAGAAGGAGATGAGTTATTGGGAGTTGTGTCTCTTTAATTAAAACATCTGACACGTATATTGGCATTTATTATATAGAAACCTTCTTATAATTCTACTTGTCACCTCTTAGTTACTTTTCCACACTGTCTTCGGTCTTCTTGCAAGAACGCTTTTTTCAGTCAAGAACAGCTTTTGTCGATATATACATTTAGCTTCTGTTAACGAAATCAATATATCTGTGTGATATGAACACATTAAAATACTAGCATTTTTATCACAGTTCTGTATACGTGACGTGTAGTTGCAAGGTTGCAGAAGAAGTCGAAATTAGTGTGTTAATTAGCTGAGAATAAAGTAATTTTTATCAACAACATACACTATTTGGAAGTTGGAAGAAACACTGCTTTCAACAAGTATTTAGATCTTGAGATTTTGATTGAAATCATATGAACAGAATTCTGATCTTGATTTTTAAACTTTATTGTTTCCTCGGTTGGGTGTTTAGAGAAATGAATACGTGCGTTTTAACGTCTTTCTCTCTCTCACTCATTCTCTCTCTCTCTCTCTCTCTCTCTCTCTATGTCTTTCTTTTGTTTCTCTTTATATCATGGCAAGCAGTATTGAACAGGATTTGCACTCAAGTCATAAGAACAAGGGAGCCAACTCTAGGACTAATCAGCCGGTTTTGCAAGCGGGGTAAAGACTCGTAATGCATTTAGATTTATAAACATCTGGTTCAATGGGAATTTTCTTCAATTTTGTTCAGTCTATCCGAGATTGTATGCGGGAATTTAAGCTACAACTTACGAACCTCTGGTGACGCACACACAGCACCGGGTAATTGAAGAAATCTACAATTGCAGAATGTATACTTCGTGGTTTTGCTTTTTAAGCAGCTGTGTAGAATTCTGACAAATTAGGGCGTTAAGATTCTTGGAGATTCGATGCAGTGTGCCACTCGACCATTAAAACACTTGCAGAAAAGCAATATTAAATATAAATATTTTAGTCCCGTCTAATGTGTTAGTCTTCTCTTGTTCTCATTAATCTGCGATACTTTTTCATTACTCATAGACGATAATGATTCTTCAAAGTGTCATTGATCCTGTTAACGCAATCTTTTATGTTAATTAGATTTGCACCCAAAGCAAGGCGGGAGTGCCCCTAGCAAGAATGAGGTTACAGAGAGTGGGAGCAAGAGCAAAAAAAGCGTGGTAGAGGAAAGGATGAAGAGAAGGACGGTGATTAGATGAACGCATCTGGAGATGTCGCTTGACATTACATTTGAATAGTTGGAGATTATACTATCAGGGAAGCAAGTAAGAGGAAGTGCAAGATATGAAGCTACTGGAGTAGAAGAGACGTCTACATTTAACCTTTTCGACAGTGAAAGGGTGGTACTGTGATGCTAGCCTAGTAGCAGGTTTAAATTCATGAAGTTTGGGAACTAGCGAAAGTAGCGCGTCGGAGAAATAACCTTGAAAGTATTTGTAGAAAAGACAGAGGGAGGTGACGGCACGTCTGTGAGAAAGAGACTCTAAACCAGATGCCAGATCAGGGCCAACCGCATTGCATCACCGTGTCTGGATTTTGTCGAGGAACTTAAGATGAACAGCGGAAGCTCCAGACCATATATGACAGTAGTATTACACGCAAGGGGGGACTTCTTGATTTATAGATTTGAAGTATGGATTCGTTATTTTATTGGACTCCCTTTGAATTTTATCGGTTTTTCTAAAACAGTTTTAATCATATTTTCAAGTTGTTTATCTACTGGTTTCCATTGTTTGTTTTGATTTTAAATGTATTCAGGGTGAATTTTATTTTTCACAGCATTTCGCATTGAATACGGAAAATAAATTTTTAAAAACAATTCCTTTGTAATCTTTACCATTATTCTAATTTTCTCGCTTATTCGATAAACTGTCCTTAGTTAGCTTTAGTACTAAAATATTTTGGCTCTTTCAAGTTTTGCTTTATGTTTTAAAGAAAATGATCACTGCTCTGTTCAGATGACAGGATATTATCAGGTGGTTGGTAGTCGAGTGTTACACTGCGCCAAAACTTCCAAGTATCTTAACGCCCCAAAGTGTCAGAATTCAACACAGAAGCTTAAAAAGGAAAACAGCGAAGTATACATTCTCCAGCGACATTAATTTATTACTTATGTGAATATTTATCTGACGCAACTCAAGACAAGTACAAGTGTGGTTTAATGGATTTGGGATGGAATGAGAGACCAGTAGAGCAGAGTTCGAATATCAGTCGAGTTCGCTACATTCACTTCCACCCCAAAACATTTTCGAAAGGTATGGCTCCATCACTTTTTCTCCATGGGTTGAATATCAGAAGAGATTGGGTCTCATGGATATTTCTGACTGGCAGCAAATAACTGTAAGAAAAAAAAATTCTGCCTTGTCAGTCATGATTCAGAAGTGACATGAAGGCCCAGGGGCGTGTGCTGTGTGGAACGTAGACTGACATTTGCTGAAATGTTTGCTTGCTATTGTTATGATCATAATTATATATGAGTTGCTACATCTAAGCTAACCTAAGAAAATCACAATGCATATATATATATATATATATATATATATATATATATATATATATGAGTTAATATTAATAAAAAATAATATATTTTTATTTAAATATTGTGATAAACTAATTTATGATACTTCTGGGATAAAGTTTCTCTGTCATTTGATGAGAAACATTTTATAAAAATCAAAAACACAGACAGAAAACCAGCAATCTAAACACTGTGAAACTCCTTTGTATATCTTTTCTTTTTTTTTAAGCTCATCATCCTAACCAAGGCTGGAAGCCACTAGCCCGCAAGGGGTTACAGAAGGTTAGGAGGAAGTGCATATAGGAGTGGTAAAGGAGAGGATGTGGAGAAAGATAGTGGATCGATCAAGGCAAGGGGGTTACAGAAAATTTGGAGCGAGAGCAGATAGGAATGAAAGGTGAATGGATGTGGAGCACATGAGCGTCGCCATTTATATATGTATATATATATATATATATATATATATATATCTTGATAGATTATTTCTGAAATAACTGTTAACTTGGAGGAGCTAAATTCACATTGTTTCACTGATAGAAGACACCGCGAAAGGTGGTGCATAACAAGTTTCCAGCTGATTAGAGTCTCTGCTATTTTGCCAAATAAAAATAACATATTGAGAGTTTGAAGGATCGGGCAGTTTGCCCAAGTTCTTTAAAACAACTACAAGAGAAGACTTCTTACAAGCTCTGAAGCACTAAGATTTTATTCCATATATGGAAAGAAGATGAAATGTGATACATTAGCTGATGCATATGTAAAACAAAATGTCTAGAGATGTCTAGATTCTAACAGGAAAACGGAAAAAGGTGACATGGAATGGATTATATTCTGCCTATGGAAAGAAGGTAACATGTCTGGCTTTTTATGTATGATACGGAAACAAGTCAAATGCAATCGATTATATTCTGTCTGTGAAGTAAGTGTGGCGTATCACAAATATAACAAAACCATGGAACAATATAACAGACCTAAGATTATGTAAGGAAATTTAAAAGATTTTGGTATATCAGTCTTCAAAATCCAGAAATGGAACAATGGGTCATGTCTGGATAAGGACCTACATAAGAATGATATCTGAGTGTTTCACTGCATTTAAATAGAAGGTGACATGTCTGGCTGTTCGATTGTTCAGATGAGCTTTCTTATTTGGTACCTCAACTTCATGAATTTAAAATTAGTATTAGCTTGAAGGCAATGTCTCATCATTTTACTGCTAAAGTTGAAAGATGTGACCGTAGCTTCTATTGTAATAGTTTCTTCTCTCTGACTTTTTCTGGCTGATATCGAAAATGACTTACACTCTTTTGTGGACTGAGGCAAGACGTGGGTTATTAATTTGAACTCCGCAAAACAAGATTTATCCATCTTACATCCGCACCTTATCAATCTAACGTTTTCCACTGATATGAATCAAAACACTTAGATTGACTCAATTTATAAGCCTACTGTTATGTATGTTGGTTCATTGGGTGCCGTTGAGAATTTTTTCTCGCCAGAATATACCTTACACATTTATGAGTATACCATTCGTCCGTGCATTTGATATTGTTGCCGATTCCACTCGACTGATTCTACTATGTATCTGGGGATTATTGACAAAAACGAATCTGCAATTTTCTAGATCCTGGTCTGGTATTTCGGTTTCAGTTATTTTCGCAACCCCTGAAGTAGATTCTCTGTGATTCTTCATGACGATTGTTCAGTTGAGCTTTCTTATTTGGTACCTAACCGTCATGAATTTAAAATTAGTATTAGTTTGAAGGCAATGTCTCATCATTTTACTGCTGAAGTTGCAAGATGTGACCGTAGCTTCTATTCTAATAATTTCTTCTCTCTGACTTTTTCTCTGTAGAACATTCAACCGGATATTTGTTTTCCCGACAAATACGATATTATAAAAAAAAGTTAATGCATTTTCAATCGGCGCTCTTGTTTATTTGAATGCCGTTTTTTTTTTCATTTCTAATCAATAATCTTTTCGCAGTTTCTTTTATTCTGAGTAATATATTACGTCTTAGTAGATTCATCGCCTTTCTAGTGGTGAAAAGAACAGTTACGTATTCCCATCTGCGGAATATAATCCGGATATGGCACAGATTCTTAAAAGAATTAGTATAACTTTTATTAAAAATTATTGAACGGAATCTACGAACAGATTTACATACAGATCAACAGGAAATATTCTACGTCTTGAGATTCCCCCTTATTCTTATAATATCCTGCTACAAGTTTAAACGTCTAAACATCTGTTAAACTCATTTCTTATATTAAATTATAATACATTAACAATCTGTCTTTCACACTCACACGTACACACATTTTGATTGATTTTAATATCTGCTCTTTCTGTAGTGGAACAGAACTCTGTTTCAAAGAAAGAGCGTTGATGAAAACGATCAGATGTTTGTATTATTCAGAAATCGCCATTGCAAATTTATTGTCAATGTACTAACTGTTAACATATATATATATATATATATATATATATATATATATATATATATATATATATACATATATATAAATATATATATATATATATATATATATATGTATGTATGTATATGTGTGTGTGTATATATATATATATATATATATATATATATATACACACACACATTTTTGTAAGATGATGTTTGATTTTAAATCGTTGTTATAATTTGTGAACAAAAATGATGCATTACTTTATTACTCAATGTTCGTGTCGATGTGACCTCCATCATTTGGTGTCCTGTTATATTTTGTTCAAATTTAGATTTGAATTTAATCAAAGCGGAAAAATTCAGATGGAAGTTCGTGCCCTCATGTATGTACGTATGCCTGTATGTGTGGGTGTATTACATTGTTGGAATACAAAGAAACGAATATCTATGTAATAGTTAAGAATGTTTTAATCATTTCTCCCAAAGGAAGGCAATAAAGCTTCTATGATGCTAGGTTTTAATAGGGTGTTAGAAAATATAAGAAAAAATAAAACATCATTACAGTGAGAGAATAATGAATGAAAATAAATTAAGAAGGGATAATATACATTGAAGGTTCATTAGATTTTTGAATATCAAATTTGGATTGAAAGCAAATGCCTGAGGTGAATTCTACCAGCTTAAAGTGCGAGAGAATAAAGCATCGAATTTACGTTTAAACATTTTAACTAGAAAATGAAGAAGCCTTCTCACAAATCTAGTCATAGGCGTAATCTCCTAACGTCAACTTATCAAAGTGAAAAGCGCGTCAGAACAATTACCAGAAGACCATTTTTAGGTAAAGGAACAGGAGTGCTACGTTACGGACGTGAGAAAGTGACTGAAGAGGCGGACAAATAACTGTACGTCTTTCTTTTCTTTTATAAAGAATCTCTATATTCATAGCAGAAGGACTAGACAAGATATAAGTGCAATAGTCGATGCATGGACGAATGGTGGGTTTAGAAATGTGTGAGATAGATACAGTCGGGAAAAATGGTCTAAGATGACACAGTGAACCTAATTTCTTCGGATGTCGTTGTAGTGTTATCAGCAAATGAGCATTTGGCCAGTTGCCAAAATATCATTAGGTTGCGTGCCAATGGCTGAGTCTCTGTGAGAGATTTCCCAATTCCCTTGTCATTTCTTTTTTGCCTAAGGCAACAGCGTTTATGATCGTATGGGAAAGATCTTTGTCATTTATATATATATATATATGTATATATATATATATATATATATATATATATATATATATATATATATATATACATATATATATATATATATATACATATATATATATAACATTTTAATTTTTCATATTGACCGGAAATTTGGTGTTTTACAATAGATAGTCTTTGGATGATTTTGCAGGATGATATTGCCAATAAGTTGATTTGCTGCTGTACGACTATTGTTAATGTCAAAGGTTATTGGATGTACAAAAAGACTGAGAAGGGCAAAGTCATAAACAATATTGTAACTATAATTATACATATTTGTCTACAGCATAGATTCATGGAATTTTAAAAGGAAGATTTTGGCACATAGGTTATAATCTAAAATAAAAATTGGTTAACCATAGATGTTTGGAAATTTGGAACAGGAAACACAATTACAAGGAAACACAGAATTTAGAAGTAAATATAACACATTTAGTAAATAAAATGCTTGCTGAAACGACTTGAATTCGTACTTGCTAGGCGAAATGCCTCTTTTTTTGCCCATATTCAGTCGTCCAGACATGTTTTTTCTTACTCGAGTGATGCGGAAATTAATGAGAGAAAACGTCATCTTCCCTTAGGAGACGTGAATGAAATGTATGTTTAGTTCGAAAAGCAATCATTGATAAAGCCACAAACGTCATCCCAGAGGAATATATTTTTGATATGTTTCTTTCTTTGGGAAAATGTAAATAATCTTTACCGAAAGTGAAAATATTTTGTCCTCCGGGAAGATATATATATATATATATATATATATATATATATATATATATATATATATATATATATATATATATATATATATGGCGTCACACACTACAAATATAAATAGCACAATTCTATATGAAAAACGTATAACATTAAAATATATAAAAACACACACGCACACACACACACACACACACACATATATATATATATATATGCATGTATGTATATATATATATATATATGTATGTATGTATGTAGAGAGTAAAGAAAAGTACATATTTTTATTAAATGTTTCATTAACTAAACATGTCTGATATATGTGTGCGTTTGTGTGTGATTTTGTGTATATATGTGTGTGCTTTTGTGTCTATATGTGTGTGTAGTGTTCGCGTGCGTGTCTTGGCCGATTAAAAGTCGATATATTAATTGAGGAAGAGTGTTCAGTATCAGAGATACAGAGTTTGGAGATATAAATCACACGATGTAATGATCACTTGAGGCGTGTTAATAACTGCTGCGATGTGAGCTGTCCAAAGCCACACACACACACAAACAAACACACACACATATGTGTGTGTGTATATATATATATATATATATATATATATATATATATATATATATATATATATATGTATAATTATTTATTTGAATATTACAACATAAATATGTTATAAAGTAGCCATTTTGTTTCAACACTTCTTGTGTCTTGTCAAGTGATGATATAGAATATAGAATAAATGGTTTTAAAAGTTTCAGATTAATCAACGATCCTTAGCTAGGAGTAAACGCTGTTACATAAGCTAGAGTAGCCAATCAAGATACAAGTATAGGATGATTCGAAAAATTTGACAACTATGCAAGGTTATCATAGATATTAAAAGATTTATAAAATTGGAAATTAAAATTAAAATTAAAAGTAAAAAATTAAAATTACCTATTTAGAAATCTAAATCAAATCTATATATATATATATATATATATATATATATATATATATATATATATATATATATATATATATAGCTATATATATAGATATATATATATATATACAACGTCTGGAGTAATATAAATGACTGATTAATATATATATATATATATATATAGACATATATATATATATATATATATATATATATATATATATATATATATATATAGACATATATATATATATATATAGACATATATATATATATATATATATATATATATATATATATATATATATATATATATATAGGAGGCACGGCAGAATAATGTATAGCGGTTTGGATTGAGGAATCGGTCAGCCGAATTCGAAATCCAGTTGAATCCATTACATTCACTTACGTGCTAATACCCTTGGGAAATGTGTGAATCTTCTTCTTCTCCCTCCAACTATGGGTAAATAGCAGGACAGACTGTGTTCTGTAGTCTTGGATGGCATCTGGTCTAGGAGAAGGGCAACTATGTATTCAAAACCTGCGGAGTGTTGTCTTGCCCTGTGGCCCGTAGTGCACCAGATCTCTGTATTCAGCCCTTCCAAAAAGTGTGGATGGTCCTGCACGAAACCTTCGCCGCTATAATCAAATTTCATGTCCTTTTATCGGGCTATCGGTTTCCTATGAACTGATCTGCTTGACCCTCTTAAGTTGTATTCGACGGGGAGAGTCAAGTATATATATATATATATATATATATATATATATATATATATATATATATATATATATATATATATATATATATATATATATAGTGATAGATAGATAGATAGATAGATAGATAGATATTAAATTAAATAAGTATTTTAACACATCCATTCGTAATTGTGCTTAAACTGGTGTGACACTTCAAGATTTCTCAAGAATTTGTGTTCTGTTTCTTCATAATGTCTATAGGTGGCGGTATCTTTTGACACGGCACAGAAAATGGATGAATATCTTCTGAACGTACCTCTTGTATAGACGACGGACCTGAAGAAAATCTAAAGCTGCGTGCTGAAGACGTGAAAGAAATGAAATCAAACCGGGTACAATATTGATTGGAAAAGAATTTAATAATAAATAGCTACATAATGAAAAGAAGCTTGCCAATTGGATTAACATTTTAACAACGGGGTTGCTCATAAAAATCAATTCAAAGCTCAGTGTGACGAATAGAGAACGCTGAACCTTTAAGAAGAAAGTCTTATCTGTGATATATTATCTTGAAGAAACCGAAAACATATAGATGAATTGATAAAAAAAATGTGTATAGGTTACTACCTGGTGCACAGTGTTTGTCTGTTGGTACACACTGGATGCTAAATCTAGATGTGAAATAAGGAGGGATATTTCAGAGTATAGCTCAGGGAAACAGATACAGGAATTAGGATTATATGAAGAAATATCTTTATTCAACAGGGTAAGGCATCTTACACTCTATTTGTCGGATACGAGTTCTATTGCATATCCTTTAAAGACATTCCTTTCCACTTTCAAACTATAGTGAAATACTTGTTGGCATCACTAATATACTACACTAAGAAAATAATAAACAAATCTTCAAATACCTCTATATTAAAAGCAAGTAACCAGCAATGGACAATATTTATTGCAAGTGTAGCAACAAAGTTTTGAAATGCAATAGACATATAGTTAATGCTCTTTTGCATTTCTCTGATTACTGGTTACTCAATTAGATCAAAACGGTTGAAAAAAAACATACATAGCCACAACTAATAAATTTCAAAAACGTATAATAGAGGCGATCACACACCCCGAGTTAAGACAGATGAAGTGAAACTAAATGTAGACCGAATAAAGAAATTTCCTAAAACGAAATTATTAATTATAAACAGAAAGGATTGTTATCACTCAAAATTACTAAAACATTCCTACAAATAAAATATAAGATTACCAAATTCGTTCTTAGAATTTTATATTATGAAACATATGATTAAAATAAAAATAATTATATTAACCATTTAAGATTTTAAAGATAAGTTAAATTATTAAGAATACCAACTGTACCCAGAATATATAAATATCTCAGAAAATTTCTTTTTTTTAAAAGAACTAATACGATAAATAGAAAAAGGAGTTCATAAAATAGTTATAATTTAGGATTGATATAGATAATTCAAAATATAGAAACAACTATAGTATAAAATTAGAAGTTTTACATAATTAAAACATAAAGCAAGATCAAAAAATATTATAAGAGTTTAACCCGACTCTTGTGACGACATTTTAGGACTAATTCATTCAGGTGAATGTACATTATTGAGGATGCTGTGTGATGTAATTTAATGTCTAATAAACGAAATAATTGTTTCGCTTAAACATAATCTTCAGACAATATATTGTGTACACATTATGTATATTAAATAGACTTTATTAACTAAATAAATTTGAATAGTATAGTTACGAGACTATATGAAATTATATATGACCGAGCTACAACATAAAAAACTATTTTGCAGTCCTAAAAATATCCACTTAACTATATTTGCCGTAAGATTCTAAGTATACGGTTTCTAAGAATCTAGTACCTTTGCTTATTTTCTTCCTTCTCTTTATAATATTTTGCAGAAAGCCAAATAAAAGACACAAATAAGATTTATTAAGTGAAGACGCAAATGCCCAATCTAATTTATTATGGTTAAATTGGGGTTACATTCAAGGAAATAATGGTTTGTCAGTGTATTTAATTAACACAAAAATCGTTGTTAGATTTCAACCAGCTCATTTTTTTCATTCATAACTTTTCATTTTTTAAGAGTTTTCTTCGTCTATTGTTACGTTTTTGTTATTTCTTAAGCACCGTTATCTTCTTCTATTTAGTTTCATACATTCAATTTTTCCTGACGCTATACATCATTTGATTACTGACATTTAGGGCTGTTTTCTTCAGATATTGCATAGTGCAACGGAAAGTGGTGTGGTCTTATTTTATTATCTCAATAATTTAGACTTTCTCTAGTAAAGCTTGGTCGTTTACAATGTGTGTCCAGCAACTTCAAACCCTGGATGACCAGAGTTTGGTAGCTGATCTCTCTTTTGTCCTTACTCTAAAGGTACAGTGGGGAAAGACTGATGGGTCACATTCAATGTATATCTACGATCGGACCCAGGACATTCGCCAATCATGATAAATGGATATTTTCTCTGGAAGAATCTGTTTTTTCATATCCTGTTGGCACCTAAACTCAACCCACCCCTCAAATAAATGCTTTACATACGAGACATCGGTAAAAATTCTAGAAACATTGTCAGTTCACTGTACCGCTTTTGCAATTACCTCCTGCTATCCTCTATCTCTTCAAGAGCCAAATGAGGTCAAAAATGTAGTACTGTTGCCATACATGTGTAGTAGACGCTCAGTCTGAACTTACCACGCATCAATTGAGTCCAAAAGCGTATCCGCGTCCTTGTAGATGGTGTATTGTTTTCCACTCTGCACAACATTTCTGACAAAGGATAATTCGTAAGCCTCTCGTTGTTCTATGCATTTCCATGGAAAGTGCTCAGATGAACTATACTTTTTAGTTCTACTTAGTTACCCTTCAAGATTTAGAACCACCATCATGCGACGCACATGGTAGAAAGTCACGCTCATTCTTTTGTAGTTTCTTTGGTGAGACCTAATTTCCACTCAAGCAGCCGTTTCACACGAACCTCTGTCTTGTGCATTTGACTCCCAAGAGGTTACTTCTCGATCACTACAATGTTTACCTGTTCAAGTTCAATCGTTAACTTTCCCACATGAGCGCATAAGTAGTGTTGCTTACTCTGTAACACTCTATCATGAGTGTTCCTCAAGTTTTCCACGCGAAGAAAATCAAAGTAAAAGACATCCTTTTTAAAATCTTCAAGACCGATTGACGTAAATTACCCACTTGACAAGGGAAAATTAAAGATTCATGCGTGAGTTGATAAGATTACATTAAGAGAGCTTGAATACCGTGTGTCTGACCTAAATTTGCATTTATCATTAATATATAATTTATAGCGCTTTTATTTTACATAGAGCTTATCAACAATGTGCGATATATATTTGAGGATGGACGCACATGTGTTTTAATTATTTTTAATTATTTGTGTTGGGTGTTTTTGTTGTATATGTATTGCTTCATGTGTGATGTGTCTATTTTTACTATTTGGTTTTCTTCAAATTTTAGTATTGTTATGAGTAGCTGTCTAATGATAATATGAGCATTATGCTGCTTATCAAGTCGTTGTCAGTTCACACTGTGTTATAATTGGAGGCAGGCGATTCAGAACGACAGTAATATATATATATTATATATATATATATATATATATATATATATATATATATATACATACATATATACATATATATATATATATGTATGTATATATATGCATATATATACACACACACACACACACACACACACACACACATATATATATATATATAACAGACTGTTTCGCTCTATCACAGCTTCTCAGTGTGATTATACGTCCGATTGCCCAAGTCGGTATATATATATATATATATATATATATATATATATATATATATATATATATATATATATATATGTATATATATATACATACATACATAAATATATACATATATATATATATATATATATATATATATATATATATACATACATACATACATAAATATATATATATATATATATATATATATATATATATATATATATGACGGAATGTAATGAGAAAGAAGATAATGCATGAATCTAATGTTCATAGCATTAATATAAATTAAAAATCCGGATCAATACCGATAATAGATCAATAATTATTTATTATAATTTATTCCGATAGACAAAAACAATTTAGACTCACACACACTCATGCACTCTCTCTCTCACACACACACATATATTTGTATGTGTGTGTGTTTGTGTATGTGCACATGTTATTCTACAGAGATAAAGCATTATATCCTCTAAAGTTTTGCCGTTGTTCACATGATAGGGACATGCTCTTCTCCTTATCATTTGGCACGTATATTTAACATCATGAAGATGCAATTAAAATTTCTACAGCACACAATGATGGAAAATTGATATTCAAAGGAAATATTAAAGGCAAGTTTGAAAAATGAAATCAACGCTTAACCTACCTATTCAGGTTAAGTAAATTTATAGCAGAATATCATTTAGGTGAGTTAACAAAATACACAATTTATTAAGAGAGTAGTTCATACGAACGCTCTGAATGGAAACAGCAGAAAGACTTTAATTCTGTATAGAAATATTTTAATTCATCGCCTACAAGGATGGTGAGATTTATTTGGGCTCTATTAAGAGTGGAAAGTGAAGACTGGGCTGCTCTTTTCCATGACAGGAAATTTTGGAGTGTCATTATCGCCTACGTCCTAATGCACAAGGTTGGAGAATATGTATAGTACGAGAAAAAAGTGCTTATATAAATGCTTCTGTATGTTAATTCTTAAAAATATGCATTTATTTATGTTTAAAACATTTTCGGCATTACAATCTGCAGGTATTTAGACATATACATATTTTTCTTGCTCTATTCACACACATACATGTGTGTGTGTCATAAATCAATTAATTCTATGTAACATACTACAAACTTCTTGAGAAGACACCTTACGAAAGTCTGTATGAATCACATTACCGTAAAAAATATCGCTGTAAAAGAGCCCCAGCATATTAAACATCTCTCTGATTAACAACATCACCTTATTTAACAGTGGGAATGGAGTGTTGAATGTTTCTTGTTTTTAAATAGAAAGACGCTCACTCGAATTCCAACCGCTCTCGACAAGCGAAGGTTCAAACAAATGCTCTTACTATTACTCAAAACAACAAAAAAAGAAAATACATCTTAAGAGGAATTAATAAAATGAAGAGGAATTAATAAAACCAAAAACATACCATCTTGAAAATGGCTAACGATGGGCAGTATGTACAATTTTTGCATAACCAAACAGAAAAATGTAAGAAGACTGTAAAAACTAAATAATAAATAATTACATTTTTCTTGTCGACCATATTTAACGAAATAAGTTTAAAAATGTTTCCTGCGCAAACATGAATTAATATACATACATATCTCTCTCGCTCTCTCTCTTTCTCTCTCTCGCTCTCTTCTAATATATATATATATATATATATATATATATATATATATATATATATATATATATATATATATATATATATATATATATAACAATGTCTTATTGAAACGAACATTAGTTTTTATCTTAACATTGAATTCTATTTTTCTTCGTTGAGAATTACGAATACGTCTAAAGAAAATGTGCCTAACGATAGGCAAGAATCGAATCAGTATTCTTTTTTTTAATCAGTTAAAAGTAAATAGTGGTTCGATTTCTGTCTGGAGTGATATTTTGTTTAGTAGGACTGCCTGATCTCTGTTTAGGTAGAGATTGTATTTACTCTTAAACAATCTACTCAAATATCTATAACTATATATATAACGTTTTTAATAATGAGATGTAATGCAGAATTAAAGAATCCATTACTTTTATTAAAATTGTATGCGTGAGTATGTACAAGTGTGTGTTTATGCAGTAGGTCAATCAATAGTCCGTCGCCTGATACACTTCGTCAAAATTTGATATAGAACTCACATGAATTTTCTTCCATGTCATTAAGATAGAATTTTTAGTTCATTTACAAAGATGTTATTACATTTTCATCATTGCGTGATTAAATTTTGGTTTCACACACACACACACACACACACACACACACACACACACACACACACACACACACACACACACACACACACACACAAAAGAGGTCTTATCATATCGTATCCGTACCTGTGCTATAATACAAAAAATTATAACACATATCAATTCGATATTTAATCTCCTTCTAAGTAGTTCTCCTCTTGAGCCACACTATTTATTCGCCGTATCAATGCATTTCTGGAACATCTTTTTGTGGATGGCTTATAGCTGCCACGTCGCAATTTCTTAAATCTACTCGACTTCTTGAAAAATTGATCTTTTCAAGTGGGATTTGACTTTTGTAAACGAAAAGGCTGCAAAGAATGGGAGATCTACGGAATGTGGTGGTTGTCGGCCCTAGTGAATGTGGTTATTAGCCCAAAACTGCTGCTGATGAAACCTCCGTTTTGAGTTAACCGCACTCTACCCATTTTCCTCCCAAGCACTTCTTTAAACAATGATGTGAACTAGAACACCATAAATTACAGTACATGCGTGACAGATTAATTGTGCAAAGTAACATCACACTTCGTACGTTTACCCGTTACCGTAGCAGCAGTCAATTTTGTTCAGACCACGTATATATATATATATATATATATATATATATATATATATATATATATATATATATATATATATATACGAGGGTCATTCAATAAATAAAGTGTATTTTTCGGTAAAAGGACTTCTAATACAGCTTACTTTTTTTAATTTTTCAATGTAGTCTCCCAGCACTGTCACACACTTTTTCCAACTGTGCACAAGCTTCCGTATTCCCTCAGCGTAAAAATCTTTGGACTGATGTCTCAGCCAGTCGCTGACAACATATTTGACTTCATCGTCACTTTTAAACTTCGTGCCTCTCGTGAACGCTTTCAAGGGACCAAACAGGTGAAAGTCTGAAGGAGCAAGGTCTGGGCTGTAAGGGGGATGAGGGAGCAGTTCCCAGTCCAGCTCGTTGATGGTCTGCACCGTTTGGGCTGCTGTGTGAGGCCTTGCGTTATCATGATGCAAGATGACTCCTTCTGAGTGATGCCCCCTCCGTTTGTCCCAACAGATAAGCTCACAGTCCTTACAATGTCATCCACTGTCACCCTTCTGTCAGACTGAATGAGGTCATTGACTGATTCGATCACCTCAGGAGACCTCACTTCTGTAGGCCTCCCAGGCCTGTCTTCATGCTCAACACTGCTCCGTCCTTCTTTAAACAATTTAGCCCACTTGTAGGCATTTTTTGGCTGAAACATGTGGCATCATACACATTTGACATTCTCCTATGAATTCAACTGGTTTGCACTCTTCAGCATCCAAAAACTTGATAACTGACCGCTGTTCAATCCTGGAGCATGCTTCTTGGTCGGCCATCTTTGTTAATCGCCAAAACTCTCAAAGTTGTTGTTAATTTGCAAATGAAATTAAATCCATGTGAAAAAGAAGTTAAACAAAAAAACATAAAAAAGAGTAAGCTTCTATCTGTATTAGAAGACCTTATACCGAAAAATTCACCTTATTTATTGAATGAACCTCATATATATATATATATATATATATATATATATATATATATATATATATATTACAATGAATCATTCATGCAAAAATAAAATTAGTAAAGTTAATGATATAAAATGCCGTAATGCCTTCGCTAACAAAATGTTTAAGATGCGTTAACCTACTAATCACTCGATGAATATTTGATCATTGTTTATTTTTTAAATTATAAGCTGTATAAGGCCTTTCTTAAATACTCAAGTACTTTCGTCTGTACATTCAGTCATCTTCAGGCATAGAATCTTTTTTGTTTTTGGTAAATTTCAGGCAGCATCCGCGACGAAAAAACATAATGCGAATCGAAATAGTTTATTTTTTTTGTATTTTTTTTGTTTTTTTTAATATGTTATTGATAACGGATACAAACTTTTGGAGCTTGCAGTCATAACGCTAAGGTTGAGAGTGCGTTTTTCTACTATGATGGCAACTTGAGAATTTTTTTTTTGTAGAACTTTATCAGTCAATGTGGCATATAATAACTAGTTCGATAAGTAGAGTAATGTCTCAGTTGTTGGCCCAAATATTTGCACCTCGGGTCAGTTCTTTTAAATCAGATATGTTGTGCATTTTTTTCATTTTCACACATGTATAATATATAGAATAATTTACAATTTTGTATATAGGGCTTTCAAATTTATGCATCAGTGTGGAAAATGTATTAAATCTAATTATATGTACATTCGTTGTGATTTTCCATCTTATACTCTTCTGGTAGCTAGGTGTACTTGTGTATAAGACTATAAGACGATGTTTTGTGACGAAACGAAATGTGTATCAATACACATCACTAATTAACTTGAAAGGATACTCTGGCTTTGGATAAAAAAATTTTTAATAATGGATATCTATTGATTAGACATTAAGAAATGAAAACAACGTATCAGATACTCTAAAAACAGAAACATTAAAAAAAGAAAAATGTCTTTGTCCGACAGTATTGATTTGCATAATTCGATATATAATGAGCCAAAACAAATACTCAAGATTTGCAAAACAAAATTACCACAGCAAACAGATTTTCATCAGAACAAAAATAATTTTTCTGCATCAAATATAAATCTAACTGATGACAGTGAAGATTGTCGGGTCAAATCAATTTTCAAAAACGTCAGGTATTTACAAATGCGATTTTCTTAAAATAGCCGCATTCTGATGTTCATACTCTTCTTCCTCTATGCGCCAAGTCCTTCAGGACGTTGGAGAGTATAGTTCTGCATAATTTCCAGTCCTTTGTAGATATTAATAAATATTCTCATTTTTGTTATCCATCCAAAAATGCGTGTTCCATCATTCATTTACTCAAACACGCTACGTCGGTCATATCTTAATTTTCTCGCTACCTCTTGCCTTAAACCTATCCTAAGAGTATAAAATATGTCAAGCCTTTTACCTCTTTCTTTTCCGGATGTTACATATGTGTACATTTTTAGCTTCCATTTTCCTTAATATTTCCTCATCGTGATTTTTTTATTTCATAATACTTTGCTTAGCTTTGAGAAGGCACCGTTCGACATTCCGATATATTAATATCACGTCGGTTAATATAAAACATCTTAATGACTGTATTAGAAACATTAGTTACATTCTCATGAATTTAAAAGCAAAAGGTGAAAAATTGAATTGACCTGAAACAATAATTCAACGTGAAAGATAAGTGTATTCATAATTTACTTTTAAGTACTGATATATCTTTCCCGCTTTCCCCAGTTCTCTTCTAAGAATCAGTAACATAGAAAATAGAAAATAATTTTAAAACATAAAACTGAAAGCAAATCGACTCCCAGTTACTTGAGACATTCACATTTTAATCAGCGTGAAATGGTTTACACTCCGTGCCAAATTATTATCGAGATAGCTTTTTTCTAATATTTCAATAAACTTCCAATCAATTCACAAAAAATCTTCACACAATTTTGGCAACACTGACCTGCACAATCATTGAAATTTTCCTACTGATCTGTAAACAAACTGGCGCCATATTAGTTATTAGCATGGTGATTTGAGCGTGCCAAATTATTAGAAAAATGTAAAGATTTAGTGAAAAGATGGGCCGTAAAAGCAGTTTAAGTGATGCTGAAAAGAAAACTATCACCTCAGAACTCTCAAAAGGTAACTCTACCCTAGAAATTTCTAAAATGATAGGGAGGTGTCATCAAACAGTGAAAAAGTTCACCGCCCACCCTACACAAGTACGCAAAAGGGCAGAAAAAGGCAAGCCGAGTGTTATTTCACGCCATCTCATGTCACAACTTAAACGAGAGTCCACGAAGAACCCTGGACTTACTAATAGAGCTTTTCAGTTGCATTGGGGATCCCACTGTGTCTAAAAGTACTCATTCTCGGTATCTGAGGGAAATATCAACAACAGTCAAACCTGTATCGAAGCCCACGGTGTCGAGAAATCACATTCAAAATCGATTGAAATGGGCCGAAGACAATAGGAAGATTGACTTCTCTAAAGTTTTGTTCACAGACGAAATTCAAGCAACACTTGATGTGCCAGATAGATGGTGCAAAGGCTGGGTAATGAACAGGCAGAATCGCCATCAGCGTTTGAGACGCCATCAAGGCGGTGGAGGCATAATGATCTGGGGTGTGATTATTGGAAAAAACATTAGTGGGCCCATGGAGAGTACCAGATGGCATCAAAATGACTGCTGATGAATACATATCGTTTATGAAGGAGCATCTTGAACCGTGGATGAATAGGCAAAGAGTTGCCTGCAGAAGGGCCATTGTTTTTATGCAAGATAATGATTCCTCACATGCTGCTCACAAGATTACTGAATATTTGAAACAGTTAGGCTTCGATGGACCTCGAAAAATGAAGTGGCCAGCAAATTATCCGGATTTGAACCCAATCGAAAACCTTTGGAGCATCATGAAGTGAATACTGTACGTCAACGGACGACAATTCAGGAGCAACGCTGAGTTGTGGGAAGCAATTCTTGACATATCTCGCGGCATTACAGCAGATGACTTCCTACAATTAACAAATTCTATGGATCGTCGAATTCGTCAAGTAATTTCAAAACAGGAAAAGCACATTCCCAATTAATTTGTATATGTTATTATTTGTTTGTATATGTTATTATTTGTTTCATTATTTTATTTATTAGCTTCATTTAATCATAAACATTCACGTTCAACATTAATAAACGTTTTGTTTGCTCAATTATGGGAATTTTGCTAAACCTTTCTAATAATTTGGCACGGTCAAATCATCGTGCTGATAACTAATATGGCGCCAGTTTGTTTACATTGCGCAGGTCAGTAAGAAAATTTCAGTGATTGCGCAGGTTAGTGTTGCCAACATTGTGTGAAAATCTTTTTGGGAATTGATTGGACTATTTTTGAGATATTAGAAAAAAGTTATCTCGATAATAATTTGGCACGCAGTGTACAAACGGCTGAACAAAAAGAAAAAATGGCCAAACTAGTAACGTTATTCTATCATTAAGCAGGCACTAAACTAAAACCTATCAAGATGGATCGGTGTTCCTTGAAGAATTTTCCTGACCCCAGTGTCTATTAGGTCACATACATACGCAGACTGCAAATGGAAATCATATTTACAAGATATCGCTAAAGACTAAACGGTCGTTTTATTCTAACGCCACAGTAAGTATCTGGCTCTCCTGCTGTACTGTCTCTCTCTCTCTCTCTCTCTCTCTCTCTCTCTCTATATATATATATATATATATATATATATATATATATATATATATATATATGTATGTATGTATGTATGTATGTATGCATGTGTGTGTGTGTGTGTGTGTGTGTGTGTGTGTGTGTGTGTGTGAAGAAATATAGTTTTAAGATGTGTTATATTTATGGGATAAAGTGCTCAGTATCAGAGATGGAGCTTATGTAAATATAAAAGTGAACATTGGAGTCAACATTCAGAGGCGACAGGATGTTTCATGCTAGACGACATCGTCAGTCCTATATTTTATTTAAAGATCATAAATCCAAATTCTCGAATCATACTCGATCTAGATTACTTACTCCCACTAAATCTGAGTTAGGCATAATCTGAAAAAAATATATATATAAACAATAACAGATAAACTGGTCCCAATCCTCGGAAATATTCAACTGATACTATCAAATGGTTCAATAATATTAGGTGTTAAAAGATAGCAACTTTTATCAAGTTCGATATTATTGACTTTTATTCATCTATTTCCAAAGATCTCTTACTTGATTGCATAAATCTTGCAAAAAAGACTTATGGAGATATCTGATGATGAAATCAATATCATATATACTGCGAAGACATAGCTCTTAACACTTAATAATTCCATCTGGATTAAGTAATACTTAGTTAATACTTTGACGTTCCGATGCAACATATGTTTCGGTTCAGATTGCTGATCTAGTATGCCTAATTATTCTGGAGATTCTTAATAGAATTGCTGTGCATAAACTAATAGACCTATAGAGAGACGATGGACTGATTTATATTCTTAATAGTAATGGTCCTCTTAGAGTAAAATTAAAGAAAAAAGTATTAGAACTTTAAAGTTACTTGGGTTTAAGACAGAGATTACTTCTGACCTCAAAATCGCAGATTATCGAGACATCGCTCTTAAACAGAATACTAATACATTTAAAGCTTACCATAAGGAACATGAAACTCTTAACTACATTAATGTTGACTATAACCGCGCCTAGACTATCTTGAAACCGATACCAACTACTGTCGGCTCCAGAATAATTTCATCTAATCAGAATATTTTAATAAAAAATAATTATATGACAATGCTCTCCAAAAAAGAAAAAATGGATTTACAAATCAACTATCTTACTTAAAGTCCATCAGTACCACTAAAATAAAAAAAAGAAATACAATATGTGTCAATCCCCCGACCCCGACTCATTATTATTAATTTCACTGTTGTGTTTTTTTATTATTATTATTATTATTATTATTATTATTATTATTATTATTATTATTATTATTATTATTATCATTCCATTTTAATTTTGACCCTACTATATGTATTGGTTTATTGAGTTTCTTTTTTTTATTTTTACATATTACTTTTTTTATTTATTTATTATTTCCTATAGTGTTTTTTTTATAATTTTATGTTTAAATTCTATTATTTGTTTTATTATATTTGATATTTTACATTATGTTTAACATTTAATTATCATATTTCAAA
>OZ038489.1:103307254-103339754 GCA_964036315.1 Acanthosepion esculentum | reverse complement strand
TCTCCAGGTTTAACATAAAATGTTCCTCGTAAACGTTTTATTCAGGAAATTTCGAATTCCATCTGCAATGTAATTGGCTAGATTTAGCAAAATAGGCACAATAGTAATTATACGAATAATACGATTTAAGTATTAGAATTATGAATTGTGTGTGTACATTAATTATATTATACTTGAAATACGTCAAAAATTAAACAGATGTTTAATCAACTCCATCAATTCTGACAAAATATCATCTTGGAGACAAATAACTGATTTCGTAATTCACCTAAGAAATGTCTGTCAACAATAACACTCGATATTTGAAATGAAGAATTTTCACAGACCTGCAACACCGAAGATTTCTATCACGAAAAATCGGCTCAACAACATATTTTTTTTAATTTTTTTATTCTCTTTCACTTCAGGAAGAAGGTTATGATTTTATTTTCAGGGTCCTTCCTCTCTGTTATTTGTTCCTACAGGATCATGGCTCTTAGGGGTCTTCATAACTTCTACTTCTTTCTATATGTAGGTATTGTATTTTTTCCTCATTCCAAGTCTCTGTTGTACCATCGGTTTACACAAGTTTGTTAGTGGCTGTTGCATTCAGTATATCCTGTCAGTGTCAAAATCTCCTCTTTTTCCTCAGTATGTGCAGTAGAAAGTTCACTTGTCTCCTCCTTGTTCTATGGAAGGAGCTTTTTTTGGTTTCCATGAATTTTAAAACTTCCTAGTTCCTCACAGTCTCAGTACATTTTATTCTTAACGTCCTGATTATATCACGTTTCTATTGTACGAAGTGTTTCCCTCATCAGGCAGGAGATTTTCCAGCATTCACTGCCATAAAGGGGTACAGATGTTGCACAAGAGTTCAGTATTCATTTAGTTTTCTCTAACAAAGTTTTCTCGTTTCTTAATTCATTCCTATGATTTTCGAAGGCATCATTCGCTATTTAAATGCTAGTTCGATTTTCGGTGTCACATTTTTGCGTCCTATTTTAAATTCCTCCCCATATATGTAAATGTCTGTACTTGCTTGATTTTGGCATCACTGGATCGTAGTTAGCACCCTGGGTTATTTCTCTTGCAGAAAACCAATAACTTTGCTTTTTTATCCCGAAATTGCTATGCAGTCTTGTGAAAAACAATTATTCTATCTCATTGAAGAGACTAAAGAACCCAATATTCTCCAGGGTTTTTTTTTTACTCATCGCTGAAGATAGAAGAAAATGATTCACATCTTTCCCAAATCCATTTGTATAAATGTCAACGCAACAACATTTTGTGGGATTCGAACCCGATTCGCATGTTTCTCTTTCCGCGTCGATAACTATACCTCTACCAGTTACATTTACCAGTTTAAATAAAACAGCGGTTCTCTGATAGTATTTAACTTGAAGAAAAAGGACAAATACGTGCATAATGACCGCATTATCGGAAAACGTCTTAATAGACGTAGATACAATTGCTAAAAGATATAATATTTTATTGCACAGCAGTAAGCATTTAAAATGATGACAGCTTTTTCAACAAGTAAAACTATTCCAGACTATTAGACAGCGGCCTAAAATGAAATCGAAAGAGCAACAAAATGACTGTATATTGTCAGAAAAGCAGTACCTGATATTGTACCAACATAATAGTCTAATGTATTTACTATGAACTGGTGATCCAAGTGCGAGGTTTGTAATGTATATCTCAGGTAGTGTAACAAATTAATTTTTCCGCAAATCCATGTATTGATTTTTTGTACCCGATATATGAACGGATCGATTGAGAAGTATTTCTTTATCGTTTTACCCCAAGCAATGTGGGAATTCCATGATATTTAGTGTGGTTAAAAAGAGTGACGTTGGGAGAAAAAAAAAGGTATAAGAGGCATAGGAAGTTAGAAGAGGACGATTGATGTTGCATTTAAAATTTTGTATATTGCAATTTAAGGAACTAAGGCATAGAAGCAAGTTCTACAGGTGGGAAGTGAGCGAAAAGAATATATTGGAATAGACGTGGCGGTTATATTTATCGAATTCAACAGTAAAAGACGGATACATGGATGCCTGTATAGTACCACACGTAAAATCACGTAGTTCGGACACCGGGGGAAAAAGTTGGTTGGAGCAGTTGCCAATATTGGTGGAAAAGACAGAGGAAACCACATCATTTCTGTTAGAAACAGACTGAAGTCAAGATACCAATTCATTGCAGTTTCCTTGTTTGGAATTTGTCAAGAACTTCGAGATGGGCAGTGTATGCACCAGGGTAGATACAACAGTATTCAATGCACTGACGAGAGATAGATTTTTAAATGTGCAAGATACTGATTATATAGGTAGAATGTAAAAAAGGTTTGAGACATGGATAAACCAAAACGTACCAGCCATTATTTGCAAGGGAACTTTGAATAGACAGTTCTCAGTGATAGCTGAATATTTGGCAAACAACCAGCAATGTACTCGGTCTTATATTCCGGACAGTGTCTCAATGCTGGGTAAAGGCTACTACATGTTATCAGGTAAAGTTTTTGAATAGATATACAAGAATTACTTTCGAATATCTCTCTGTAATCAGGAGTCGTTGGTTGACGTTATTAAATTTAACTACCTTTTATTGTTATATGCTTTATCATTAGATTTTATCCTCGATACTTGCTGTGCTGTGAAAGCACGAATAAACGGGTTTGGCTGTATTAAATTGTTATATTTTTATATTACCAATTTGCGGTAATCTTGTGCAGCAGCCCATCTTTAAACATCGTTCATTAAATAGGGCAAACAAGGAAGATTTAATTAATTATTATTTCGTTTTTCCCGCATCCATAATTTTTCCGTTTTGTAGGTGTAAGAGAGTATGGAGATATCCATAATATTCATTGTTCCAAGGGCTATCGTGTATTCCTTAGAATTGTTCAATGGATATGACCTGACGATTGCTTTCTAGCATGAAACAGACGGCCCAGACTGGGTGTTAGTCATACATTAATCCCACTTTTATATGTACATGTATCCCTGATATTGAGCAATTTAACGGATTAATATAGCATAATTTATAACTTATCATGAATTAGAGAAATAATATTTTATTATGGTTGGCTTTTACTTGTGTCTAATTTTAGTGTTCTAGTATACATACATACATACATACATACATACATATATATATATATATATATATATATATATATATATATATATATATATATATATATATATGTATATATATATATATATATATATATATATATATATATATATATATATATTTATATATATAGTCTCCGACAGATAAACGGTTTTGCTGTTTGACAGATACAAGACGGGACCGAAACCTGACCGATTTGGTATTAGTCGGAGATATGCGAAGATTAAATATTAATTCCTTCTTCTCGGTTTGATGTAACTCCGAGTTCCCTGCGCGACAAACAAATGGAAACCTGGGCGCTAATATATATATATATATTTATATATATATATATATATATATATATATATATATATATATATATATATATATATATATATATATATATATATATATATATATATATATATATATACTAAAATCAAACATGTTGAGAAGACTCTGTATTTCTCTAAAGACAACTTAACATTGGACATTTTGGCATTTTTTTCGGTAGAAGAATAAATATCAGCGTTTATTTTGCCAGAATATAAGGACATAACTATAAAGATCATCATAAAACAAACACTTTCATATATTGGTTGATATATATATATATATATATATATATATATATATATATATATATATATGAAGAAATATAGTCTTAAATTGTGCTATATTTATGGGATAAAGTGCTCAATATCAGAGATAGAGCGTGTGTAAATATAAAAGTGGACATGGAAGTCAGCACTTAGAGGCGACAGTCTGTTTCATGCTAGTGCAATCGTCAGGCGATTGCACTAGCATGAAACAGACTGTCACCTCTAAGTGCTGACTTCCATGTCCACTTTTATATATATATATATATATATATATATATATATATATATATATATATATATATATATATATATATACATATATATATATATATATATATATATATATATATATATATATATATATATATATATATATATATATCAGCTGAACGTCAGTAAATTGTTTAAACATAATTTAATCTTGTTAAATACTCTAAGTGGGTACGTCTCAATCCTATTTCTCATCAATAGATGTATTTTTTCGAAAATGGCGGTCCGATACCAAATGACATTTCTGACGTCATATTTATGATCATCCTTACTAAATTGGATAAATATACATGTGAAAATTGGTTTCAAAATTAAGCAGTAGTGCATACTTTTTTGCTGGTTATCCTGAGAAAATCACTCGAAAGTGAATCGGTATCGTTCTCTTAACGCTTCTGTAACTGGGAGATGAAAAGGAATCGTTCAGCATTTAGCGAATTCAGTAGTGTAAATCAATAACTTATCTATTTTCACGATCAAGTATATTTCAAGGTGACTTGTATAAAACTCTGGCAATATGTAATTGTTGAATAGCTTTTCATTTTTGATGCCAGACACGCATGCTAAACTTGTTGATTGACTCTAGTAACAAAATATTCGAAGAGGTTATACATTACCAGGTGTAAAAAAAAGAAAGTAAGTGTTCTACTTAGGTTATATACACATAGACGGCAGTGTAGCTCAAATATTATTTTCAATATTTACTGTAGAATGAATTACTTGGATTAAGATAAGACGTCATAATAAGTTCTTAAGACAATTTTTTTTCACTGACATTTAAATTCACATGGGATGAAAATAAAAATAAATTATAACTAAATGAGCAAAAAATTCATTTGTGTTAGATTCATTTTTTAGAGTTCATATAAGGAGAATATGACGGTTTTTAGTGATGTTTAAAAACGAAATTTTAGTTGAATATCTTAATATGAGTGGATATTTTACTCAGAGTTTAAATTAGACAAATACTGGTTCGTATTATGCAGTCAATTCCGAATCAGTATCAATGATATATTCTCTGAAGGGGCGGGTTAGGTCAAATAACATTTATCTCTTGTATTTTTGTACCAACTTTTGCGAAAACACCGATTTTTCTATGGAAAAGATTTGTTTTACTTTAAAGATTGCGTCTGTCATAAAACAGCCTGTCGGCTCCGAGTGTTGACTTCAATGTTAACTATTATATTTACATACGTTCTATCTCTGATATTGAGCAATTTATTCCATAAATATAGCGCACCTTAAAACTATATTTCTCTCTCTCTCTCTCTCTCTCTCTCTCTCTCTCTATATATATATATATATATATATATATATATATATATATATATATATATATTCAGCTTTTAGTTTTTTTTTCTCAGCTGCGCACCCCTATCTACGTTGTACAGCGACGCACAGATACGATAGGTTTGTGAACATGCCTTGACCTAAACCGGTTATAAATATATGACACAGTGACCAAAAATCAATATTTTAGTCAGGGAAAGGAAATCAAACTTCCTTCACTAGTTTATCCTGTTAATCGTCAACTTGAAACATGGGTAAGAAGAAGTATCTAACAACTACTAAAAAGTAGAAAATAACAAAGTTATTGATTAAGGGAATGTCCACATTGGAGATATCAAAGGATCTTAGCAGAGGTCATCGAACGATAAAGAAGACTGTTAAAAATATAACTAAGTTGAGAACTCGATACAAAGGGAAATGCTTTAAGAACTTGCTTCATCGAGATGGACGTAAGCTAAAACGAGTTATAGTGAAACAACACCATGACCAGATGTTTTTTTCTGCTTGTGTATGTGGGCGCGTGCGTGTGTATGCGCAGATATTTGAGTGTGGATGGTTGCAGGATATTTTCGCGGAATTTGGGGCACCTCGAGATGGTGTAATGGTGAGCAAACATTTCTCTCTGGGACAGATAAGACAGATTAGTGAGTTGGATCCTCAATGGGTTACCCCTACTTTAGGCCTCTTGCCAGATCAAAGCTACGCTTGGAAAATCACTATGATGGTGGAATTTTAGTGTCATCTGAATACATTGCTATTACGGAGAGAAAAGATTTAACACGCATGCAACAAGCTTTATATATATATATATATATATATATATATATATATATATATATATATATATATATATATATATTGTTGTATTGACTTGTATATTGACTTGTCAAATATTGGAGCAAAGGGTTTCGAAATTCTGTTAGCAGATGCCATTTTAGTAATTGTATTCTATGAGTATATCTTGGAAAGTGAAATTCGTTGAAGCTAAGTTTGAATGTAATTTGACACATTCTAAATTGCAAATGACCTTGTACATAGAAGTAATCATTTGAAAGATTTGTAACCCTTTGTTTTGTTTTTCACCACATTTTGAATAGCCACTCAAGGTAGATGGGATCTGTGTGGATCCTCCTATTGGTGCAGGAGAAAAAATAATATTCGAGTTCAGGTTGAGAAGTTAGAAATACAGAGCTGATGCAATCTTTTGAAGGAACCGGAAACACAACCCTGAACAGGAAACACAACCCTGAACAGGAAACAGAGGTAAACCTCTACTTCTGTTCAAATGGACAGAGACGGGTGTGAACCAACGATAGGCAAACATATCTACTATTTATATCTAGCGACTACCACTTTCTTTCCTTGAGAATTAACAGATTGTACTTTACACACATCCATATTATAATACATATATATATATATGTGTATTATAATATGAATATGTGTCATATATATATTCATATTATAATACACGCACACACACACACGCACAAACACACACACACACATATATATATATATATTGTGTTGAAGTTTTGAATAAATATCTAAAGGAAAACATATATATTCCATAGAAAAATCAGTGTTTTTACAAACGCTTTTACGAAGATACAAGAGAAAAATGTTATTCAACCTACCCTGAGGCTACATATAATATATTTTTCATACTGATTCGGAATTGACTGCATAATACGAACAAGAGTTGTTCTTTCATTGTAGTCTTCACGTCCAAGATGGTAGATTTCAAAGTATTACTGGTAATGATAATGTATGTAATCTACATATGTAGTGTACGCAATGAATTATTTTGTATTTGAACATTGAATTAACATGGCTAAGTGTAATGATATACTCAAATAGTTCACAACTCCACAAATCAATCTATCTATCTATCTATCTATCTATCTATCTATCTATCTATCTATATATATATATATATATATATATATATATATATATATATATATATCAAATATGTGGTGTAGTTCAAGACAAACATTCTCAAATTACCATATTAGCAAAACAAAACCCACTTTCTTAAATTTAAAAAAAAAATCAACCTTAGCGATGCGACTGCACGCTCCATAAGTTTTTATCCGTTAACAATAACACATTTCTAAAAAAAACATGTTTCGATTCGCATTTAATATGTCGTGTCCGCTATTACCTGGATCTACTAAAAAAACAAAATAAGTTCCATACCTAAGAATTGCTGAATGTACAACCCAAAAGTATTAGCAGAATAAAGAAAGACCTTATACAATTTAAAGTTATTAAAAACAAGGGTCATAACATTCTTCGAGTGGTTCGTAGGTTAATGAAACTTTAATAAATTTGTTTGCAAAGGTGTTTTTCGCCATTTATATCATTAACTTTACTAATCTAATTTTGTATAAAGAGAAAGAACATTAAAATATATAATCCGGCGATATTCTTAATGTTTTTATTTTTACAAAAGAGTGCTAAATGCAAAGCTACAGCGCATAAATTTTATAAATTGACTAATTAATAATAATTTGATTTTTAATAATTTAAGTAATTCTATTATATTTATTTATTTTAAAATAAGTATATTCTATTTGTATTGATCATTAAGAATAATATGTTAAAATTGTAGTTCAATACTTAGTATTCATATAAAAAACGCCTTTAGAAAAAAATATTTATGTATACAAGTACAAAGTTAATGGCGTAACAAATGTGCCCAAAAAACTTTTGGCATTGAAATAGACCAGACGATATGCGTTGAACTTAACGGATGTCCCCATTCGCTATAAAATACACTCCTACCTTGACTTAACCTCTTTTCGAAAGTAACTCATATTTTGATACAATAGTTGTCAGTGAAAATGAATACCCTGCCACCCTTGTTAAAATGATTGAATTTCCATGTATCCTTAGAAATTTTATTATGAATGTATGTGCTTATAGAAATAAGTAAATTTCAAAAGAAGTTATTCCAAATTTCGCTTGGAAATGAAACTGTACTCGAGATTTTAATTTAATATTATAACTGAATTTGAAGCTTTTAGTTCGTGTTTTTGAAATATGGATATCCCTGTGTAGCGATGGAATCATATATTTAAATTAAATTAGTAAATTTATGACATATATATATATATATATATATATATATATATATATATATATATATATATAGAGAGAGAGAGAGAGAGAGAGAGAGAGAGAGAGAGAGAGAGAGAGTGAGAGAGAGAGTTAAGGTAATAAAATTGTTGGTATATAATCCAAGTGGATCCTAGTAATATAAATTATCCATACTGATCTTAAAAATAGCTCAGTGTATTTATTATCAGACAAGAAATAATTGACACATAATGAAAGCTAAAATTACCTCATATGGGGTATATATAGAAAAAATGTGTGTGCCAATAATCATGAGCTCCGGAATAATCATTTAAAATGCTATTGTTGAATTGTTATATTTCTTTTACATAATAATTATTGTTTAAAAACGCCTGATAATTATGCACCAGCCCAGTATAAGATAGTCCGGATACCGAGTCAGAAAAGGTCATTTACGAAAAGTGCTCAATGAGTGCACCGATCAGAACATTGAAACATGCAGGGCAGATTCAAATGAAATTGAACCACTTTACACTTTCGTACTACCTAGCTTTCAACCGTTAGGTTTCCTCAGGTTGTTAGGTAAAATTGCTTCTCAACGCACAGCAAGTTTCTTTTTAAAAATAACAGCGGAAGTCAAGTAAGGATGGAGTGTGGAAAAATATCTTTAAGTGATTTAGAGACCGAGAATATGCATTTCCGAGTTATCTACACTGGGGCATACTCTCAGATCTACCATTCGACAGCACAGCAGGATGAGGATGAGTCAGTTATGTGAGATGCGTGATACACGCTTGGGCGATCATGTACCCTTTAATACATGACTGACACGGCAGGTATTCCCGCAGGAGATTGCCATTTCTTTCAGCGGTATACCAGATGACTTACGAGGCTACAGAAGCTGGTCTGTCCTGTGATTTACCCATAGCCGGTGGGAGGAAGAAGAGGAGGACTCATACCTTTCTGTTGAGTCTTGACTCATTTTTGAATCTCGACTAATGCATGGAATAATAATGCAACACAAAATGTACTTAGAACAAGAATGTATTATAACAAGAAAGTGTACACAATATTTACATATAGTATTTCTGTATATTTCTGGGAAGACGTTCCTGGAGAATGTGTTGACTAAGTCGCAGTCGGGCAGAGTCTCTAGCTGGATCTCTGTATTCGCCTCCTCGTCTTCCGGTACCAACCATTATTTATATAGTCGGTAGTCACCTATGCAGATTAGGTGGATCCTAGCACAACACTTTCCCAAATCTATTAACACGTAGATGAATATAATAGTTTCGACTGGATACATGGCGATTTATAACTTCTCTTTCTGGCATAATCTAGAGCTGTACCGTTCGTGCCACCAAATCTTACTTTTCACAAAGATCTTCACATCACGCTAGACTTTCTGCTGCATTGCTCTTTCAAACTCCAAGTATGACCAGCCAGCATTGTACTGTACCTACCGTTTTGTTTTGAAAAGAAGCATAGTTGTACCAGCGTTTCTTGAAATCACTTTAAGTAAAGCCCATATAAATTTTCTTTTGGCCATTGGGATCCTCAACCTTGACGTAGTAAATCACAAGCTTCGTGCAGCAGGCCCAGTTCAAATGACTTTTCTTTTTCTTTCTGAAATTATATAACTCCTGCCTTCACTACTTTTCTGCATATCAATATATAAATCATTATTATTTTGCCTTTATATACTATTACTTCAATTTTCAGTACAGCTGTAACACAATTGTATAGTGTTACTGTTGAAAATTCTAGACAATTAAGAGGATTAAGGGAGATGTTTCCTCAAGAAACCAAAAATATTTTACTATATGTGTTTTCTCCCCACACGTTAAAGGGAGGATGGAACCAAATTACTTGTCTGCTCCTCAGTTGTTGATTCATCGAGGGTTTAAATGTCAGGTTCGTGCTATTCCCCTACTCCTTCTATACTAATACATATTCCTTCTTTTTACTTCAAATATTTCTGTTGTCGGGGAACTTCTTAGTATTCTGCAGTCAACACCCCGTCTTGGAATATGGCTAATTACATTGGCCGGGGGGTGGACTTTGTATTCATGTAATTCAACACAATGTTGGACTTCATATATAAGGAAAACGTACAAGCCGATAATTTGAATTCAAAATCCAGATATTGCAAAATGCTCTTGTTCATTTCAATAATAATTTCAAAATCTAATACTTTGAAGAGCATTTTGTTTTTGGTGTTATTCTTATGTCTGTTGTTATCTGGTACTATAATCAGTCCATCATCACTTTACATGATATGTTTAACGATGTGGACAATCTTATTAATTTTACTTTAGGTGTCTATTAATTCAGATCCCTGGGGACATCAAAGTTATATTCTTTGGACCTTCTTTACTCATACTTATCCATTATGGAATAAAACTGACTTTCCGCAGTGCAATATTGCACCAATCTGAACAGGTGTGATACGAACAAAAGTTTTAGCATAATATAAATATATAAAAAACACTTCTTTTGAGGGAAGGATACAAAACCTTAATATGGTATTTGATAAATTCCTGTTTCTATTTGTTTTCAAACTTATTGAATCGGAAGATGCAATAATTAGTACCCTGCCACCGATTGAATGCTCATCCAGCTGTTGATGAACATTCATGAGCGTTCTCAAATTTAAAAGCTTTGATGAACTAAAGGCATTCTCGCTTTTGTGTATAAACACGCGTGAAAAATAAATTCTACCCTGCCTTAATAAAGTCCCTGAGACGAAGAAACGCGTCTCTTTTTATTCATTCGTTTATCTAGAGATACAGCATTTCTGAAAATATCTACATATATATATATATATATATATATATATATATATATATATATATATATATATATATATATATATATATATATATATATATATATGCCTGACGATTGCACTAGCATGAAACAGACTGTCGCCTCTAAGTGCTGACTCCCATGTCCACTTATATATATATATATATATATATATATATATATATATATATATATATATATATATATATATATATATGTAATGATTCAAAATATTAGATTTGGAAATTATATATATCCAGTAGACTCATTTAAGGGGTTGCTTGGAGGTATTGCCTTAAAGAAATACAAAACATTGTCCTCACGAGTACAGCCCACAACTTAAGAAGGGCTTTATCTCTGTAAAATATAGAGTAGCGAGCATAAAGATCAGAACGATGTTAAGAAAAGGTCTAAATGTGAATAACATTTTATTTTAAAGAATCAAATAACATTTTAGCAAAGAAAAATAAGGATATAAATGTAAATTATATAATTCCAAAATATAAATCTCAATAAATTTATTTTGATAATGTTATAAGAATAAATATACATCATTCAAAAGAATAGATTATCAACATCAGAACGATTAAATAAATCCATAAAATTTAATAATTATTTTGCATTATTGAACATTTTTTAGGGTAAGAATATAAAATAGGGTATTTTCAAAAATTACACCGACTCTTTACTGGCTCTTGCATTTTAAACATGGAGAACAAAATCTATGACATCATTGGAACTTATAGAACTGATAGTGAAGTTATGTAATGAAATAAACCTTCGATTGGGGATATTTCAAAGACAGTGGGGAAATATTAGTCTTATTCATAATATTTTTTAAATAATTGAGGAAACTGGGTCATATGAAGCCCAGAAACCACCTGGCAGGCCTAGGAAACATACTGCAAGGGAAGACAGATGGATTGGTAATGAATAAAAAAAGAATCGATTTTCGACAGCAACCGCTATGTCTAAAAGACCTAATTCTAACCATGGCATTAAAATATGAATGCACACTATTTCCCGAAGACTTAATCAAATACATTTGAACAGTCGAGTAGCCTCTATGAAGCCTTACATTTCTAAAAAGAATCAAATGAGTTGATTGAAATTTTCCACGAAACACGTCATATAGACAGAAGAACAGTGGGATTGTATTTATTTCAGCGATGAGTCAATGTTTAACATGTTAGGTTGTGAAAGGAGAAGGTCCGTTCGACGTAATCCTAAGGAATGATATTCGCCTCAGGGCACTAAAAGCTAATTTGGAGGAGGAAGTGTTTGGCATGATTTCATCTGCTAGTACGGGACCTCTAGTTAGGCTACACGGTAAAATTAGCGCAACTGTCTACAAAGAGATATTGAAGAAACATGTACCTAATTTGAGAACTGCAATTAATCAACCACCGGTATTTATGCAATATAACGCGCTATGTCACACAGCGAAGTCATTCCTTTCTGAGGAGGATATTACTGTTTTGGAGTGGCCTGCTCAAAACCCAGGCATGAATCATATTGAGAATGTTTGGCAGTTACTAAATGAAAGAGCTAAGGAAAAGAATCCAACAAACGTCGAAGAACTATGGACTAATTTGAAAGGAGAATGGGAGAATATATACGTTAATGAATGCAAGACACTAATTCGCTCATGTAGCAACAGATCTCAAGCTCTTATTGCAAGTAAAGGTCTACACATCAAGTACTAATGAATTATAAACGCTATTTTCATTTGGATATGATGTATCCATTATAATATTATGATTTTGTTAATCGTTCTGATGTATTGATCATCTATTTTTTTCAAATATTATGTAATTTTTCTCATAACTTTATCAAAATAAGTTTATTGAGCATTATATTTTGGAATTATATAATTTACCTTTATATCGTTATTTTTCCATTAATAAAATTTTCTTTGAAGCTTTAAAATAAAATATTTTTTCTTAAAATCGTTCTGATCTTTATGCTCGCAACTATATTTATTTTTTTGCTTTGTTTTATAATTGGTCAGTGGAAAATTTCATGGTGCCATTTCTAACCGTAGGTCTCTGGGCGTTATGAAATATAAACAATATCTGACTTGAATGCGTAACTAAGCATAATTATAAGTTATATGCTTTAAAATCATTTGCATTAGCCTTGTTTTGGATTAAAGTATAAAACATACTGCAAAAAGGTCTTCTCTTACTAAAGCCAAAATATGGGATGTTTAAAATATCTTGAAAAAAATATGAATTCATAATACAAAGTAGTTTTTCCCAAATGCAAAACCTTCGGGAAGATATATTATTTGAAGCAGAATTTGTAGTTAATTTATTCTTTTTGGTTACTAAAGGTTGCACAAGACATGTCAGGAGCCACTCAATGTAGGGCCTTATTGAATGAGGTTTGTTATTAATGTAAGAGTAGAAAGTATGACGTGAAGATTATGAGTATGTGGGATTGGTAAAAATTGACTCTTGACATGAAGGCATTAAAATTTCAGTGTTTATGCAAATATCAAAGCTCTAATATTTTTTCCCATTGAAGTAGTTACAGGAAAAGTGAGAGCACAGCAGAAAACATGAATCCGGATGAAATGCAATTAATTCGAATCCGTGTATGTAGCCGGATATATACGTAAATGACAGAAATGCTTTTACTAAAGAATGGAGCTTATTTGCACAATTGTCTAGGAAATAGCAATTGATAGCGATAGTTGGTTGGCTGATTGATTTTTTTAGCGGTATATCGAACTCTGTAGGTTATTTAATGCCGAAATCTAAATCATTTGAGCACAGTTGTTTTGCCTCAGATAAATATATTTTGAATGCAATTGTATGATTTCAACTACAGATATAATATATTGCTGGTCTTTATGCTGAAAAAATATTGTTGGTCATTTTATTATTAATACGTATAGTTAGTACATTTTTATATAAATATGTATTGCAAGTATAATTACTATAAAATGTATTTGTATACTTTCGTGATGTTTTGTTTGGGAGTTCACTATTTTCCCATAGCTGGAACCATAACAGGTGCTAACACCCCGGGTCAAGGTGGATTTGGGAACAATAGCAATTAAATGTTGGTTCCACGTTCCTCAAAACCTCGAATCTCCCGATCAGCGGCCTTGATACCGAATAACGTTAAGCTACCTATGTAGCTGCTGTGGAAAAGAGACCTGATGAGTTGAAAATATGACATACCCCAAAAGACCGGATTTAGAACAGAATCGATGCGGAAAATGAGTATTTGGTTTCTTCGGCGTAGATATGTTAGTGATACGCCATTTTCTGCATAGAGACAGGCTTAGGAAAATAAAGCATGGCAAACAGATACATCGGGCAGTGGTAAAAAGATCTGACAATCTTTAGCAATCGTCGTATATATGAGTTTCACTTGATGAGTGGAGTGAAACTGTCGCAATATACACTCAAATCATGGAGCCTCCTTGAGACTTCAACCGTTCATCATAGCTGGTTAAAAATCAGGGTCTAATCGGTGGAGCAGAAATGATGCTAGCTTGGAATCTCAGATCTTGAAAGTTGCAAGCCAGTTTTACCAATTGAGCTGTCAGATCTAGGTGAGAAATTAGATAATCTGCATATCGCCAGATATTTTGGAGGTGCTTCCATAAACTAGGGTACCAGGGCATAGATTTTTACTAATACTTTTCGAACGTTCTGGGGCAGGTCGCTAATGAAATTCTGAAAATTGTCAAGAAAATATCATATAAATTGGTATATAGAAAGATTAAAATAGGCTGTTCGCAAAAACGATAATCGAAAAACTAGTTGGAGACGATCACGGATGTTTGAATATTATTACTTAAAAGACCTCTATTAACGACGCTCGAAGATTATCCTTGATCCCTGCCGAAAATGGAATTACAAGATATTATAGGTTTTGGATGTACGAGTATTCTAATGGATTATGACTCAGAATTGTAAATCGAAGAGCGGAGTTCCAATTTAAGTTGTGTACATTATTCACTTATGCACAAATACCCTTGGGAAAAAGGTATGCATCCACCTATACTTCCCTAGCTACGGGTTAATTAATAAGAAATATATCACTAAAACAGTATTATCTAAAAAAATCATCTAAGAAAAATTCTGGCTTTAAATAACCGATAAATGGTTGATAAGCCGAAGAAAATGAACCTGTAAAATTAAACTGGCAAAAATAGATTATCTCCGGCTTAATCCTGTGTATTATGACTTGACAACTTTAACAAAGCCCAGAAGCTTATTTGAAATTTGTATCGGATTAATTAAGTAGATTTGTTTGCGACCAATAATTCCTCCAGCTGCACACAATATATTTATGGAAAATGAATGACATGTAATAGTTTAGAAAAGCATAAAAATCATTCAAAAGAATACTCTTTATTATTTCAGCCGAATCAAGGCAATAATTGCACTAAATCGCATGTGGTTACTATGAGTGAAAGAGAATGAGCAGAAACGTTAATAAAATTAAGTCAACAAGAAGACGGAAGATGGTGAATTTTGATTGTATTTACATTTTTGAAGATTGTAGTTTCATCGCCAGTAAAACGTAGAGACTCATTTGCTAAACTATCAGTACAAATAAAGTGATGCTGACGAAGTAACAACAAGGTGAGTTCATTAGAACAATTGTCATGAAAATATTTATAGAAAAAAAAGTGAAGCCACCTTATGACGGTGGGAAAGTGATTGTTGTTGAGAAGCCAGGACAGGACGGATAACATTGTAGACATTTATTTGGATTTTGCCAAGAATCTCGAGGTATATGCCAGGGGTATCAGGCCAGATATGACAAGCAGCTTTCAATGCACGGCAAATGATAGATTTATTTTTTAATCATTTTGTTTTAGCCTCTCATTTTTCTGATTTTCTTTAATCGGGATTAACAATAGCTTTTTAAGGACGAAGCTTATTATGAAAACCTATATTCCTGAAAGGACAAACCCATCATTTTACAATTCTGTCAAAAAAAATCAGATAACCGTAATTTAAAAGCAGAAAAGGAATGCGATAACAATTTTGTTATTTTCTTAATCTTAACTGTTACCATATTTGGAAAAAGTAAACAAGACGAGAGTTATTGTACATGGTGTCCCAAAAGTCTGGACAAATAAACAATAGGACATATTTTCAAAACATGGAATTTCTAACATTTTATTGCACTGGAATATTAATAAATAAAATCTTCAATACGGTTTCCATTATCTGTGATGCAAATGTTGATGCGCTTTGCAAGATTCATGTGATATGAATGTAATAACTCCAAATTGCCGTCAGTTTTAGCACATTCACTCTTTATGATTTCAATCATTTGTGTTTCATGTGATATTCATTGAGTACACCTTCTCTTTTAGCATACCCCAGAATAAGAAATCAGTTCTTTCTTCTTTCACCAAAACCATGGTTAATCTGTTGTGGTAAAATTTATAGTTAGTAACATGTCCTATTTGTCCAGACTTTAGTGACACCTTAATGTTACCAAATGATTTTACTTATCAGTTGTTTAATTTTGTGGGAAATACAGTGGAGCAATGGATAGCGGCTCGGAGTAAGGAATCGGAGAGGCGTGTTCGTATTCCAGTCGAATGCATTACATTAACTTACATGATAATACCCTTAGAAAAGGTATGAACCCTCTTCGTCTCACCCCAGCTATGGGCAAATAGCATGACAGATCGAGTTGTATAGCCTTGGATGGCAACTGGTCTGCCGCAGAAAGAAATGCCAAACTGCTGCGGGAAAAATCTGCCTCGTCAGTCATTTATCGAAAGATACATGATCGCCTAAACGTGTATCACGCATGGCACATAACTAACTGAGTAGCAATTATACTGTATTTAAACCAGTACGATGAATTACTAATTTATTTGTTTGGTAGAACAAAAATGAAAGCTACACCGATTACAAGGGAAAATGGACAACTATTACATGTAAAGCAAGATTAAGTATTGTTTTGACTAATAGTGAAAGCCCAGGTGTATGTTACAAATTATGGATGTTAAAATCAACAGGTGCAGAAGTTCAACTACTTGAAATGTGTCGAAAATGACGACGTTATAATGTGACACTAATACGAATTTGTATAGGAATATGGTAGTACGACTTCCAAAAGGTCAACAATGAAGTACGGGATGGAAAAATGTCTTTAGAAGTCAAGAAAATAGTGTTGAGATTTTGTTTTGTAACTATTCACCTCTATGCCAGTGAATGCTGATCAAATTTGTCACAGATGAAAAAGAGACAGAGAGCGATAGGGATATGTTTTTTTACAGACATCTACTGGCAATATGTGCGATAAGGAAGTTGTCAGAATGTAGGAATTTTTAAAAAAGTATTAAACAACAAGCTTACATGAAGAAATAACTGATATCTTTTCTAAGGTTTGGGCTTGGAGAATTTATCATCTATAAAACGTATTGACAGCAAGTGTACCGGAAAGAAAAAAAAATCGTAAACTATTTAATAATATATTTTAAGAAATTAAATTTTATAATGACAGAAAAGCGGGGACCAAAGAGATAAGGACAGGAAGTTGTTGGGTGTTATGATCACTCACGCTCGAAGGGATACGGAAAAGAAGATATTAGTTAGTCAGAGCACACTATAAGTTTATTGCTTTACTTCCTGTTATAAAAAGCGTGCAGACATTATACAGTGATGAAAACATATCGCCTTTATGCCTCGCTTGAAAAAAGGTCATAGTGACATAACCGGACGAATATACAATATACTTACTTTTGCACACATTTAATTTTCTATAATTTTTACTCCCAATCTGTTCAGGTTGTTGCCATTTTTAGCAAAGAAAAGTTCTTATTTTTTATTATAAAGCAATTTAATTCTGAAGGACATTAACAAAATGTCCGCTTATTTATAAAGATCACAACAGAACAGCGTGCAAATTAATAATGGATATCATTTAATTTTAAAGGTCGGCTTTGCAATTATTAAACAAAAACCATTAATTTGGTTATGATATAAAATATAGATGGAAATTATATAACTGCATTTATTCAATAAAAAAGTTATATGAAATATATATGGGAATGGTTATGTTAATAGTAAAGTAGTATCTGTTTCTTTATAATACGTGGAATAAATAGAGTAAAGAATAGAATATCAAAGTTTGAATTCCATTCAAGTTTGTTAAATTTACTAACACTCATATATTCTTGAGGAACGCATGCATCAATCTCTTCATAAATAAATCCATATATTATCCAGATGTAGATATTCAGCCTTGGTAGACAAACAGTATAAAAGATTGACAACTCTGAATTCAAAAGGTGTACGTAACCCTGGCGAAGCACATACTATACAGTTTATGATAACATCTTGGATTTTACAGTAATTCTGCGATTCCAACTTTGGCCAAGCTTCATTGATTGATATGAAAAACAATTTGTCACTCATTGACCTATCATCCAGGGCTATTTTGGGTTGGCATTTATAAAATCTTTCTCTTAAAACAGTTTTTTCAAGAAAATAAGTGTTTCAGATACAAATTGTTCTAGCGCTTTCCAGTTGTGATGGGTCATCCTTCCTAAACTTTTGTTTGAAGCACTGTGAAAAGTCAACCTTTATGTCATTATTTTCTGTTTGAGTCTTAGTTCTTGCTGCTGTGTAAATCATCAAATGAGTTGAGTCTTATTTGTAGAATTCTCTCTTTGTAATACTGTAGCTCCGGTTAAACTCTTTCGTAGAAGTATATTCCTCGCTCAGTCATTCATCCTTCATTCGTTTCCTCGAAACCCTGCAAAACTACGAACAGTTTGTGTGGGTGCGTGTATGCGTTTGTCTGCGTATATTTGTGTGTGTGTGAGTGATAGAGCTAGTCAGTGAATCTATATTCGTGCATCTTTGCATATAAATAAAGTCATGCTGACAGATAAACATATTTTTATATACATAAACGAATTATTAGGGTCTTGAAAGAGCACTCCTAGAAAGACACGTGAAATTTCATTGTTTTCCTATTTCAGTTTTATGATGAGTATTAATTCTTATGTTAATGATGGAATACACTCATTCCCCTATCAGCTCGTTAAATGACTAAGCTTAACAGCTTTAAAAAAATGATAACAAAAATAATCGTAAATACGAAAGCTGTTCGTTATTTTAAGAACTGTTTTGACCTCTTTCACATTCTCAATGAAATTCTGTAATGTCTCTGCGTTGTCTTTTCCATCTTTCCACCCAATCAAAACGGGATAATTCAGTATTCATGCGGTATTGGCAGGGCGTAACTCCTGTGTTAACTAAGGTATATTGGTTTCGATTGGTTTTAGATTTACGGCATATCCAACTCAATGGGTTATTTAATGCCGACAACATTTTTATTGCTGGTAATATGTTTTTCTTCAAAAATCTATTTCTGGGAACATTTATCCTTGAAGAAATCTGGTAATATGTTTTTCTTCAAAAATCTATTTCTGGGAATATTTATCCTTGAAGAAATCTGGTAATATGTTTTTCATCAAAAATCTATTTCTGGGAATATTTATCCTTGAAGAAATATATAACTGGTCATATTTTTTTTCAAAGGATGTATAGCTATTTATATTACTGGTATATTTTTTTTAAGTATTGCTGATAATAATTTTTCCTTCAAAGATTATTGCTGGTAATATTTTTTTTTATTACAAAGTATTTCTAGTATTAAAACCTATTATTACACAAGTTTGGGTGTTGACTATTTGACCATATCTTGGACCCTAACAGGTGCTACCACCCCGGGTAACGGTGAACCTGGGAAAACCAGCAATAAAGGGGTGGTTCCACACTCCTCAAAACCACCTGATCAGAGGCCTTGCTGTTGGACGTAGTTTATCGCCATACCCAGACAAGCAACATTATAATTATATATTTAAAATAGTTAACAATTTTAAACTTGGATTGACGTAAACTGACTTTTGAATTATCACATTGAAAACACATCTAGACGATCATTTATACTCTAGTCTGTTCGATTTTGCCGGTGGCATTTGTAAAACTGAGCAAATCTGTGAGCCCAGGCATGAAACTGAAATATCGTATTGCTGTCAGGAGATGGAGGATAATCTTCTAGCGGCGTAAAATCATGTGATAGGAGTACTGACGTACAGCGTATTCCCATCACTGTAGACTGTTGGGAGGAGCGGGTCGTTTAATCGATAGGGTAAAATCGGAGAAACGAGTTCTAATTCCAGTCAATTTTGTTACATTCACTTACGTAAAATAAGTTGGGAAATGTATGAATCGATCTCATTCCACCTGTTATGGGTTAAATATAAGAAACAGTATTTCGAAAAATCTTTGTAATTTTAAAAAGATATGTCAACGCAATACGCATTGAAACCAAACTTTTACAATGAAAAATATTTTTCTGTTCAAATTTTTCACAAAGATTTGATAAGTCGTAAAAATAATCAGTAGTCTGGATGATACAATGTTTATATCTCTTTTTGTGCACTAGATTCCATTATCTTTCTATTCTGTTAAATATTTTTATTTTTATTTTCTATGTAACTTATGAAAAAAGGAATTCACAAAACAAACATTACTCACGCACCAAATTCTTCTGAAAAATGGTTTTGCAAAAGTTCTTCGAATCAGTTTTCAATAAAAATAAAACATTTTAGAAGCATGTAGGATACATTCTTCAAAGAAAAACTTTTTCAGATGCTAATAGTATTAATAATACTATGTCAGATAGCCTCTGAAATCACTTCATCTTCCAAGGTAACACTTGTACAAGAGGATGTTCATTAAAACCTGGATGAACGAGTTATAAGCTGACTTTGTGACCTCTAATATCAAAGGGACTATTTCGTAGCACGCAGACGGGGAGATATCAGCCGTTTACATGGATAAGTAACAGTAGATCTAGAGCAAAAGGGGGAAGAGGAGAACAAAAGGGCATAAACCCTTCCGCAAACGAGGACATAAAGCTCATTTCGGAGAGCATTCGAGGAACTAAAATCAGCGTGCGGTAGAAAATTGTTCGTGTATATTGTCCAGTTCAAATCTACGCAGGTAATTTATCTTCTGAGTCGTGAACGCGCATCTATTACAGTTCACGCGCGCAGAGATACATACAGACCCCCACACACGCATATATATATATATATATATATATATATATATATATATATATATATATATATATATATATATATATATATATATATACCACATATGTATTCGTATATATACACATAAATGCACATATATATGCACGCACATGCATAGATACATACACACACATATATATTTACAAATATACACATATATAATTATACATATATACCTATGGACACATCCAGATATACACACGGTCATAAATAAACATGATTATACAGAAATATGTACATATATATATATAAATATAAGTAACTATAATTTGCAGGTTTGTCTGGCTCATTAGGATTGACCATATATATATATATATATATATATATATATATATATATATATATATATACACATATTTACAGAAATACATATATATATATTTATGGAAATACACAGACACACATATATATAGATAGATAGATAAATATGTAGATAGATACAGATATATATTTGCATGCATGCGCACATGCATGCATATATATATATATATATATATATATATATATATATATATATATATATATATGTATGTATGTATATATATGTATATATACATACATATATATATATATATATATATATATACATACAGATATATTAGCTCTTAATAAAATCTTGTTAAAAATCGTTACACAAATGCAATCATGTTTGAAGACTAGAAATATGCCTCCTAGGCCGATGCCAAACCACTGGCAAACGAAAGTTTAATTCGATTACAATGATGAACACTTTTTAAAAAATAGACTTATCCGTTTTTTACATGATTAACCAATCATATGTGACCTACGCTATATTAATCTCACTGGAAAACAATTATTATAGGACACGAAGTTGTCCACGTGTTAATCGTAGACAATTTCTTTATAAACACATAAAACTTGTTACATATTTTCGTAAGATGTATAGAAGTCTGGGGTCCAACTTACCAATTAAGCAAAAGGGGCAGGGTGGTAATTTATCACAATGCTAACCAGTTATATGATTCTTACATAAAAGCTTGTAGTTGATAAATAAAATGCCCCTTTAAGAAACTGGTAAGTAACCGTTTAAAAAACAGATAACAAATACAGAACTACTTTGTCAAATTAATATGCAACCGTTAAATGAAGAGTAAACATATAAGATATTAACAACACCAACTAATCAATGTAAGATGGTAATAATAATAATATCTAAAAGTCTGTACATCCATATAATATGTTAATAAAATTAGCCAAACATCAATACAAAACAATATTAAATAAAAATCAATCTTGCAAACATAACACTAAGGCATCTATGTAGCATCATAGTTCATTTACTGATTATTACAATAGGAAAAAGTATATACATATATATATATATATATATAGTTGTGTGTGTGTGTGTGTGTGTGTGTGTGTTAAAACTCAATATACACACACACATAATGGACTCTCCCGTCGATTTCAACGTATGAGGATCTGACAACTTAGTTGATTCAGGTATGAAATTTTGAGCAAGTGTGAGGATTAGTTTGGTTGACCTTTCAGATCTTGCTCCCGCTTCTTGAAGATGATTCAGAGAAGCAGTCCACTAAAACACGTTAATCTCCATTCTGCCCGATCCATATATATATATATATATATATATATATATATATATATATATATATATATATATATATATATATATATATGTATGTATGCATATTTGTGTAGTGTTTATATATTGAGTTAGTATACTTATCAAAATTACCGGTAAAAAGTTAGAGTCCCATTTTAAATAGTTAGTTTGTAAAGACAATGACATTATACAATAATTATCTCTTTACTTGCGAAATATATATGTGAACTCAGAATAATTTAAGACATGACTTTTTGAGCTTTCCGTAAGTTTATTAAATTTACCAAACATTCTACGTCTACAGTATTCAACGCATAAAAATTCCGTTTACGCTTTTAGTGAGGTTGTAATGATTTATACAGACGAGATATATTACTTTTACACTTATATGTCGAATCAGACATTTTTTTGAACATTTAGGATTGAAAACAAACCTAACAGATGTAGATTTTCCAGCCGTCACATTCAGCATTTGAAAAAGTTCATATCAACCAAATTTAAAATCCAACAACAAACCAATTTACGTGTTCAACTTACCATCATAAATAATTACCCGGATTTCTAAACCAGCGGCAGGTTATATGAGAATTCTTACAACGAAAATATCGTCACTGAAGACGTGAAACTTTATTAAACTGCCTTAAAAGATAGCTGGTTTCGCAGCACGCACATGCACACCACACAGCAGAGAAAAACATAAACAACATATGGTGTAACCCTACGTACAGCAAAAACGTAAATCATTACAATCATACACAAACACTTCTCCCAATATTGCACTCTTCTCAGTAAAAAAATAACTTGAGTTAAACCGAGAATACTACACAAATAATAAAAATCGCAAAATAAAAATGTTGAATTTCCCACACAAAACAAACGCCCCGTTACCTGCAGTCAAGTCTACGAATGTCCCTTAAAAGGCAACTGCATGCAAAACAATATAATATACCAAGCAACTGTAAAATCAGCGGATAATGAATAAATTATATGTTCGAATAATTGAAGCACCGTGGATCAATAAAACTATACACAATAAATTGTCAATACTTGACTGTACACCTCTTTCTAAACATGTACGGGAAATTGTAAATTAAAAAAAAACAAATTTCAGCGAAAGCACCATGGGAAATAAGGAAATATATATCAGCCCACAACAATGAATCTCGAAAATGTAAAATATGTCTGAAGGAGAAATAGCTATGAAGTAAAAACCTTCCAAGACCAAATCGAATTACTAAATAAAGAATCAGAAAGTATCTCATATAAGAAAATACATTTTCCTACAATACATAAAAATCCGGAACGGAAAGCGAATAGCTTGTAAAATGCAACCAAGAAATACACTACAAATACAGTACATAAAAATGAAATAATGTGACATAATTTAAACAAAGCTAGCACGTCAAACAATACAAATCATATAAGCAAACACCGAGAAAAAAACACGATCAATAAATAAAATAGAAATACCTCAATAAATGTACAAATTAAGTAACGAACAAATGAACAAACTACGAATGGTCACATAAACACAAGAACATGTAATAATAATATTCAACAAGAAATATGTAATCAATAATAAAGAACTCTATAAAATAGGTATCATAACAAAATTCGAATCAACAATCATTCCTATTCATAAGCCTCTTGAATAATGAGAGACGTAACCGTTGCCGCCAAGCTAATAACCCTTAGCGCCCAGCTAATGGAACATTTACAAGCGTATATAAATAGATGAGCAAAAAGCAACACACATTAAGAGCAACTTAAAAACAACTGAAGATTGCGTCCTAGCATGAAATACACTGTGCATTTTATTATGCAAATCATTTCGCATAACAATACTGATGTAATAAACTATACTGTATAAATATTCATCACGCACACAAACAGAAACACATATACGCGCGGGCGCACACGCACGCACACACACACACACACACACACACTCACACACACACACATATATATATATATATGATAAATTGATTTTTCAATCTTTTTCAACGGATGAGCCTCCAAGCTGCTCCCTTCTATGGACAAAAAGCAAATCTATCCGCATAGTTGTGGTGGTGTGCAGAACAATCACATTTTTCGTACTTGTTGTATATATGCGTATATACACACATACATACATACATACATATATATATATATATATATATATATATATATATATATATATATATATATATATATATATATATATATCAACTGTTTTTCATATATATATTTATATATATATATGTATAAATATATATATATATATATGTTTATTAAATATAGTGATGTGTCTATTTGTGTTTGAAGTTAGTGAGTATTATGAAAACGTAGATTTTGCAGTAATATTTCCATCAAAACATATGATACGCCACAGAACTGCTGATTTCATCAACACAGTATTCCATAGACATGAATGAATGTTTCTTTTATTATTTTTCATGTTAATGAGTTCCTTCGAATTCTATAATCTTCATCAGTTTTCCGTCAATGACATTCTTAATTTTCCATGCTTCTACATAAATATTTCCTGTTTCTTTCGACCCAGATATTTCCTTTGTTTCGATGATGTTTTCAATTCTCTTATCCATTTAGAGAATGCTGGATAAATACGACCTCGTGCAGATCGACCGGAGGATGCTATATGACAGAACATCAAATTCTGTGAGACTGGAAACCAAGCGATCTACAAGATTTGCGTTATGATAATATCTGGGTTCTTTTCTATTAATATGGATTCTCAGATTGATTTCTTGGATTCAGACGATGATATACTGCAGTTTAATCTGGTGATTTTTTCTCTAAATTTGTGTTCACCCTGTACAAGACCCGAAGACAATTTGAGGGAGAGAGCAACATAAGAAGATGCTCAGATTATGAGGATATGTGTGAAAGATAAATGTAAATGTTTGACGTGAACTGGTTAAGTTTCAATATTCAGTTTTCTAGAATTTGATGCAGAAATCAATCCACGCGTGATGGAAAAATATAATATTTAATTTAAACATTCTTTTCTTTACTACGACTTAAAGAAATATCTAGTAAAATTGCTCAGCAATTATTTTCGACAACACCAGAACAATTGATGTGAGCGCTAATTATAAAGCAAAAATTATTGGCCAAAAATATTATTGCAACTAATTTCTGTTGTCTTGCCTGAACTATTTTTCTTCTAAATGCATCATTCACGTCCATATATTAGGTCATCCCATAAGTTCTGTCCGAATTGTAACTTTTTGATAAAATGAACGAAATTTGAAGTGTATTTTATAATGTCTAATGGAGCTGTACATTATGTCTATGTTTAGATGCATTTAAACTGATCAATCCTATTTCAGAGAACAATAAAATTCAAATTGTTTGATTAGAATCCAGCTACCATGGAAGTACCCAAGAATCATTTGAGGCACATAATGCTTTATGAGTTCAAGAAAGGAAACTCAGCAGCCAAGGCGGCTAGAAACATTCACTCAGGTTATGGAGAGGAATGTGTGAATGAAAGAACTTGCAGAAGAGGGTTTGCAAAATTCAGAGGTGGAGATATCACCCTTGAAGATGAAGATCGAACCGGAAGTCCAGTTAAGTTTGATGAAAACCTTCTTGAAGTAGCCCTTGAAGAAAATCCTGCCTTATCAGTTGAGGAATTGGCAGTTGTTCTCAGTTCAAACTATACAGCTGTTCATCGTCATCTTCAACAACTTGGAAAAGTTCCTAAACTTGGAAAATGGGTGCCTCATGAATTGTCTGAAAAAAACCTCATATCCCGAGTTGACATTTGCCCTTCTCTCCATTCTCGCCAACTTGTTTCATCTTTTTTCGATAGGCTTTTGACTGGCGACGGAATAAGGATCTTTTATCGAAATGTTAAGCGTCGTAGACAGTGGCTTTGTAAAGGGGAAGGAACCCAGCCACAGCCGAGAAGGGAACTTCATGGGCAAAAGGTTCTTCTTTCAATCTGGTGGGATTGCCAAGGAATAATCCACTTTGAATTCTTCAGCAATTAGAGCGTTTGAACCAAGCTTTGAGGAAAAAAGACCTGCTCTAGTGAATCGAAAACGGGTGATGTTTCATCAGGACAATGCGCGACCACACACAGCAAGAATTACGTCACAAAAGATCGAAGAACTTGTTTGGAAGAATATTGCTTGTCCACCTTATTCTCCCGACCTTGCTCCTTCAGATTACCATTTGTTTCGTAGCTTACCGAATCATTTGGAAGAAACAGCTTTTGTAACAAAGGAAGAGGTTAAAACTGACATTTGTGAGTTCTTTGAATCAAAGCCAAAAAAATGTTACAGTAATGGAATTAGTAAGCTTGTTAATAGATGGAAGGAAGTCATAGATAATCAGGAAAAATACATTGTTGATTGAATCTCTAATCAAATCTAACATTTGGTCACTTGTTTTCTTTATTCAAAATTCGGATAGAGCTTCTGGGATAACCTGATAATTTAATAATATTATTCAGTAAAAATTGCTTTTAAGGAATCTGTTTTGATATGCTCAGAAAAATTCCCTATATTTTCCTCTTCAGGTCCATTTTCTAAAATTTTTTTTTATCGTATATTAATGTTTTTATTTAATAATGTTGCTATTCTGAATATTTCCTGACTGAAACATAAATCAAGTATCCTCATGTTGCATCTGTAATTATTATTACAGATCTTGCGCTAAACTTACTGTGTTTTGAAAACGTTGAAACGTTTCATAATACTGACGATAAAAATATAAAAACAACATTATTACGAAATGTATGCTATTTTAATGTTTTTTAGATCTTATATACATATATTTTGTGAGCTGTTGTATTGAAATGTAATGATCTACAATGCTCATGTAATTCATCACAACTCTTAAATCTTCGACCGCCATTGAATATTTTCTTCTTTAGAATTCCCAATTTTTTTTTAATTCATGAGAATCATCCACAAATTGTTTTATTTAATATCTTTGGAATTAATTATTTTTCTTAGACATTAATGAATTTCTATTGCCGAAAGAAATTGGGCATTGCCGTGCATACATATAAATTGGTTTCTGAAAGCATTCACTTTCTTCTTGAATCTTGCTTCGCTGTGTGCTTTGAAAAGCAAATCAAACTATGACTGTTTTATTATTTTGATGCCACCAGGAACACACAGTTGGAACCCGTCGTGATATTTTCTCATCCCAACCTAAATCATTATACAACCTTAACAATCTTGACGGCACAGGCAGAAATGACTGTTTCCGCTAGTGGCTAACCAGTCTTTTATATTTCTCTCTCCGAGTCATCGAATCTACAACGATATTGATAATAAAATTGAAGTTTGAAATTGATTTTTCATGTATTCTTTTTCCCAGCTCGGAAGTTATTATTACTAAAGAAACATTGAGATAATAATGATGATAATAATAATAATATAATAATAATAATAAAAGAAGTCAACAAGTTCAAAATGGACTTTCAAATGGGTGAAGAAATGCAAGTAATGAATAATGCACCGACTTAAAAAAGAAAGAAAAGGCAAATGAAACCGAACAGATACAAGGGCAAATTAAACCACTTCACGGTCAATATTCTGCCTGTACCAAACCAACTGATGTAGACAAACGCTGTACCCATCGGTTGCTGCGTAGTGCAGGGTTAAAAGCTTAAACTGAAGGCTTTATTCTTGCTGCAGAGAAATAAGTACAAATTATCAACTACAAATTGTGTTGGCTATAAAATTCTGATTCCGTGACAAATATACAGAAACAATTGACCATGTTGTATCAGCTTGCACGGTATTGGCACCCATGGAATATAAAATTTGGCATGACAGATCACTGGAAAATCTGCAACTTTTACGGAAGTAACGTGCAAGAAATTAGTATGAGCACCACCAAGGCACGGTTAAGTGAACATAACCTGTAACAATTTTATGCTACTTTACAATAAACAAAGAAAAATCAAAGCTAATCGGCCAGACATTGTGATTAGAAAGGGAAAAGATAACATGTGACTTCTTATCGACAAGGCTGTCTCTGCAGACTGTTATGCATCTTTGAAAAATATCAAAATACAAGATCCTTGAAATCGAAATATGGCACTTGAGGACATTAAAAATTCGAGTAGTAGTTGGAGACCCCTGATTCATTTGGAAAAATTCCAATAATTGAAAGGATTCCTGTTTGCCCATGCCTTAAAGAAATACATAATCACACCAAACAAAAGGCTTTATCTATGTAAGTTATGTGTAATTATTTTCTCAAAAATTAAACTGAAAAAATCATAATGTCATTTCTTACCTTTGGTCTCTGACCGCGACCTGGAAAGAAATACATATGTCAGTTATTTATGTGCCATACGTAATACACGCTAAGGCGATCATTCTTTCGATAAATGACTGATGAGGTAGAATATTATTTCCCGCAGGAGGTTGCCATTTCTTTCTGCGGTAGCCCAGTTGACATCCATGTCTTTAGAACCCGGTCTGTCCTGCAATTGCCCATAACTGGAGGGTAGTAGAAGAGGATTCGTACCTTTCCCAATGGTATTAGCACGTATATGAATGATATAGATTCGATTGAAATTCGAACTCGGCTCTCTGATTCCTCAATCTGAGCCGCTATCTATTAATCCATCCTGCCTCAAAAAAAAAAGTATACCCGACAAAATCATAGGAAATAAATTAATAATAATAATAATGATAATAACAATCATAATAATAATTAAATAAATATTATCTTGAATAAAAACTGTCCTTCGCTTTCTTATTTGTCTCTTTAGTCTATTAAATAAAAACAACTTCATCATAATCAAATTGGTTCATTTGATGAAAATACATTTTTGTGTCATGAATAGTAGACCCTGGACGTCCTTCAATTAAATATATACTGACATATTCGTCTCAAGGTCGCGTGCGTGAAACTCGAGTTACGATTAGAGCCATCATTTCGTAAAAATTTATGTTGGAAATTGTTTTTTGCTCAGTCTAGGCAATCTGGTCTTGGAGCACCTTACATTACTAAGTAGAATAGTTTGCCTTCTTTTTCTGTTCATTTTTTTCATTTTGTCGTTTTATATTCGAGAGTGTATTTAGATAAATGTTTACGTGTTGCCAAGCTGCCCATTGATTTAGCCAGTAGTTTTTATATTTCTTTAATAATATATATATATATATATATATATATATATATATATATATATATATATATATATATATATATATATATATATATATATATATGAAAAACAGTGAACATAGAAGTCAACACTTAGAGGCGACACTCTGTTTCCTGCTAGACGCAATCGTCAGGCAACGTGTGCTCACACGTGGAATGACGATTGCGTCTAGCATGAAACAGCCTGTTGCCTCTTAGTGTTGACTTTAATGTTCACTTTTATATTTACACGGGCTCTATCTCTGATATTGAGCACTTTATCCCATAAATTTAGCACACCTTAAGACTATATTTCTTCATATATACATAGATGTGTGTGTGAGTAAAGTAGAATGATGCAGAGTAAATTTAGTATACGCAAACCCTAAAATACGACTATATGTTTTTTCGAGTGACCCTGTGAAAATTGAAGCGTAATGTAACCAATACACTGAGAGTAGCGTGCAGTAGCGTGATGTTTATTTACGATTCAATTCAGTAACATCTAAAGGGTTTGGTTAGTTATATGTTTGTTGTGTAATCAGGAAAGAAATGTTGCATATTTGAATTTGACCGTTACCGAACATAATGATAGTTACTGAAGAGATTAACAAAGAAGGTTATCAAATAGCAAACAACAATTGTATGAGTGAAAATAATGATAAAGACACGATGCTGACTTCCTGCATAACCATAAACAGAAGATTTGCAACAAAACTAACATTAGTATTATAAAGAGCGATGAGGGTTAGCGCACATGATAACCCTAAAACGTTTTAAATAGAAATACTTTAAAAATCTCAACCGGTAGTAATGCTACCTGTTCGCTTAATGAATATTTCCTGGCCTGGAAATGGCTGAATCGACAATGCTATTACCATCACAGTGTTCATCAAGTTTAGCTATCTGGAAGGAAGGCTGCTCCAGTAAAATATTCCTTGTTAAATACAGTTTGGGCAGAATATTCAATTTTAATTAAATTCATGTAAGTTCAGTTGATAACCTACGTCTCGGCACTGACACTTTATTTTATCCAATATTCATTATATTGGAAGGAGAAGATAATATAGGCGAACATGCAGTTATAACCAAATTAGTGGTACTTGTTATGCCTTTGTGTGAGTGGTGATTCTATCTGTATATTTAGTAAATTCAAAATACTGCAGCATTTTTGATGCACACGCATACATATTTATAAGTAATAAATGTCTGAGATAGAAAAAGATTCCAATAGATATATCGATAGATATATGTGGACAAATTAAGAAATATATTCTATGTATCGCATCCATTTTGGGCACTCTCAGCATTTTTCAAATTTGTCCGAAGTTCCTGTCCTCCCATTCCGCTATCGATGTACATGCTTTTCAGGTAGGCGTCTAGCAAATATCCCCTATTTCTTCTGCCCTTAATATACACAGCGAGGATTAATCTTTCAAAAAACTTTCTCCTCTTTATGTTTCTAACTTCAGTTAGTTATTCCTGATAAGTTTAGCCATTGTATACAGACAAAAAAGAAAACCCAACCCAACCTCATACGACTCCAAAACCTTGACATATAGCAAACAGCCCTACTTCCATCAAAGCAGTGATCACATGATAATGAAAAACAAAATATAGATCACACCTCCATTTCAAAAATATCAATGAGTAAAACATTCCATAGCCTAGTTTTTCCAAACATCGACCGAGGATGAGGCTGCCACACACTAGTTAGGGTTTAATATTGAAATTACACCTGAATACTGCTGACGAGTTTCGGAACATATTAATTTCTGTGTCGAGATGGAATCATATTTAAAAAAAATAATTATAATCTAGGCTCTACTTCTGTATCGAGCACAGTTTTTAAAAAATAAAAACAAAAATATTAAAGAACTTCGGATCATCAATCTAACAGTTCTTTACCATTATATCAACAGACACACACATATATATATATATATATTAATTATATGAAATATATAAAATCCGAGAAATATTTTGTTTTAATTAAACAGTATTAATTACATTGACAGGCCAGAATATTCAAGAGATTTCGTAGAAAATATGCGTCCTCAGATAAGACTCGAACCTGAATCCCGTAAGAATATATATCTTAGCGTACTGTTAAGTATTTACCCACAGATAACTTTCCGATTGGCAAAGTCAAAATACTTATTATAAAAGCTCTACTTTGACGATATTTAGCCATAATTCTTTTATGTTCCGAAACGTAACTTAAACCATGGCAACATGTTAGATGAAATGGATTAAATCCGACATATATTTTAATATATTTTCCGTTTATGTGTCAATTTTGTAGATGCAACTGATTTGAGTAAATGCTGTTTTGAAAAAAAAAACAGTATTAGTTACATTTACTAACCTTAATATTCGAGACATTTTTTAGAACATATGAGTTCTCAGACAGGAATCGGAAGTTTATACCATAAGGATACCGTCATATAAATTTATTATTCGTTAATAGCACGTCAGCTATATATATATATATATATATATATATATATATATATATATATATATATA
>OZ038489.1:103204754-103302254 GCA_964036315.1 Acanthosepion esculentum | reverse complement strand
TTGAAGATTGAACGGAATGGGATGAAAGACATGACAATGGATGAATGAACGGAAAAGTAGGAAAAGAAATAATAATTTAAGAAGGAAAGGAAAGGAATGAAAAGATGGAAAAAACACAACTGAATAATGAATGTTAAGAAGGAACAATTGAAGAAGACACGGAAAGAAGGAAATAAAACAACACATAAATAATGAAAGGGTGAGGATATAAAGAAATACCAATTGAAAGAAATTACAGAAAAAAGAAAAAAAAGATTGAACAATGATAGGAAAGAAGAGAAATCTAGTCACAATTGAACAATGAAAGCAAAAATTCAAAAGGCGAAGAAAGTTTGAAATAAACGAAGGAAAAAAAGATTGTTTAGCAAAGAAAAGCTTGCTTTAAACGTAAAACCGAAGAATGCATTATGCGAAAGGAAAAAAAACACTGAAAGAGACAAAATACTGACTCGATTGGCACAACCAATTAACATCTTGTGTGTATTGGGCCCTAACTAAAATTAGAAAACAGCGACTATGTCTTCAGTTGCACATTGTGATGCTGATGAAAATTAGTGAAACAGCGCTACAATGATAAACAGCGCTCAATTGACGAATACAATCAACGGAACATCTGAACTATTCCGAACAATAGAGTTTTATAATTTTTTCCAATATTCTTGGATTTATTGATCTGCTGGAATAATTTCATTAACTGATATATCCGTATTTTTTCATATTGTAAATATTATTATTATTATTATTATTATTATTATTATTATTATTATTATTATTATTGCTGTTGCTGTTGTTGTTGTTATTTTTGTTGTTGAGCTGCTGCTCTTTTTCTGAGGTTCTAAGACTTGATAACAAGAACACCCATAATGCAGAATCACCGGCTCAATACAAAAACCATAAGAAAGCAGATAATAATAATAATAATAATAATAATAATAATAATAATAATAATAATAATAAGAAGAAGAAGAAGAAGAAGAAGAAGAAGAAGAAGATTCATATAATTATATTGAATGACTAGTATTTATTAAAAAGTAGACTAATACAGACTGAAAATATCAGGAGAAACACAAATCACATTCTGAGATGCAAAACCCTTTATCATCATTTCAGAAAATTTCTTCTTACCTAATATATTATTATTATTATTATTATTATTATTATTATTATTATTATTATTATTATTATTATTTCTTTGAATTTCTGTCGTATAAATATTTAATTCCGGGGACCGATGTGCAGAAATGGCTACATGATATTTTCCACTGATTATCGTTTTAAAAAAAATATAAGAGAACACATAATTTACCTAGATAAAGTTCTTCGAAATATGTGACCTCTCCTTCCGGGTACATTTTTGTGTTTCTTTAAGTTTTAGGCTACCAGAAGTCCCTTCAATGAGACTATCGCTACTCTTTCCAGTGAATCCAATTCCAAATGGAATTGTTGATGTCCTCATCTGTCACATGTTTTAGATTTTCACTTCAAGATCCCTGTATTTTGATAGTTTTTGGAAGTTCTTTAAAAACACACAACAATCTGCAAAGACTGCCATTTCAATAAGAAAGCGCACTCTGTTCTTGCGGTGTTTGATCACGATGTCTGAGCGATTCGCTTTGATTGTTCGGTATTTGTGTATTGTAAAGTCACATAAAATAGCTGGGTCTGGTAATGTACATTCCACTTTCTTCCGGTTTCCTCTCCGTGAAAGATGCATATTTTCCAGTGCATATATTAGACCACTCTATCAGCGGAATTATATATTCAGTTGTTATTGCTGCTACTGTTGCTGTTGATGTTGTTGTTGTTGTTATTATTATTATTATTATTATTATTATTATTATTATTATTATTATTATTATTATTATTAAATTAAAAGATTCCCTACCTGATAGAAGCCTCCTGAGCATTTGACATTCGAATTGAAAATAGAAAGAAAATAATCCATCGGCGACTACAATAATTTAAAATATCAAATCTGGAATGTTTACAAACCACTAGCAAAGAAAGTAATGAGAGTAACAATAAACATTGTAGCATTGGAGTTTTGTACCAAAAAAAAAAGAGAAAAACAGGCAGACATTGGGTTATGTTATGGAAATATTTATTATAAAAAGCATCCGTTCGGAACAGAAATTATTTCAAAAACGATTAAAGACAAATTATATAATGAAGATGACAAATCGCTGGTTTATTTCTTAAGGCAAAAGAAGTGACCGGAAAATATTTTTTTTTAATAGTAACCAATATCATATGCTATGCAACAAATTATAATAACATTAACAACAACAACAACAATAATGGTAATGAGAAGAAGTAGACTGAGAGACGGAACACATTATATACAACTACAAATTAATTATATTATAATAATAATGATAAATGTTATGGGAACTTACCCATAAGAGTAATGGACTATCCCTTACACCATAAATACTGCGCCTCAAGAGGAAGCAGTAGTGTGAGACCCAGTCCTTTTTGGACGTCTCAGCTATTCGGTCGAACTCTCTGCCTCTGAGGCAGAGGGGAACTCTCTGCCTTTGGGCAGAGAGGAACTCGGACGAGGCTCCGCCGAAGGGCAGAGCCTCGTTCGGGGAGGTTGACCGGCCCGATCCCGTTTATACGGGATCTATGGGCTATTTTTTGGCCGAGCCTACGGGCTCGGGTACCCCACTTTAAACCCGGCCTTGTGCCACATCTGTCCCTCGTGGGGAGGACACTAAATACTCCAGTCCTTTTTGGACGTCTCAGCTATTCGGTCGAACTCTCTGCCTCTGAGGCAGAGGGGAACTCTCTGCCTTTGGGCAGAGAGGAACTCGGACGAGGCTCCGCCGAAGGGCAGAGCCTCGTTCGAGGTGGTTGACCAACCCGATCCCGTTTATACGGGATCTACGGGCTATTTTTGGCCGAGCCTACGGGCTCGGGTACCCCACTTTAAACCCGGCCTTGTGCCACATCTGTCCCTCGTGGGGAGGACACTAAATACTCCAGTCCTTTTTGGACGTCTCACCTATCAGGTCGAACTCTCTGCCTCTGAGGCAGAGGGGAACTCTCTGCTTTGGGCAGAGAGGAACTCGGACGAGGCTGCGCCGAAGGGCAGAGCCTCGTTCGAGGTGGTTGACAACCCCGACCCCTTTATACGGGTTCTACGGGCAATTTTTGCCCGAGCCTCCGGGCTCGGAAAGCCCACATTAAACCGGCCTTGTGCCACATTCGGCACACGTGGGCGTGTTGTTAAAAATCGTGTGAGTCAGTCCTTTTTGGACGTCTCAGCTATTCGGTCGAACTCTCTGCCTCTGAGGCAGAGGGGAACTCTCTGCCTTTGGGCAGAGAGGAACCCGGACGAGGTTCCGCCGAAGGGCAGAGTCTCGTTCGGGGTGGTTGACCACCCCGATCCCGTTTATACGGGTTCTACGGGCAATTTTTGCCCGAGCCTACGGGCTCGGAAAGCCCACATTAAACCGGCCTTGTGCCACATTTTCACACGTGGGCGTGTTGTTAAACATCGTGTGAGACCCAGTCCTTTTTGGACGTCTTACCTATCAGGTCGAACTCTCTGCCTCTGAGGCAGAGGGGAACTCTCTACCTTTGGGCAGAGAGGAACTCGGACGAGGCTCCGCCGAAGGGCAGAGCCTCGTTCGAGGTGGTTGACCACCCCGATCCCGTTTATACAGGTTCTACGGGCAATTTTTGCCCGAGCCTCCGGGCTCGGAAAGCCCACATTAAACCGGCCTTGTGCCACATTCGGCACACGTGGGCGTGTTGTTAAACATCGTGTGAGATCCAATTTTTTGGACGACTCACCTAGCAGGTCGAACACTCTGCTTCTGAGGCAGAGGGAACTCTCTGCCTTTGGGCAGAGAGGAACTCGGACGAGGCTCCGCCGAAGGGCAGAGCCTCGTTCGAGGTGGTTGACCACCCCGATCCCGTTTATACGGGTTCTACGGTCAATTTTAGCCCGAGCCTACGGGCTCGGAAAGCCCACATTAAACCGACCTTGTGCCACATTTTCACACGTGGGCGTGTTGTTAAACATCGTGTGAGACCCAGTCCTTTTTGGACGTCTTACCTATCAGGTCGAACTCTCTGCCTCTGAGGCAGAGGGGAACTCTCTACCTTTGGGCAGAGAGGAACTCGGACGAGGCTCCGCCGAAGGGCAGAGCCTCGTTCGAGGTGGTTGACCACCCCGATCCCGTTTATACAGGTTCTACGGGCAATTTTTGCCCGAGCCTCCGGGCTCGGAAAGCCCACATTAAACCGGCCTTGTGCCACATTCGACACACGTGGGCGTGTTGTTAAACATCGTGTGAGATCCAATTTTTTGGACGACTCACCTAGCAGGTCGAACACTCTGCTTCTGAGGCAGAGGGGAACTCTCTGCCTTTGGGCAGAGAGGAACTAGGACGAGGCTCCGCCGAAGGGCAGAGCCTCGTTCGAGGTGGTTGACCACCCCGATCCCGTTTATACGGGTTCTACGGTCAATTTTAGCCCGAGCCTACGGGCTCGGAAAGCCCACATTAAACCGGCCTTGTGCCACATTCGACACACGTGGGCGTGTTGTTAAACATCGTGTGAGATCCAGTTTTTTGGACGACTCACCTAGCAGGTCGAACTCTCTGCCTTTGGGCAGAGAGGAACTCGGACGAGGCTCCGCCGAAGGGCAGAGCCTCGTTCGAGGTGGTTGACCACCCCGATCCCGTTTATACGGGTTCTACGGGCAATTTTTGCCCGTGCCTACGGGCTCGGAGAGCCCACATTAAACCGGCCTTGTGCCACATTCGACACACGTGGGCGTGTTGTTAAACATCGTGTGAGACCCAGTCCTTTTTGGACGTCTCAGCTATTCGGTCGAACTCTCTGCCTCTGAGGCAGAGGGGAACTCTCTGCCTTTGGGCAGAAAGAAACTCGGACGAGGCTCCGCCGAAGGGCAGAGCCTCGTTTGAGGTGGTTGACCACCCCGATCCCGTTTATACGGGTTCTACGGGCAATTTTTGCCCGAGCCTCCGGGCTCGGAAAGCCCACATTAAACCGGCCACATTCGACACACGTGGGCGTGTTGCTGAACATCGTGTGAGTCAGTCAGAGACAGAGTCGCGTCAGACGATTACTGTAAGACATTGGAATAGTTATACTTCGAGACAACATAGTTCTCTCTAACCTAACCTGCTTGTTATTACTAACACTTCTACTTCTTTTGTACATATTCTGTTTGTAATATATATGTGTTATTCCATACCTGTGTTCGAATTATTCTTCATTGGTTCTACCTTGCACCATCACCGTGGTACAAGGATCCTTGACCATAACAATAACAATGAAACTACTTCTACTACTACTAACCATACTACTACTACTACTACTACTACTACTTCTACTACTACTAATAATAATAGATCAATAAAACTCACAATGGTCTAGAAATATGTGGGTTATATCATGTGGTGAATAAGCGTGTCTCATGGGCAGGACGCGTTCATTAGGTTTGATCTACAGTTGTCCTACAGGTGGTCTCTTGAACAAAATTACCCATCGACGGTTAAGGATAAAACTGAACAAATGTCAGTAATTAGACGCAAATACTCATACACGATCTGTGGTTTCCCGGGTAAACAAGGGTCGCCTCCCTCAGAGAGGTTCAAGTATCCTGTCTGTGGTAAAAAAATATGTCACCGGAACCAACTCTTCTAACTAATATGTGATACCTTTTCACCAAAACCTGATTGAATCCAACACTGGACCTGATAACTTAATATGAAATCAATTAATTAAAATGAAGTGGGAGAAATAGAATTGTGAACATTGTCTTTTTCCCTGCAAGCGAAAATCCACAAAAGAACATCACGGACCAGGCATACCAAATATGGAATTAAATTAAGGCTCTATTTCGACCCAAATATCATTGCCAATGATCACAGCGACATAATGCGAAATAAAAAAAAAAACTCTCAAATACAGAAATAGATATGATAAAACTAAATATAAGACAATGTATAACCATACATAACACAAACAAAAATATTTTAAGAGTGGAAATAGAAATGACAGAATATGAGATAGATACTAAAATAATGAGACACGAAATAATAATTATACAGGAAAGAAAACTGAAGAATCTAGCAGCGACAGAAATACTTGTACTGATTCAGATTCTGTCAACGATAAAAATGAATCAAACGTTATTAGAACAGAATTCCTTGAAAACCACATCATTCAAATAATCAGCAAAGTAACGCGCGCACAATTGTCGGAAAGATACCGACTTCTAAAAGCGGATTTGACAATGTCCAATAAACATATTGCGCGAACATAGGACGCAATATTGTAGACATTGTTAACAGAGAAATCACTGGAACAAATCACAGAAGTAAATAATGCAATATATGCAATACCTTTGACCGCTAGTGAAAATGTCAAAACAAATAAAATATTAACCAATAGACAAAAAGAGCCAACTTGTAAGGAAGATGTAAAGCGAGAAATTGCGGCAATCACGTGTGAGTTATCGATAATGGATGAGATCTCTGGAAACTCAAATATTTCGACACGCAAATGCAGGAAGATCAAACGGAGATATAAAATTAAATTACTCAAGGAAATTCCATCAATCAAGGAAATACTTAAAGAGAAACTGTAAATAAAGGACAAGACGTTGTAGGCTAGATGGACAAAAAGTTTTAAGGGAAATTGGAAAAGCAGTTATAGAAGTCAAAATGCCACCATAGATAAAAAGTGCAAAATCTTTGGAGAAAGAATATAATCTCAAGGTAGAATGGAACAAACGAGAAGAAAAAAACGAAGGATAAACCACAACAAGAATGTGAAAATATAACCAAGAATAATTTTAGACCATCTCTAACAAAATAGCCAAAATGGAAATTCCCAGGATAGGACAAGTTACCCTACTTTGTGCACAATTATCTTTCATTCAAAAAACTCTGGCGCAAACATTATCAATTCTAATTAATAGCTCCAATGAAATGACAGAATGGATCACGATAAAACTAATACAAATAATGCCAAGCCAATAACATGTTAGTCTATAAATTGACCATGTGTGTGCTGACGACCTATAATTACTCCATTTTCGATGAAAACAACATTCTTCCTCTAGAACAGACGGGATGTCGAAATGGTTCATATGGTTGCAAAGATCAATTACTGATAAATAAAATGATTCTGGAAAAAGGTAGAAATTTTAGCATAGCTTTGATAGATTACCGAAAAGCCTTTGATAGTGTGTCACTCTCTTGTTTCCGTAAGGCTTTGGAAATGTACAAAGTCAACTTAAATATAGCATACAACTGTGTAAAACTAAATTGTACATAAATCACTCTAAAGGTGCAGCCACTTCCAGCTGTTTCAATATTCTACCAGATATCTTCTTTTTTGTCTATACTTAATTCTCCCTTCGCATGAAATAAAGAGTAATAATGATGCATACATATAAAGAGTCTAATCATGTATTCTACAGGGACGATATAAAATTACATGCTAAAGACGACAATGAGTTAAACATTATCCTCAAAATTGTCAAATTAATCATTGATGTAATGGGTATTGATTTCGGATGGGATGAATGTTAAAAAATAACACAATAAATTCAAATCTAAATAGTGAAATGGAACAAGTAAAAGCCTATACATATCTAGGAGTTAGCAAAGGAAATTGTATAGAGAATATCCAAATGAAGGGGAAAGTAAGAAAAGAGTATTACAATTGTGTGCGTTTGGTGTTAAATACCGAGTTGAATTAAAAAAAAAAATCTCAAGCATGAAGACCGTCTATGTGGCGCAATAAAGTTTCAGCATACATAATTGGTCCATCGCTGACATTAAGCAATGGTTGTTAAAACGAGAGGTTTTCTTACTTGCAAGCGCATGCACCATCCTAAGGCGGATATTGGTCGTCTCCATTTAATGTAGAACTCTCTTACAAAAGTACAACGATCGGTCTTCATCTATACCTAGATAGAACAGAAGAATGGACGATGATGTGCGTCAAAGAAAATGAAATAAGGATATATTTACTCAGTAATAAATGAATCCAATAAAATTCAAAAAAAGAACTTCAAGTGGGAGAGGAATTGCGTGAAAACAATAATACTATGCAGCGGCAAAGAACCGAAAAAGAAAGCAAAGGCAAATGCAATGTACCAATTGCAGAAAGGATATGTGAATATCAGCCCGTACCAAACAGGATGACGTAGACAAACAGTGGTTAGGTAGTGCCGGGTTTAAAAGCTGAAACCGATGGTTTTATTCCTGCTGCATGTGAACAGTACTTGCTAACTAGATATTACCAAACACACCTACCGAAAAAAATATATTGGCCTAAAATGCAGATTCTCTGATAAATATCTAAAAACAATTGACCATCTTGTATCAGGTTCCACGATATTGGCACCCAGTGAATCTAAAACATGGTATGATATATTAGGCCAATATCTGCATTGGAAAATTTGCAACATTTGCGAAAGGAAATTATAAGAAATTAGTATGAACACCAAGAATCCCGGTTACAGAGATAGGACCTGTAAGAGTTTTATGTGACGTTACAATACAAACAGTCAGAACAATCAAGTCTAATCGCCCAGATATTCTGTTTAGAGACTGCAATGGCAAAATGTGCCTTCTTCTTGACATGACATTACCTGCAGGCTGTCATATATCTTTGAAGAGCTTCAAAAAAACTATCAAAATAAAAGGATCTTGAAGTGGAAATCTCGTAAATGTGTCACATGAGGGCATCAGTAATTCAAGTTGTAGATTGACGGATACATTAAAAGGAGATAACAAATAATACAAACCCTTGTCCTCACAAATAGAGCTCATACATTACAAAGAGCTTTAACTATTTAAAATGTGTTTGATCTTAGTTCATTTTACTGTTGATTTTGCAGAGACTAATCAGTGGAAAATGCCATGAAGTCATTTCTGACCTTAGGTCTTTGATTGGGGCCCTGACAGAAACTTATATATAATATAAATGAAGGAAAATATTAATAATAATAACAACTAATGAGAATTTTCAAAATTACATATTTTTAATAGAAAATCTTTACTGCTGCTATTCTTACATGAAAAACCATGACAATCGTCTAGATACGGAAAATGGACATAATCACTCTTAAGAATCATTGTGTTATGATGAATATCTTCGTTAATAATCTGGGATACTTTTCCATTAAACAGAATAGAATAAATATAAATTATATACATTCTCCACATATAAATGTTGGTATTACAATTGTCTTAATCTTTCTAAATTGAGGCATGGGATATGTGTACTCGAAAGATGTAGGATATATGCATTAGAGAAAGATAGCAATGAAAATGAAATCTTTTGCGATATATCTAGCTTTATTACAATGTTTGTTACATTAGTGATGTTCTTATAACGATTTTAACAATGTAGAATATAAGTGAGGTCCAACGAACAAAAGGAAATTATAAACATTTCTACAGTATGATATAAACATGAAAGACAATCAAGTTGGACACTAAAATTAAGCAAACAAATATGTTTCTGTTATAGTCCAATATCCTCGTCGCCACTCTTATGGTCCATGGTTAAGACCAAGGAAGAACAATACGAACACAAGAGTAGAAATAACAACGGTATATTAAACAGAATAATAATACAAGATGTTGAAGGTGTTAACATGACTGTCAGTCTGGTTTGGAGTGAACTACTATTGACTCGACTCGATTCCCACTCCTCCCTCTTGAGAGGTGCAGTATTTATAGTGTCAGGAAGAGTTCACCGTCGTTATGGGTAATGTCCCATAACAGTTTTTAACATGGATTTCCATTCAAGTGAGAAATCATGCCGTAAGCATTTTTATTGTCTATCATTTGCAAACTTAAAACTTACAACTGTACTTTAATTTGTTTAATTAATATTTTATTAATTAAAATCTAATATTTTGTTCTCTGACCGTTTGCCTAGCATCGCTATTGTTTTTATTGTAACAAATGTTCTCTTTCCAAGTTCTGGAAAATATCTTCCCGCAATAATCCTGTAAGTAATTTTCACATTAGTTGTAAGCATGTTATTGGCCTAGTGATTTCACCAGATTGCCCTTGATCTTCTCTTTCAGCATTATGCATGCACTACCTTTCATACAAGACCCAAATCCATCAGTTAAAATTTTGCACGAATGGTCATATAATTTGTTCATAGGCATTGTTTAAATATTTTATCCATTATTTGAGTTCTCTATACTACTCATCAGGATTGGATGTGACATATGAATAACAATACTGAGCAAAAACAGGAGAATAAAGAAACGTTCAAAAATATGTAACAAAAGTAAACCTCAAGTGTGAAAAAAGAAAGGTTAATATTTTTTAATCATTTCACCCAAAAGAAAGCAATAAAGCCACTAAGACGTAAGAGATATTTGAGTGTTAGATAATATGAGAAAAAACTACTATCAAGGAGAGAGATCAATAAAAAAATAAGAATGAAAAAGACAGAAGATAACGACTTATATTGCATTTAAATCTTTGAAATTCAAAGTCTACAGGGAAGAAAGAAAACGGAAGAGTGTAGCACAAGAGAAACGATTAATAGAAGAAACTGTTAGCCTAGAACCTACGGTTTCATTTAGCCATTGCAGCTGTAAAATGAAGAGAACTTGCGCTAATCTAGTACTACGCTTAAATTCACAAAGATACGATAGCAGAAAATTAATCAGGACAATTACCAATTAGTATTTCTATAATAGGCACAGGAAAGCTATGTTTGGGCGGTTGGAAAATATCCAACTATGTTGGCACGGGCAGCTATCAATATATATATATATATATATATATATATATGTATATGTATATGTATATATATATATATATATATATATATATATATATATATATATATATATATATATATATATATATTAAGAAATATACTCATAAGATGTTCTAAGTTTATGGGATAAAGTGCTGAATATCAGAGATACTGCGTGTGTAAATATAAAAGTAAACATTGAAGTCAACACTTAGAGGCGACAGCAGAGTGTTTCATGCTAGACGCAATCGTCAGGCCGCCTGATGATCGCGTCTAGCATGAAACGGCCTCTCGCCTCTCAGTGCTGATTTCAATGTTCACTTTATATATATATATATATATATATATATATATATATATATATATATATATATATATATATATATATATGTGTGTGTGTGTGTGTGTGTGTGTGTCTTTTCGGCATCCATTATTTCATTCACTGTTTGTTTTGCTTCATGAAATATCTGCCTGTACACTGACATTTAATTTAACGAATTACGGTTTTCAGGTGTACCCAACATATATCTCAGCTTTTTATATAATGCTCGTTTTCCTTTTTGTTCTACAACTGATATTTCAAGATCAATTCTAGAGCTTTGTTGAATCATTCTTGCATCTGGCCCAGTCAATAATCTCTTGTGTCAAACTATATACATCATGTCCTTCAAAATTTCTTCACATTCATCGCTGGCAATCAACCTCTGTCTTTCATTTGAACCAAACAGTTAACATGTCTCAATGCTCCTCAAATTATCCTATTTATTTTTGTAATCCTCTTTTTTTCCGGATCGATCTCCAGATAGCATTCCATTACTTTTTTTAAACTCCAGCACAAATTAATTGTTATTTTCTTGAATGACAGTCGGGCTAATTTTGCTCATCCATGAGATCCCCACCGGCGCGAGACACCTTCGCCATTATCTACGCTCCCACTGACGCCGTTATTTGATTCATTTTTATTTGACACTGTACTCATTAATAAGTTGTGTTTTAAGGTTATCAGCCAACCAGTTATGCTTTGAAGACGCAGTCTCTCGTCTATTCCAAGATCAAAGGCGACCTTCTGTCTAGGAGACACGCCTATCCTCTGCTGGACGTCAACACGGTATTTTTCTAAAGCCATAGGGTTATTATTATTATTATTATTGCACGCACAAACGGCATATTGAAAACTGAAAATTTCCTAGGCAACTCATTCTTTCACTGTAACTCTTTGTCTACCTCATATTTCTTTTTCTGTATTAAAGAAGTGTATTACATATATAACAGTTTTATAAGCAACGTGTTTACATGGACGACTTGAAATTATATACTATATTTTTTTTTACCTTTTCACCCCAGGCAAGGCTTGAAGCCACTAACACGGAAGGGGTTACAGATGATTTGGAGCAAGAGCAGATAGGAGTGATAGAGAAAAGGATGTGGAGAAGGATAGTGGATAGATCAATGCAACTGGAGATGTCGATTGACGTTACATTTAAATAGTTAGAGATTATAGTTGTCAGGGAAACAGGAATAAGGAAGGGAGTTCCACAGGCGTGAGGTGCGGGATATGAAACTATTGGAGTAGAAGAGTCGTCGACATTTAACAGTTTCAACAGTGAAAGGGTGGGAACGGGATGCCAGCCTCGTACGAAAATATGTTGATAATTAAAGTCTTCTAAACACACTCAATATGTTCAGTTGGGTCATATGCATGCGGTTCAGTTTAGAAAGCTAACCGAAATCTACTTTAAATAAGGTATCATCTAGATACAAATAACTATCTTATATTTGTAGATACGGCGCTGGAAAAGCTATCCGTCCTGGGTATGACGCTAAACTACATCCGCGTCCAGGGTAAGACGATAAACTACGTCCAACAGCAAGGCCTCTGATCAGGAGGTTTTGAGAAGCGCAGAACCACCTCTTAATTGCTAGTGTTCCCAGGTCCAACTTTACCCGTGGTGGGAGCACCTGTTAGGGTCGCAGCTATGGGTAAATAGTTAACCCCAAAACTAAGGTAAAAAGCATATTAAAGTGTAAACATAGGTTTTAATACCAGAAATACTTTGTAAAAAAGAATTACCAGAAAAAAATTTTTGAAGTAAAAAAAACTATTACCAGCAATATTTTTATAAAAAATATTACCAGTAATACGTTTTTGAACAACAAAAGAAAAGAAATTACTTGCAATGCATTTAAAAATAATATTACAAGCTATACATTTTTGAGGAAGAAAATATTACGAGAAATAGATATTTGACAAAACAAAATATGACCAGGGAAAAAAGTTGTCGGCATTAAATAACTCATTGAGATTGATAAGCCGTAAATCAAAACAAGCCAAATGAAACCAAACTGGAAAAAGCTAGATAGTCAATAGCTAGGAAAGTAAAATCGCAATGACACAAAGCATTTTGTAAAGAAAATTAGAAAGATGTTCTACAGAATAACAAAACCAATACTACGGAGTGAATTGTAATCGGGTTTTGATTATTAATTGGCTAGACTTAATGTTGATACTAGTAAATCGAATGTAGCTAAAACATAAGCAGTGTTTTTTTTTTGTTTAAGAGAAATTATGACAAATGCCATATCACTCCCCATCTCCAACCGATGTTTAGTGTGTTTATAGTGGTAGAAGTAATTGTCCTGAGGCCTAACGCATTTCCCTGACATTTGACACAATCGAAGTTTGGCATGGAATAATTAAGAATAAATTGCATACGTCGCAACTAAAAAATCAGCATTATGACCGTATCTTTATGAAACATTCTCACTAACCATGAAAACATATTTACTAGATACATCCACGTTGCTGAAATAACGGCATAGCATGAGGAAAAAAGGGCTCAATCTTAATAGAACAAGTTTTAAATTCAAAATGTTTATTAAGAGGAAAAACCAAAGTATGTTTATTATTTTATTATATTTTTATCCTTTCGATCACGTTCGAATTATGGTTAAACCTCCTGTATTTTTTTTGTTTTTTTTTTGTTTTTTGACGACGAAATATTTACAATTAATGTGTTTTCGCCTTATTTAGGTGAAAAATACATTGATTTGGAAATTCTTGTAAAAATGAAATAATTGTCAGATTTTAATGAAACCTTCAGGATTTATTGAGAAATTAATGAAATTCGTGAAATTTTATTTTTTAGAAAATCTAGGTAAAAAAATTTTTTACATATGTTACCCACATGCCCATTTACTTAATTTCATGAAATTTCGAGAAATTATTGAAAATTGTTTGGCGCTATATCTGCACATCCGTTAAATTCATAATAGCTGTAAAGAATTCTACTGGTATTAGTGAACACGAGTACAGATTGTAATAAGAAAAAAACGTAAATATGCTATTGTTGGTAAATGAAGTCCCATCCACACATGCAGAAAAGTAAATACCAATTCAAACCAGAACACACAAAGCAAGCATCAATATAACAGTCAAAGCAAATATTTCTATAATATCTGGTATTTATACAAAACAAGCAGAAAATATTGTTGTAGAATTTAATAGAAGTATTAATTTATTTTCCTGGTTGATAATTAGGGATATTTTTTATTGATATCCTATTTTTCACTTCCAGGTTTCAGAGCTTTATGAGAGCACTGATTCCTGGTGAATCCAATTTTTTTCTCTTTATGTCTTTCTCATATATGATACTATTGTATTTGCCCCAGGGCAATGCTTGGTGTAGTTCTTTGGAAAAAAATGACTACAGATTTCGGAGAAATAAGAGATCACGTCTGACTTGAAGCTAAAAATTTTAAACATTTTGCAGAAATGAAATATCTTAACAAATTTAGACAGGGAGTTCCAAAAGTTACTAAGTTGTTTGAGCATTTAGTAACACTTTTGTTTATTAATTCTTTATAGTTTTTCCTCAGGTATTTTATAAAGATGGCTTTGGAAATGAATCATCTAATAAGACACGACTGAAAAATGAAAATAAATAGTGAATTCTTTCTACCAAAACATATGAACAATAATTCAAGCGATAAGCATTACAGAGTGATAGATTATCCAGTATGTGACTTTCCACGAAGTAACATCACGCGTTCAGTTATGTGAGGTTTATTTAAGCGAGCAAAGGGGATTATCGAAAGAAACATCAACCTGTTTCCGTACATGATGTGGCAACGACTCATACGACAAGGGCCGCAATCCATCTACTCAGATTACTTGTGAAAAATAAAATTTATCACGGTTGCAGAATATACTGGGAACTACGTTTTGAATTCTGAAGAAGCTATAACCAATACTCAAACAATGTCGTCACGCAGGGAACAGGATTTCAGAAATGAATACATGGACACGGGATGTAGATCGATGTGAATACAGCTCGAAATTAACGAAACTCTGGGGATAACCGCTAAGATGATGTTCACTGCACCCAAAGTATAACATCAGCAGATTTTACAAGAAAAGTTCCTTTAGAGGAAGAGGGCTAATAATTTTAGCTCAGTCAAAGATGAATGATTTTTTTTGGTACACAATATCGTGACCAGTAAAGACGAACTACTGCAATATGTAGCAACATGAATGTGTGTTGATGGATGTGAATCGGAAAAAAATGAATTCACGTGGAGAAAGACGGTGTTGATATGTTAATGTCTATAGAAATTGAAACGACAATTTGAAAGAAAAAAGAAAGGATTGAGGGGCCCTGATTTTTCCCCGGAATGTTTGAAGCATGGTTATCTGATAGGATTGCTTCAAGATGTAATCATGTCCTTGCAGATATAAGGTTTACATTCGAAAGCCAAAGCTAGCAATGTGTATCACAGCAGTAGAATCAATCGAGCAGAAATAATAAAAAATTACGAAAAGGAATAAGGTAATTTAAAGGCGATTTCAGACTATAAATAACTAAAACAGGATATGTTACTATAATTAGTATTATTTTTCGTAACCGGTAACAAGGAACTAGCTGGAAAGTATGTTTCAATAGAGATTTTTACCACTTATATTTGATGTCCATGATCTATATATGAATAAGTGAGGTAAGGAAGTGAATAGTGCCTTAAAGACAACGTTGAATCTTTCAAAGGACTTGTTGATTATACATGACAGGTTAATTAAAGACATGACAGCAACGAGAATATCTGAGAGAACTGAAAGTAGATCAAAAGTATTATCACAGATATCTAAATCAAAATGGCCAGAAGTAAAGAAAATCAAATTGAATATTTGATGAGACAATTAAAAGTAATCTCAGATGAAAATAAAATTATTGAAAAGCAGCCATTTAAAGAGAGAAGCTAAATACGTGTAATATTCTGTAAACATAAGAAACAAATGCACTGTGTTGAATTTCGGTATTCAGTATGAGCGAATGCAAGCGATATCAAATAAATAACTGTCGGTTCACTAAGAGGACTTAACAGAAGCTTTTTAAAAAAAATAAGGGTACACAATATTAGCAAATATAGATTAAAAAACTTCTCGAAATGAGGACATCATGGAAATCTTAAACGAGGTCATAGTAAAAAAAACATCAACTCTAAAAGCAAACCACCCTTTTGCAATTATACATCGGACATATATTTAATCCGTTAGTCTGTATGGGTAGAATTTCCGGTACTATATACGTCAAAACATCTGATCGGGGGGGGGGCATACAGTGACCATCTTAGCAATTCCATTACGATGATGTTGACGCCGATAAGTTGCTACTCTTGATAAAAGATGTGTCTGTCGCACAAAAAAAAAACGTGTTCAAAATATTGAATGTAAGAATATTATTAGTAATACGCACACCTATGTATATATAGCACACACACACACACACACACACACAGACATCACACACACACACACACACACACACACACATATATATATATATATATATATATATATATATATATATATATATATATATATATATATATATATATATAATGTAAAAGAAAAGATAAACACGCTTCGAAATTACGGTTATAAATCATGGTTTATTTCGACAAGTCTCATTAGACGAAAAATATAAATGGTTTAAATTTGGAAAATGTTTTAAATTTATCCAAAAATTTATCCAAATTGAAATTATATTTAAAAAAATAGATTGAAAGAATAATAACAGAAAAATGTAATATATTAATATATTAGCATAAAGAACATATATATATATATATATATATATATATATATATACATACGCACACACGCATATATATATATATATATATATATATATATATACATATATATATATATATATTTATATATACATATATATATATATATATATATATATATATATATGCATATATACACAAAAAATATACATATATATACACAGACACATAGGCATTAATTTATGAACATGGAAAATGTTTTAAATTTATCCAGAAATTTATCCAAATTTAAATTATATTTAAAAAAATTGATTGAATAATAACAGAAAAAATGTAATATATTAATATATTAGTATAAAAAAACATATATATATATATATATATATATATATATATATATATATATATATATATATATACATACATACATACATACATACATACATACGCACACACGCATATATATATATATATATATATATATATATATATATATATATATATATATATATATATATATATGCATATATACACAAAAAATATACATATATATACACATAGGCATTAATTTATGACCATATATAACCAAATAAAAAAAAAGGAGAGAAAATAATGGATAATAATAATATATTTCTATTGACTTCCTAGGTCAGGCGCCTTGACTTCCTGAAACATTTTTTCCTATTATTATTCTTTCTTTCTTTCTTTTTGTAAATTGTCTGAATAAATTTAACTCAATTGATACACTTTATCCATTTATATTTTCGCTTTGATGAGACTTACTTGTAGAAATAAACAATGAGTTATAACCGTAATTTCAAGATACGTTAAGCTTTTCCTTGATGTATATCATATGGCTCTGTAATCTATACATTGAGATTTCTATGAATCTATCTTTTTAATATTCGAAATTCAAAAAGAACTACATGGATTATCCTTTCCACTTACGTATATATATATATATATATATATATATATATATATATATATATATATATATATATATATATATATATATATATATATATCAATTGATATTGAAGCCAACACCCACAAGCGTAGTGTATTCGAGGCTTAAACGCAATCGAAGTGTCTTAACGATTGCCTTGGCAGAGATATTTAGATGACACCTTCAAACTCTGGGCCAAGCTGAAAGATACCCAACTACTACTGGGACATGCGAACCTCATAAGAACATCGATACAGTTCCCAATGGAGCATGTAAAAAACAACAATGTAGTGTTTATTGATTTACTAATTACTTGAAAAGACCATGGCTTCAGAGACATCCGCTTGCCGCAAGATAACATTCATCAGGCAATACCACACCTTCGATTCCTACCACCGATACAGTGTATAGAAATGTATGGTCCGCTGACTACAACATCGAGGCAAAGACATAAGTGACGACACAGAGACTCATGAACAAGAATTGGTCAGTATAAGCATTACTCTCCAACGTAACAACTAGCTTGGGTACATGACATCAGCACACATAACCTTTTTAGAGCAGTCGGAAAACCACCTTGGAATGTGAAGGGATTATCCTAAAAGATACAAGAGATCTGTGGTCCATATAACATTAGTTGAACTTCAGCGGTGGTTCAAAATTACACTAATATCTCTTCCGAGTAAAACCATACATAGAGGAGAACAGAATTGAGGTAAGTGTGTACAACATCCCGTGCAGCTGTGACAAGATATATAAAGAATATATATGCTGCCCCTTAAGATAAGACTACAAGAACACCCTAATGCTGTAACACGAGGGAAATAGAAAGTTTAGCCAGATCCTTATATATATAATGATTAAGGTGTATTTTTTATTATTTCTGCTAGTACTTTCGAAAGCTTCACGCATTTCATCATCAGGCTGTATTTTGTCCTTTAGAATCAAAACTGGAAGACTAAATAAATGTGTTTATCCAAAAGAAAGATGTTTTTAAGAATGGGCTATTTGTTAACGGTTATATGGTGTTGGAGCGTGCAAATCACGACGCTAAATTTTAAATATTTAAAAAGAGAATTTTTATGTATTTTGTAATTTGGTAAATCTAACTTATTTTTTTATAAGTGTTTTTCAGTTAATATGACATGAACTAAGTAGATAGTTCAATTAACAGAGTGATATGTCTTACTAATTAGTATTTTTTGTTTTTTTAAATACACCATATCAATTTTATATATGAGGATCTCATCATTCAGAGGATTATCAGTAGTATAATGCTTATAATTGTGTCTACTAGCGAAGTGATTTCGCCAATAATCGCATTCATATTTCTGATTGATTCAAGTTATGATTAACTCTTTGTAATTTAAAATATATGCTGCCTATTTTAATATATATATATATATATATATATATATATATATATATATACTCGACTCTCCCGTCAAATTCAATATATGAGAGTCAAGCAGATCAGTTCCTAGGAAACCGACAGTCCGACAACAGCACATGAGTGAAGGTTTTGTGCAGGACTATCCACATTTTTTGAAGGGCCGAATACAGAGACCTGTTACACTAAGTGCCACAAGGTGCCCAAACGAACCTCCCCAGGATTTGAATTCAGAGTTTTCCTTCTCCTAGACTAGTTTCCATCCAAGGCTGTAGAACCCTGTACATCCTGCTATTTACGCATAGCTGGAGGGAGAAGTAGAGGATTCATCTTTCCCAAGGGTAATACGTAATACGTAAGTGAATGTAATGGATTCGACTGGAATTCGAACTCGGCTCTCCGATTCATCAATCCAAGCCGTTATCCATTACTCCACCGTACCTCCTCTATATATATATTATTACTTATTCGTGAGTGTTTAGTGGATACCTGTATTTGAGTAGACGCTAAGTTTATTTATAAAACTGGATATTTATTTATTTTTGTGTAAAGAAGAAAATGTAAGAAAATGAAAAATAAAAGAAACGAACTATGTGACTGAATATATGTCAGATCGCAAAAGCTGACAACAGAAATTCAATTAGGCTTCTGGGAAATATGAAATACAGCCATCGCAACAGTGCTGTGTTAAACGCAAGAGAGCCTGATATAATCCATCTTTCTACAGGCTGTTTTTAGAGTTAATTTCGCTCTATCTACACTGGTTGCCACCTCATGGTAAAATTTAGTTAGTTTTGACATGCTATGAAATCTATAGCTGTTGGGAGTAGAGATGGATTTTTTATAAAGTGAATATTACTAATACGGTTAGAATTCCAGTTTGGGTCGCCTTGTTCCTTTTCCACACAGCTAAATGTGATACTACTTCGCATATCGTAAAAGAAAGGAAAAAATAATTGCATACAGATTTAAAATTAGAAAAATATTTTAAAATTTATATAAACCGTTCTGACTATTTTCATTCCGTTTCTTTATTGTAGTTCTTTTAGAGACGTTTTATGAAGAGGCGTTAATAAACCGGTTTCCAATCCAGGTTTTTCTCTTGATGAGGGAGTCTAGACAGTCACAGGATTTAAAAGCAAAACATTTAGGTGGACGGACGAACCTTCTTGTAACTTCGTGTACAGCATACCCGTATTAAAAGGAGAATTTAATGCGGGATACACTGTCCACACAATACAACGCAAATTTCAAGAAATGACAACACGATAAGGAATGTTTGTAGAAAAATAGAATATCGTACATTTAATGACATTCATGCAGAATAAACAAATTTGTATATTTATGTATCTTGTTTGCATAAAAGATTAATGCTTTTTAGTTCATTTAAGTAAATGTGATTTGAATAAAAAATTATGTGTTCGCTGTCTTTCAACGGAGATAATAATGTCTGTTTCTTGTTTTTGTTGTGTCCGCTGAGTTGGTGAAAAAGGAAAAAGGGGCGATCAATTTAAGTTGAAAAAGAGAGTGTGAATGAGAAATAAAAGATAAGAGGAAAATGTACTTATCGGGCGGAATTGTTTTTGGAGTCAGTTGTAAACTTGTTGTTGTTGTTCTGCTTTCCTACCCCACTTTCTGCTCTTAGTGCCGGGTTGAGTCAGTGATGGACTTGGCTGTCAGTCCTATGTCTTCTTTGATATCTGCGCCCTTCTGATTCTGATTGATTTGAGTCTCTCTGTTTATGGCTGACTTCCTTTTCACACTGGCTCGTTACATTTTTCTCAGTTTAGGAAATCGCCTCCTTTCATTGGTCAGAAAATTAATTTCACACCTTATTGCGAAAAAAATTCTTTTAATCGTTTTGATCCGATTTTGCGGGTGTGCATATATCTACTTTGTGTTTTCAGTATTTTGTTGGGATGTTATAGGATTTGTATCAAGCCTTTCTAGCATAACGAGAGACTGGCCTACATATTTATGTATGCAACAATTTTGCGGTGACAATACATCGCTTGGTGAAGGGCTATATTGAAATCAGCGGTTAGGCCTATGTATCTACTTATAACAGAAACAAGTGTCACGTGTCCTTGATCGAGGCGAGTCTTCAAGTTCAAGGCCATCGACTATACTTGACACTGGCAAATAATGGGCTCTACTTGTCCAAGAAACGCTATACATGGACAAACTAGAACTAATGGGCCCAGCTGCGCAGCAGTCCTAAGACCACACACGGAATCACGGGAATCACAGGGAGCAATAACTGAACAATAATAATAAGAATTAGACGAGTTATCTTCGGATATTGGGAGCAGAAGGAGAACCGTCGCCACCCTAGATTAAATAAAAAGTTTAAATTTAAATTTCTTGAATGTTACCCGGATTGAAAAATCACTTGATGAAGGCCGTAGGGTTCAACAGTCGACACATTGGGATAACGAAAAAGATATAGACAATGGTACAAGTGTAAATGACGCTAATAAAAAATAATTAATCCCAGAAAGTAAAGCAGGAATTTAAAAAAGAATCATTTCTGACCAATGAAAACTTGTCTTTCTATAAATTCGTTAGTTTTCTATTTTCTGTTTATTATTTCTTTCTTGATTCATGATAAATATAAACTATAAAGATAATTTTAAAGAAATCGCAAACGAAAGGTGGAGTAAATACTTTTATTCTTTTATTAGAATTGCTTTGTTTCAGTAGAATTTTGTATCATTTTTTTCTCCAGAGGAAACTTTTATGTCACTTGTCAATGGCTCGTGAATATGATCCTTTTTACTTGAGAATTAAAAGGAAGAAACTGAAGAAAAGAAGACATAGCAAACAGTCATTAGAAATCATAAACAAACGAAACGAAAAACCTTCAATAAAATAAATCGTTCCTTGCGTTTTTTTCTCATTTTGAATGAAAAGAACAAAATGATTTTTCTTTAAGTTGTCTGTTTACTGTCTGTGATATCTGATTTTTTCTATTTAGTTATAATGTAAAATGAATTGCGAGGAATAAATTGGGGAGAATAACAGAAAGTTGTCTATAATGGATATAATAGAATGGAGAAGACTAGAAGATAGTTATAATGTGCATTTGACGAAAAATATATTTCTGTACAGAAAAGAAAATGAAATGTGAGTCAGATGAACACGTATGATCAGAATGAAAGATCTTCCAAGCAGCAGATAAAGCGGAAACAAAACATAATTTGGGATTTATAAGCAGTTGTTTGGACTTTGCTAACCGGAAAGTTCTCTGTGGGTGAATGGTAAGCAGTAAGCCAAGCTATATGGCATTATGCGATACAGGTTCGAGGCCTGTCGGAGTATTCAATTTTTATACGAAATCTCTTGAATATTCTGCCCGGTAAATGTAATTAATATTGTTTAATTATATCAGAAAATTTACTCAAATCATTTGTATCAATAAAAATAACGTATAAACAGGAAATATATTGAAATATTTCTCGGATTTAATACATTATCATCTAATATATATATATATATATATATATATATATGTATTACTGGCTCAGCTATAATTTGAGTTTTACAATTGCTACAGTGTGAAAGTGAAGGCTGAGAAGACCCTACATGTGATTATAAACGCAATGGCAAGATGCACTGTTTCCATACAAGCAACATTGGACATTCATTGAACGGACAGCCGGCGTTATTGTTTGAAATTTTAAAATATTTATCTTGAGCAGTTTTTAGTGTAGTCTGGTTAATTTTATAAGGTGCATAAGGACACATGGCACAGTGGATAATGGCATCAGTTAGATCCAGTGACAGGACCAAAAGAGTGAGAGTTCAATACCCGGTTAAGGTAGTGGAGAAATTGGAGAGGGGAATTGACGGGAGATAATTTACAACTGACATTCATTAAACATAGCACGTGGAAATAGAACAGTCTACCTCAGTGAGCGTATTAAAGAGTTTAGTTCGACATTCCAACCACCTGATGAAGGCCTACAGCTGCCGAAATGTTGTAATAAATATGGCGACAAAGATGAGGACAATAGTCCGAATAATGTAAATAGTATACATAATACCTCATCTCAGAAATATAGACAGGTGCATAATGTAGTTCGTCAATTTCGCGGTTCAGTACAAAATTGAGACGATTGTACTAAAACGAACGACTACATGATTTATACGTCGATGATAATTAGAAGGCTCAACTGATATCTGTGTCATAAAAAATAATTGGATACGCATACACATAGTAGACTATTGTTAGTTTATAACAACATCTTTCTCAATACATTTAATTTTGAAAGACGACGTAAGTTTTTATATAAAATATCTTAAGGCAAACCTTAAACTTGCTGCATTCGATAATAATAATAATAATAATAATAATAATAATAATAATAATACTGTGTTGATCTATTAAAAGAAATGGTATCACAAGCACACTGCTTCTAGCAAAGCTTAGAATATTTATCGTTTCCACACAATTTTGAACACAAATACAAGAAAACATTAACAAAGAACCCCTTGAAATTGGCCAACGAACTGACCAAAATCTGTTTGGAGAATAATCGTTCTGTCCAAACTTCCAAATCAGAAGCTATACGAACATTATAAACTTAATAAAATATTTATATGGGTCTCGACGCACCTTCAATGAAAAGGGTATTACATCGGAAAAATGTGTATATGTGTGTATGTTTGTGTGAGTGGGTGCATGTGTTTGTGCGTGTATATATATATTTACGGATACATTATAACCACATTAAAACTAACAATATTTGTATCACTGTTGTTTTAAAATATACATAATCTCTCGTTTCCCTATAAGACTATTCGGTAAACCGAATCGAGTTCTCTCAGTCACTGTGTGTTTAGCTAAAAATAAATACGCTTCAATTCACCTTCCTCTCTGCCGTGCGCCAACGGCTTCAGTGTAAAATTTCCGACTGACGCGAATTCAGCCGGTTTTCGATTCTAACCAGAGGCAACCGGATGTCTAGCCACACTGATGAGCTGTGATACAGCGAAACAGTCTGTCTGTGGATGACAATGTATATATATATATATATATATATATATATATATATATATATATATATATATATATATATATATATATATATATATGCTGTATATGTATTGATTTGTCTCCATATATAAAATATTACTCTATAAAATGAGAAGTCGTGTGTATAATGTTTATGTGTGTTACCGGATGTCAGGAACAATTGAAGAAAACTGTGAGATGTCCTACTGCAAACGTACATTTGTCTTCATAGTGATGACCTGGAGAATTGAAAAAATTCTCATTCCACCAATGATATCACAGAATCATCGTTAGGTAAGGATGTTGAACTTTAGTGTCCAAATCCCGTACTACATACATTGATTCAGTCGAGACATGTCTTCGAAAATACTACATAAAATGGTAAAAACAAAGTTCACTTCGAACTGAAAAGGAAATGTCGTATCCCGTAAATCACCTTGACTCGAAGTGATTTTGTTACTATTGAGATATCGAATAGTAATATATTCTGTAGTATTTCAATACTTTAGTTAGAAGGGTCGACAAATTATTGCATAGAATTGTGATTAGCAGCTCTTTCCTAGAGTTCCTTTGCATTTATAATGACGATTGAATGAAGCAGATAAGTCTTATCTGGGAACATCCATCATAGAATCTCATGGACAAGCACTACAGAATCACAAGTAAAGAAGGTTACCAACCAACCAAACAAGACCACATCACTTGAGGATGATCGACATCAGAAACAATTAAAATGGTTAGCACATTTAAACCGAAGCAAAAATAATGGCAAACATGATGTTGATGGTCCACATTGCTTTCAAACAAAATATTGCGGAGGAAACCCCAAACGATACTGAAAAGCGTGATAGATATAGTGGATTTGAGAAACCTGACATCCGGATAACTGTTTTAATAGGAGGGTTTTATAAATTTTATAATATGAATGTTTTCTTATAAAGAAACTATTAACACGATCATTTTTTTTGTCGATACTTTGCAGTTAAAATCATACTTTGCTTCAAACAAAAAACAAAATTAGTAATATTCAAAATATAGTAAACTATAGTATTCGAAGCTTAGAATAATGTTTCACTATATTTTCGTATTTTGTATTAATCATTTCAAACCAAACAATGTGATAATGTCATTAAGACACAAGTTATTACTGGAGATGAAAGACAGAAAAATCAAAAATGATACAAGATTCAGGAATAACAAAGAGTGCGATTGAGGTTGCAGTTATTTTTTTAGATTGTAGGTAGCAGCAGATCAATGTACTAGAAGGGAAATGAATCTATTATAATATAATTTACGTTTAAATCAATCTATTTCAATAATAAAACTGTGAGACTTCGGTTCCAATTGAGTAGTACGTTTAAATCCATGTAAGATGAGAGATAATTAGAACAATTGCCAAGAAATTATTTGTAGTAAAAGACAGAATAAACGCATGTCAAAACGGTGGAAATTGACTGATGCCGATAGATCAGGTAAGACCCATAACATTAGGGATCCTTCTTTGGATTTTATCGAGAATCTGGGGATATATTCTGGGTCAACATATCTAATATGAAAGAAATATCCAATACACGGTTGAATGGTAGTTTTATAAATGTACGAGGTGGATTATGACGAGAGCAACTGTCAGTAAAGACTAACTGAGCCAACGTTCTTAGCAGAAGATATAGCAATTGTTACAATACAATCACTCCACTGCATGTCATTGGAGAACCAAGAAGTTGCAACGGTAATTGCTTTCGATTTAGTGGTTTCATGTACTTGCTAAGGGTGAAATGATCAAAAAAATGAATTCAAAGTACTCCTTCTTGTTTTTTAATCCAATATTTATGTGCAATGCCTTTTAAAATAGGAATATTCCTTGGATGTTCATATTCTCTCTTTACAAGGAGGTGAAAATGAAAAACGCAGTAAAAATGTTTAAAATTTTTAATTAATAATTAAGATTATAAAAGTATTTCCTGAAGAAGAGACATAAGGAATACCAAGGAATAAATAATAAATATTTATGCTAGGACCCCACTAATGTAGAGCCCTCAATATTTAAATGTGTATGAAGTCATGAAATATTTGATTGAATTCATCATCGATAAAAAAATAACGTGGCTCGGAATCAGGTTCCGACGAAGGCTCCTTTGTTGAAAATGAAAAAAAAAACACATTTTCCCCACCAGTACAACATTTTACACTAACAAGAATGCCGTTTAGTTCCACCATGTGTAACTTGAAACAGTTTTAACTGTTAGTTCATTCATCAGATTTATTCAGTCATATATTATATCCATAAGAAAAAAAGATTTTCTACTGTTTATTTTATCTCTAGTTTTCAAAAAGAGAACTGGGGATCTTTGCGTGCGTCTAAAACCAACCAATGAATATTTATTTACTAAAAATAAAAGTGAATTTTAAACATTTGCTCAAATATTTTTTCAAAATATTGTATTTCGTATCGATAATTGCACGAAAAACCAAACAAGAGAATCAATAAAGTGAAATTAAGTACAGAATTGAGAGACTATCTACATGTCACAAGAGACAAGCAAGAATATTTCAGTATACTAAAGGTTGATGCGATTCAAGATAAGAACAATCTTAAACAAGGGAAATATTCGAAAAAGTAAAAGGATTTTAAAAGCATCTTCTTCAGCAGCAAATATTCTAAACGGTTAAAAGTAATTAGCAGTAAATTTTGCGGTTTTCCTACGCCATTTTACTGATTTTTCCTAATTCTTACATTAATGAGTGAATTACGTTCATATAAAATAACCGTTGGTTGGTTGTTTCTTTAGCGGTATATCAACCTCTATGCTTTATTTAATGGCGAAATCTAGATATTTGAACAATTTGATGGCTTCAACTAAATATATATTGAATAAAATTTAATGCCTTCAACTACAGATAAAATGTATTGTTGGTAATTTTCTTTCATATAAAAATGTATTGCTGGTATTTTTACTAGAAAATGTATTTTAATACTTTTTTAAAAATTTCGTTTGGGTTGTTCATTATTTGCCTATAGCTGGGACCCTACCAGGTGGTACCACGCCGGGTCAGGGTGGAACTGTGAACAATAGCAATTAATATTTGGTACATCGATCCCAATCAGAGGTTTTGCTGCCGTATGTAGTTTTCATACCAAGGACTAATGAAATAACAGTTTAAATATGTTAATTATTTGAGCTTAACAACTTTAGAAACAATGCAGGTCATTATTTAATATAGTAATATCGTTGAGTTGAAATATGATAACCTACTGGCAGGATTTTCTTTCTCGTTGAACCACACGTAAAAAGCATGAGGGCATTTTCGTCTCCACTATCTCACCTTTCTTTAATTATTTCTTATTACAATGTATTTTTATTATTATTCTTGATAAAACGTGGCAAAATATTTCGCATGTTTTTATTTCTTCTTTCATCACAAAAAAAGAGAAAAAGGGTCCATTATTTGTCCGAGGTAATGGTAGGGCGAAACTGCGTGCTAACATACTAAGATAATAAGTAAGCTAGAAAAAGAGAAAATGGTCCATTTTTGTACGAGGTAATGATAGGGCGTAACGCTCGTGGTAACATAGTAAGATAATAAGTAAGTTATGAAAAGGCAGAATTATGATACAATTCTGGATAATTCCAGAAAGAAAATAGAACGGCCAAATTTGAATTAAATAACAGAAAAATATATGTTCACAAAATACTTGCAGATGAATTAATTTAACAATAATTGCATTTTATATAGGATATCTAAATGAAAATAAGTTAGACTTTTAGAAAATATATTAAATGGTGACCATCATTCGATCAGTAGCTAAGTTATCTCGGAGAAATTTAGAATTACACTTGCCTGGAAGAAGGAGTATCGACAGGCAGATGAGTATTAGGATGTATCGTATAAAATAATCCTACAAACCATTTATTGTAAACTCGAATGAAACACCTTTAATGTATAGGATATTTCCAATCAAAATCTCTTCCTATTCTATGAGAGCATATAATATTTATTTTGTAATCAATGGTACACCTGTATCTTAAATAGGTTTTTCACAGCAACTGAAGCTACGTTTCTCTGCAGAGAGCTCTATTCGGACACATTTGAACCAATATGGACTTGCACCAAAAACTCAGTTCGTAGCATAATCGTTAAAACACAGATTTGAAAATCACATCCTATTCAAAACGCATTAAAAATATTTTAAAAAAATGTAATCCTTTAAATCATCGTCTCTGGACACAGATATAATGTACTAAGCGTATTTTGAATTTAAGAACATGTAAAATCTCATCAAGTATACCTTGTACAACATATACGAGTGTCATTCAATAAATAAGGTGAATTTTTCGGTATAATGACTTCTAATACAGATAGAAGCTTACTCTTTTTTATTCTTTTCTGTTTTACTTCTTTTTCACATGGATTTAATTTCTTTTGCAGATTAAAAAAAAAACACTTTGAGAGTTTTGGCGATTAACAAAGATGGCCGACCAAGAAGCATGCTCCAGGATGGAACAGCGGTCAATTATCAAGTTTTTGGTTGCTGAAGGGTGGAAACCCGTTTAAATTCATAGGAGAATGTGAACTGTTTATTGTGCCACACGTTTCAGCCAAAAATGTCTACAAGTGTGTTAAATTGTTTAAAGAAGGACGGAGCAGTGTTGAGGAGGAAGACAGGCCTGGGAGGTCGCCTGAGGTGATCGAATCAGTCAATGACCTCATTCAGTCTGACAGAAGGGTCACAGTGGATGACATTGCAAGGACTTTGAGCGTATGTGTTGGGACAAACGCAGGGGTCATCAGTCAGAAGGAGTCATCTTGCATCATGACAATGTAAGGCATCACACAGCAGCCCAAACGGTGCAGACCATCAACGAGCTGGGCTGGGAACTGCTCTCTCATTCCCTTTACAACCCAGACCTTGCCCCTTCAGACTTTCATCTGTTTGGTCCCTTGAAAGCCTTTACGAGAGACACGAAGTTTAAAAGTGAAAAGTGACGATGAAGTCAAAAGTGTTGTGAGCGACTGGCTGAGACATCAGTCCAAAGATTTTTACGCTGAGGAAATACGGAAGCTTGTGCACAGATGGGGAAATTGTGTGACAGTGCTTGGAGACGATGTTGAAAAGAAAAGTAAGCTTCTATCTGTATTATAAGTCCTTATACCGAAAGATTCACCTTATTTATTGAATGACCCTCGTATTAGACATCATTTATTGTATCAGTGTAAGAGACGTTAATCCTTGAATTTGACTAACTGTTTATCCGAAAGATCTTGCGGCCAACAAACTTTTAGAAAATATTAAAATTCATTAATTCAGTAAAGAAGACGTTTGTTGATGTACAAGAAAAAACATATATAAAGGGCAGTTAACAAAACACCTTGTCATTCGTATCCACCAAAGCATGATTAAATGAGTGATGCAAGACCTAATACACTCTTAACTCTTGGATATGACAATTGTTGTTGATTGAAATTTAGATAGATCGGAAGCAATATTAATCTTAGTATACAAACAGCAATCTGAAATATTGTCGAATTGTAAGTTGACAATTATGGACTTATATCCTAAAATTTGCAATGATACAGATGTTCTTTGCTAGACGAGAAAACTAAAAGACAAAGAAAGAATTAGAAGAAAATTTAAATATTTAAAAGCAAGGCGATAAGAAAAAAATTCATATTGTACGTAAAATAAACGGAAAATATTGAGAAGTCAGAGTACATTAAAAGAACAGGATTGAACGAGATAGAAGATATTAAATAACATTAAAAGTCTTATAATAAACCATTAGCGGAGAACATACTCTTACATTTATCAATTTCCACAGTAGAAAGATGAAAGTTAGCCGCCAATCTAGTATTCCGCTTAAATCTGTGTTTAAATCTAAGGCAGAAAAGAGCAAAGCTCATTAGAACAATTACCATGAAGTTTTTACATAATACACAGAGTAGCTGTATTACGGTTGTTTGAAAGGAAGTGAAGCAGGCATGTTGCTCTATGATCAAGAACTACAGATTCTTCTTTGGATTCGGTCATTGACTTTTAGAAATAATTAGAAATACCAGACCAGATGTGTCAGAAATACGCGAATGAAATTCCCGGATGAATGTAGATTTATAATGTTTCAAGGTGGATTCTGGTGCAAGAGTATTGTTTATACATACCATAAGTATAATGCTATGAAATTATGAAAGGCATCAATATTAATTCACTTTTAAAGTTTATATATATATATATATATATATATATATATATATATATATATATATATATATATATATATATATATATATATATATATGTATATATATATATATATATATATATATATATATATATATATATATATATAATTCACCATAGAATCGAAACGGCATTGTGTCATAAAGGATCATGACCCTATTTCCAGAAAAATCTGTTACGAATTCTGAGTGATTTAGGATGTGCACGTTCAAAGAATCCATTGAAAACTGACTTGTTAATGTAGATAGTTCTGAGTGAACGCCATGACATCTGCAAATATAAAGAATATCGTAGAATATATCATTGTACACAATATGATACTTTATTTCATAAATGAAGGTTTTGTATCCTTACAGAAATATTCTAATTGGTGCTTTTGTTTTTTATTGTTATTTATGCTGAAATGTGTATGACACTATTTTCCTAAGCAGAGTTTAATGGATGCATACGCAGTTGCATATGCAGTTACATATGCAGTTGCATATGCAGTTGCATATGCAGTTGCACATTCGTCCGTATGTGTGAGAATTGCATTCAGCCACCCTCTATAAATAAGTGAAATAAGGCATGAATAAAAATATGAAAATCTTTATGTCTAGAGGTACATCTGAAAGTAAATCTCAGGACATTGCAAGGCACCATACTGAGAACTGGGGATTGAATTTGATCCTGATAGAAAACATCCCAAATTAACCCAACGAAAATGTCATGACATTTTTATGCAATGCCAATCTTTTCATTTCTGCTTTTGTTGCTGGTATTTGTAAAATAATTTACGATCCCAGCCACCGCTGTGTAACGATATTCCTGTCAGGAATTCTCGAAAGACGATGGACCCAAAACAGAAAGCACATAAACTACTAGACTAATAAATAAGGCTTTAAACCCTAATCTGTATTCACCATCGTATATTCGTTACTGCTCTATATTGTCTCCTTTGTATCTAACTTATACTGCAATGTATCAAACATGCTACCATGTTCTTTTATTTCGCTTTGAATTTCCAGCCACTCATTCATTCTCTTGCCATTCTTTTCATCTTGTCCACATTGCCTATTTCTATCCCATTCTTTCTTTTTATGTGCGACACACCTTTAGGTCATTGGAGATCAGGGGTCTCCATAATTTCCTAACATTTAAGCTCTATTCACTGCTTTTTCCCTTGTTATAGTCACATATATTATTCTGACATCTATTAGACGTTTCCATCTGCCACATTTACTATTGGAAATGTGTACATAAAATAGTGAACATCGTTCACTCATATTTTCATGTCCTTTTCATACGGCACAGACCATACTGGATCTCCACATCTTCTTGTTTATTATCACTTTACTATTTTCTTTCTTTTGTATACTGCTATTGGTTCAGTTAAACTTGTTAGTCAATATACTCGAGTGTTTTTGTTGTTTTTTCCTTAATTATGCCCTGTGAGTGTCAAATTCGACAAGTCGCCCTTCCTCATTATGTTTCTCAGAAAGTTTTTCTTATTCTAATTATAAATCTATTTTGGTTTTCGTTTTTCAGAGTATTGCCTTCAATATGTCATGTAAGTGTAAAATTCCAGAAATTTCATCAACGTATTTCCGATTCTATGTACAAGTTTGTTTTTTGTTTCCATCTTCCTAGCAATTTATTGTATTCAATATTACTTTTGAGTGTAAAATTCACCAAACCATCTTTTCTCATTATGTGTTCCAGAACTTTCAAATGCGGGTTTCAGATTCTCAATATTGCTTTCGTTTTTTTAACAATTTATTCGTTGCTCACATTTTCCATGTCATTCATAGCATGATTTTATGGAACCCTATCTCTACGGCTTCAGTTCTTCTCTTTATCTATGAGAAAAATGTCCAACATTCACTGGCAAATAGAAGGATTGATATTACATAGCAGATCAGCACGTTGTATAGGATAATTTCAATCTCTTTTGATCTTTGTAACAGAACCTTTTTCTCCCTACATCAACTCTCATCTTTATCAGAATTTTTATTTTATCCAAAATATTTTGATTCGTATATTCTCTATTTTTGTCAAAAACTTTCAACCGATTTACCCCGAGATTTTATCGTTTGACTGCTGTATTTCTGACGATGTAGAGGTTATGCGGCGTAAGATTATTGTAAAGACTGAGATTATACCATATTGTAGTTGTCAGGGAAGCATCCTCTCAAGAGTCTGTTCCAAAATGAAACACTTTTGAGATTGTAGTTGTCTGTACGGAACTTGCTCATTCTCAAAGGAACATGAAGGAGAAAAATGTAGTTTCCTACCATCAACAAGTCATGGTAGTTCTTAGATATGAAAATCTGAGCTGATGCAACTAAAGCATGTAATTCCGCTGAATATCTACCATAGTACAAAAAAGTTAGTCTAGTGAGAGAATAGCAAAGTTTTGTCTATGGTATAAAGGTCGCATTGTGGAGAATAATTCATCGCCTACACGGCCCCGTATGCGATTCTGAACTCTGTTGAGGATGGACAATGTCTTTCTCGTAGATTCAGAAAATGAAACACAGGGAACTTTCAAATCTATACTAAAATGTCTTACAATCTGCCAATTTGATTTGTATGGGTGTTAAGTATAAAGAAGTATTAAAGTTTGTCCCCTGAGCATACAATACATAGCGCAGCTTTTCCCCAAAAAACCTTTGCAGATTTTGCTGACAACCGTCCAGTCACGACACGTTCACTAGACCTGCACGAAACTCCCATGAAGTGATTCCTGGACATTCCTTGGTAATTGTTTCCACTTGTATATAGCTGTAGGATTTGTTGTGTCCATTACATAAAACTACCAAGTCCCTATCGGCGGTTTTAAAAACTATTCTATTTAAACAAAGGCAGTTTTATTTCCAAATGAAGATGTGTCAAAATACATTTGCCTTGTTTGTCTCACAATTTTCAATGTCTTAATCTTATTGGTATTTTTCTGTTTACCTATTTCGTGAGATTTTGCGATTAAATTCAGTCTTTATAAACCCTTAAGCGAAGGACTTAGTACGTACCGGCACAAAGATTCGTTTATCGTAGGTCTCGTCGACTTCCTGTCCTTTGTAGCTCTTAGAAATGTTTTTCCTATCACTCCTAAAATCTGTTATGTTATCCATACAACCTCTTTAAGTAGGTTATGCGCTGTTTTCTTCTGTCTCTTACTTTCAACATGAGTGTCCAATCTTCTAAGCTCCTTTCCTAAATACGCGCTCTATAGATTTCAATTCTATCTTTCTGATGGTAAATATAAATGTCCTTTTCTTTAATTCTCTCTAAAATATCGATTTTCTCACATGTTTAGTCAGATGTAATCTGTAGAGCGACTATTCTGTTGTTTCAAGTCTCTTCTTCATTCGTGGGGATGTTGTGTAACATTCACTGGCATAAAAGAGGACTGATATTACACAACAGTTAAGTAACTCTTTCCTTTGTCTCTAACGGCATTTTCCTGTTTCGGAATTCTTTGTTAAGATTTTGGGAAAAAAAACACTTTTCTATCCCACGATTCCTGATTTCGCAGTCGCCCTTCCCCTCCTCTTTTAAAACACTTCCCAGATATTTGGATTTTTGTACTTGATTGTTTTTTGTATTTCCAATTTGTAAACTACATGATTTTTTTCCTTTGGCTGACAAACGACAGATTTTTGTTATCCAAAATGTCTCAATAATTACAGAAAAAAATTAGCACTAAGAAATATTTCCAAATATGCTGAGTGTTCATTAAACAATCATATGGCGATAGCTATCATCTTCACAGGATTTTTCGTCCTAGATAGGGACAATATTATACAGATGCAAAATGTTGGCAATAATTCTTTTTTGAAGAAAAGTATCTAGTGTACAAGTAACGAATTTTTTTACTACATTTTAATTATAGTAGTATTTTTTTTCAAATTTAAAAGTAGACGTTTTCTGTGATACATCTGAATATACTGCATAACTTTATAGAAATTTGCCGAAGATTATTCAAGGAACATGGTTAGTGATTTCTGTTAACACAGAGAAGTTTACTCCCTGCACACAATTAAGTTTATATTAGCGCATATCTCGAGTTCCTGTCGTAAAAAAAAACTTTTAATATACTTATGTCGAAGGTATTTGTTTATCTGATGCGTCGGGATTATTTTAGATTAAATGAAATTTAAAAAATGAACAGAACAAAAGTTTAATATTTTGCATTCTAAACACAAGCTCTGATTAGTTTAATGAGAAGAAAAACTTGCTGATTATGTAAATATGTTTGCTACACACGGGCGTCTGGTAAATTTGTTAATATCTGTAAGGTACATTATTTTAAAATTATGTGAGAACATGTTCATCTGAATGCTTTTAATGTCGTTATGTTTATCTTAATTGGCGGATTCATTAAAGTATGAATTAGCTAGAAAGTGCAAAACTAAATATATGAATGTACATATCTTTCAAAATTAATCAATTTCCCTTCCATCTCTTACTGTATATTTCGCCTCTGTAAAAATATTTTATTGTTATCATTTATTTTCTTTGATTCTTGGTGTATACTCATTTCTTTCCGGGTCCCAACCAGTGACCTAAGGTCCGAAACATCATCATGGCATTTTCCACAGAGCATTAAAAAAATAAGATGACATATTTTACATAGATAAAGCCCTTCGTAATGTGTAATCTGTACTTGTGAATGCATTTGTTTGTATTTCTTTAAGGTATGTGCGGCCAGTGATCAATGAGTCTTTTCCAATAAAACTGAGGGCTCAGACAACAGCTTGAATTTTTATGTCTTCAGATGCCACATTTCCGAGATTTCGATTTCAATGTTCTTGTATTTTGATAGGTTTTTAAAGATCTTTACAGGTACATTACAGTCTGCATGGGCTATCATTTTTCATAAGAAGGCATATTATATATTTCTCGTTTCTGGTCAGGATGTCAGAACGATTCGCTGTGACGGTTCTATCTCTGTGTATTGTAAAGTCCCATAAAATTGCTAATGGTCATAACTCCATAAACGCGTCTCGGTGCTGTTCATACCAATTTCTTGCAGTTTCCTTTCCGTAAAATTTGCATATTTCCCAGTGCAGACAATGGTCCACACTCATGCTGGATTTATATTCCGTGTGTGCCAATATCGTGTAACCTGATGCAAGATGGTCAATTATTTCTGGATATTGATCACAGAATCTGTATTTTGGGCTAGCATATTTTTTTCAATATGTGTCTTGGTAATTTCTAGTTAGCAAAGCACTGGTTCCGTGAAGCAAAAATAAAACTTTCGGTTTCCGATTTTAACTCTTCACTTCGTAGCCACTGATGCGTACGGGTTTTGTCTACGTCAGCTTGTTTGGTACGGGCAGAATATTGGCAATGAAATGGTTTGTCTTGCCATTGTTTCTGTATTTGGTCGGTTTTATTTGTTTTTGCTTTTTTCTTTTACGTTTTTGCAGCTTCAATCGGTGTATTGTGCTTGACATCTATTTAAAAACTCAATTTTGAACTTGTTGGCTTCTTTTATTAAGGAATAAGCACGCTTACTACTTTTATGTTCTTTGACACATATCGTACAGTCTTCTGTGTTTTTCAAGTATCTTTGAAGGACAATTGCTGAAGTTTTGTAGGACAGTACTAGTTGAACTAATCCTCTGCCTCCTTCGGATCTGGACACATACAGACGATCAACATCAGTTTTGGGATGATGCATGCGGTAGAAAGTGAGAAGCCCCCTCGTTTTGGCGTCCATTCGCTTAATGTCAGCTATGATCCAATTAAGGATGTTAAAGCTGTATTACACCACAGGGACAGCCAAGGCGTTTATGACTGATATTCTGCTTTTTGAGTTTAGCACGGCATTTAGTACCAGACGCACACGTCTTTAGTATTCCTTTCTTAACTTCTCCTTTATTTCGATATGTTGTATACCATGTATTTCGCTAATTGCTAGTTATTTATATGCTTCACCATGTTCCAGTTCTCTAATTTTGTGACAAAGTCTAAATCTATTGAGGTTATTCTATAATTCTCCCTTTCTTGAATGTTACTTTTGCACATCTATCTAATCCAAAGTCCATACCTATGTCGCCACTGAAACATTTTACAATATTGAGGAGACCCTTCAACAAGAGTTTGAGATCATCCATGTAGAGTAGGTGATTGAATATTTGTTTTGTCTAGTTTGTATCCATAGCTACAGTTGTTTAGTTCATGCGTAACGGGGATTAAGGACAAACAGAACAGAAGTGGTGTGAGGTAGTCGCCTTGAAAGAATCCGTGCTGGATATTCAGACCTTTGGAAATGGCAGTGCCTCTGGTGTGATTTAGGTATAGTGTAGTGTTCCACATTCCCATGCTGTGCTTAAGGTAATTTACTACCATAGGGAAAACTTTGTAGATTTCCAAAGTCTTAAGGATCCAAAAGTGTGGCACACTATCAAAGGCTTTACGATAATCAATCCACGCTGCGTAAGATTTCTACAAAGTCCCCTGCAATTATCCAGAATCATTTTATTTATCTCTAGTTAATCTTTGCAGACATATGAACCTCTCTTGCATCCCTACTGTTCCAGTGAAAGAATGTTGTTTGCTTCTATGAAAGAGTAAGTTCGGTTCGTCAGGACAGAGGTGATCAAATTATACGTGGTGGAGAGACATGTTATTGACCTATAATTTTTCGGATCATCTGTTTCACTCTTTTTTGGCGTGAGATATGTAATGCCTTCAGTGATCCAATCCGAGATTTCATCGGGATAATTTACAAGTGTTGATAGCTATTCTGCAACGTTTTTATGGATCGATGAGAGATGCTAGAGCCAGAAATGGGGCACCTTGTCATTTCCTGGGGATTCCTATTTTGGGGATTTCGTTAGAGCTTGCTTAAAATTTTCTGTGGTTATATTTCCTACTCTTGCATAGGTGTATCCAGCCTTTGTTATTCTTCAAATTGGATCCATTGTGTATTTGGGTTATATTACCTTGGCGTGCTTCAAATATTCTCCCAAAATGTCTGTATATTGCCAATAGATGGTGGCGTTTCTACATGTATAGGTGCACTTTCAATTTCCTTGTAAAATTTCTAAAGGTCCGTTTGGAATATGTTATTTTGGCGATATAAACTGCACCGTTTTTCTTATATTATTATTATTATTATTATTATTATTATTATTATTATTATTATTATTATTATTAGCCACTTTGATTCCTGTTGTATACTAATTTCCTTCCGGGTCCCAATCAGAGACCTACGTAAAAAAATATAAAAATGAAACAAATTAAGATCCCATATATTTTACGTGGATAGATTGTAAGAGGTATGCTGTACTTGTTAGAACAGGGTTTTTTTTGTATTTCTTTAAGGCAAGGGCTATCAGGGATGAAATGAGCCTATCAGAACCTTTTTCCAATTAAAACCGAGAGCTCCAATTACAACTGACATTATTGATGTTTTCATGTGTCACGTTTTCGAGATTTCCATTTCACGATCATTGTATTTTATTATAATTATTATTGATCACCACCACCATCATCAGCAGCAGCAGCAGTAGCAGCAGTAGTAGTAGTATAGCAGTAGTATGTACTTGAATATGCTTTTTTGATGTACGTGAAGCAATTCCAAATGATTCAATCGGACACTTCAGGGGGCACTGAAATATATAAGTGACAGCAGTATTCTTTCTTTAAGACATTGGAAACCTGGGTAAAAATAATAAAAAGGGATGAAATAAAATTTAAAAGTCTCCAATATTTTCAAATATGTTTTGTGAGATTTTGAAAGCAATCAAACTATGTTGGCTTATGAATTTTGAAAAGGTTGAATAAACTCTTTAAGAAATTTAAATAAAAGAAAACTAAAAAAATGAAAACAGGAAGTAATATTTGATACCAAACACAAATTTTATTAATTAAAATACCATAGTGACAGTATTTTCATTACGAAGTTCACGATAGTATATTTTTTCTGCATATCGGCTAAGATTTAATAACCAGATAATTGGAAGATCTGTATTTGCATATTCTCGGGATATCTCGCTACATGGTCTCAGCTATCATCTTCCAACTATATCCACGAAAGCCACTTGAACTTTATGTCTGCAACTGGACAAAATAAAGTTGATCCCCAAATAGCTGCTTTTCTTTCCAATCTGTCTAGTTTTACAGTCGGTCACCAATCATCTTCTGCCGTTCGTGTCTTTAAAGGTCTGATGAAGTTTCTGATCTCTCGAACCATTGTGCAATTATTCTTTCACCTTTATTTGGCATTGTACTAGAAACTCCAATCAACTCCGTCTTGGTTAATCATATCACTTCGTCCGGCCTTCTTTCAGATAAATAATATAGTCTTCACTTCTCTAGATCAACCAGCGGCATGTTAACAGTTATTACTGAATCTGTCTGAATGGCGTGATCCAGGATGAAATTTTAGATATCTTTTTTCTTATTCTATTTAGATATTTGAAAATGTTTGTTAAACTAATCTTCTTCACAAGCCCATGGGCCATGGTACCTCTGGCTTAATATTTCATTTGATCCAATCTTTGTCAATAAATAATGTAATGAGGATTATTTTGAACGGCCACTCATCTAGATCTTTCCCATTAATTCAGGTTTCCCTTGGACTCTATTAGTGGATGTTCAGGATGTTATCAATTGCAAAATAGATATTTATGCTGATGAACCACTTACTTATTTCTGTCATAGAGGAAATTGCGACAGGTTCGATAAATCTAGATTGGCAGATATTCTCGAAATAAGATAAAATTAGTTGTTAACTGGGGCAAGATATGGATTGGAAATTGTAATACGCACAAAACGAAAATTATTTAGGTCATCATAAGGAAATATTTTTACTTTCCATCAGCCTAGCTGTAACTTAACACTAGGAGAGCAACACATTGTGCTTTCATGTTTTCAGGGTTTACAGTGACATGAAATGGATTGATTTTATTGAATAATTTTTTGGGACTGTTGCTAGAGATGTTGGTTAACTGTTTCTTGCTGTAAATATTACTTTGTTAGAATTCATCTTGCACATTTATAAATCTACCATCCGTTCACACAATTCATATTGCAGCCATATCTGGTCTGTTACTTCAGCTATACATCTCGAGATTCAGGACAAAATTCAAAGAAAGGTCTGTAATATTATATATCCTGAAGTGGCATATCCATTTCAGTGACTATCCTAACGCCGTTACTTGACTTCCGTGTGCCTTTTCTCTGAATATTCTCATAGCAGTTGTTCAGATGAACTCTCCACTTTAGTACAAGTACCGCATCAATTTAAGCGTGCTAATAGATTTACAAACAAAGGCTCATCGTTTTACGACCTGAAGTATAGAGATGAAACCGTAAGTTCTATTCTAATATTTTATTTTCCCGTACCCTCACCGCTGGAAATTTTCTTCTTCTCTGCCACATACGATCTTAAAATATAAACGCATCGTCAGTCACCATATTCTGTCTTCCTGAAATCTGTACTATTCTTGTCCTGCTTCCTTCTCATTCTCTTTCATTCCGAGTAATTTATTGCGTCTTAGTGGAATTATCGCCTTGTTGGGAGTGAAAAATTTAGGAAAGGCAAATGAAGCATTAGTAATAGTAATCTAGTACCATGTAAAATTTAAGTTAACGAAAAAAAGAAATGAATGTACGTTATGGAAAGAAATATCAATAATAAGGAAGAAGAATCAAAGATGACTGAAATGAAAGATGAATTGTTTGAAAGAAGGAAACGGAAGTGAAATGTTAATATCGTAACTTTTATTGCTGAGTGAAAGGAAAGACAAATTGAATGAATGAACAACGAGACAGGAATATTAAATAAAATTAATTAACAGAGATGATATTATAAGAGATAAAAAGAAGGAATAGAAGAAGGGAAAATAAAGTAAAGAATGAGTTTAAGTTTTGGCTGAAAAGAGAAATCGAAATAAGCATGCACAAGAAAAAAAGAAAGAAAAAAAGAATGAAAGAATGAAAGAAAGAAAGAAAGAAAGAAAGAAAGAAAGAAGAGAATAAAAACAAAGAAAGAAAGGAAACCAACGAAGAGAAAAGGAGTCGATACAAAATAGTTTTTCAAGAGTAGGAGGAAGAAAAAGAAAGAGTGAGAGAGAGGGGATAATTAATGAAGAGGAAAAAGATAAAAGAGATAACAGGGAAAAAAACAAGCAAAACGATGCGGACAAATAAAGAAAGAACGGAAATGAAACAGATGATATAAATAAAGAAGAAAGAAAAAAGAAAGAAAGAAAGAAAGAAAGAAAGAAAAATGAAAGAAAGAAATGACGAAAGAAGGAAAGAAAGAAAGAAAAATGAAAGTGGTGAGATAAAGAAAAAGTAATAGAAAATAAAAGAAGGTTAATATGATAGAAATATGTAGAAAAACAATAAATCTATTAAAACAAACGAAAAGTGGTTAATAGAAAATAAAATGTCCAACTTGGAACAAAGAGAGTGAAACCAGAGAATTGGAAGTTAGTTAAATGTGAAAGAAAGGAATGTGAAGTAGATGACAGAATTAAACAGCAAAGAACCACCAACACACCCCCAAAAGAAGAAAACAATTTAATGAATGAATTAAAAAGAAATATTCAAGTTTATACCTAACAGAGGATTGAAATAATGTTAAATGCGAAAGAAAGAAGGAAGGAAAGAAAGAATAAATTTAAGATATAAATTAAAGAAATCATCTAATTCATAAAATCTATCTCGAAAATCAACGCATTTCACGCTTATTTGGCCGCTAAAAGATGCAACATCACGGCGGGACTAAGTTCAATAAGACTGAAACCAACAACATCTCAGCTTAATGGCGGTAAACAATTCGCCGTCACGATGCTAAAACTCCGAAATCATGTAAAATTTCCGGCACTCTTGTAAACACTGAATAGATATTTATGCTGTTTGAACAGTTCGTATTTTAGTAGTTGACGATTACACTTCAATGCGCTTGCAATTGCGACACAGCGACGTCGTGTAATGGTTAACACGCTTGTTTCGCAATAACAATTACGAATGATGAGAGTTCGATCCTCACTGGGTGCCCACTACTTCTACCACATCGAGGCCACGAAGATAAAATCATTTAGGACACGTTGACGTTAAGTAATGCTTAGCTAGATTGTCTCGCTCTATTAGTTACGACTGAATGGGGATTTCCGCCTTGCGCCACATCTAAATTAAATCACTATTGTACTTGAAACTGGATCATATCAGTGAATTATCGTAGGTACAATGGATAACGGCTCGGAATGAGAAATCGGAAAGACAAATTCGAATTCCAGTCGAGTTAGCAGCATTCACTTACGCAAAAATAGCCTTGAGACAGGTACAAAAAACCTCTTACCCTCTTAGCTTTGGGTTAAATAGCAGAACAGACTGACCGCTCTAGTGTGTTTGATAAGCAGACCAGAAAAAGGAAAATAATTAATTCAAACCAGGTTTGGAGATGTTTGGGCTCTTTCAGCTTATCTTGTCCAGAACACGCTACTACCTGGCTCCAAGTGATATCCTTTACCGTCACAAGAACCAGTTCAGGCCTACTATTGAGTATTATTTTTATATTTTGTCATGAGCTGCTCAGTCCTTAATTTCCAGTTTAGATAGAGTCCAAAAGAATCTCCGGGTCCTTGTAGGAACAAAATATTTTCCGCCGTGTAACCCCTCACTCACGGCCGGGATGGTCAACAAACATCTGAAAGAAGCCGAATAATAAAATGTCCTCATTTTTATTTTTATTATTCAGTTGTCAGTTCAGCAGGGTTTTGTCAGGCAATTACGAACAGAATTCTTGTTGTTAATTTTGAGGATATATTGTTATAATTCTGTTGTCAATCTCTAGCGATATGAAAACTTGTTCGGCGAAGAGGCTATTTTCTTGAAACAATGGTCTTGTCGACTAATGTGCTGGTTCCTGAAATTGGTCTCATATTAATTATGTGATCAATTCCTTGGCTAGGTCGTACGGTATACGATACAGTAGAAAACGTGCGATAACTGAGCTGGACTAAAATAAACAAGGGCAGACCTAAACAAAGGAAGATAATACACCGTAGATAAAAAAGAGGAAAGGTTTCAATTCGAAATTCACGACAGCTTACTCGTATGAAAAGACATCTGATATAGTCCGGCGTGTACAACTGTCGAAAAGTCCTCATAATTACAGCCAAACAGAGGACATTAGTCTGAAAGTAAATGTAAATAAGTCTTGACATATCGTAAGAAAACTAATCAAGTAAACATATCTTTACGCGGAAATAGCAACAGACGTACGAAGATTTAGTTGAATAACAAAAAAACCCGGTAAGAACCAGAGATGCCTCCTGGTTTGTAAAAGCTATTTTCTGTAATGTATGCATCGGCCATTGTTAATATATTCCCCCTCCTAATGTAAATTTCGGAATTTTTGTATAATTACATGTATGATTCCTCATAGATTAGTGAGCCTTGCATCAGAATCAATTTGTTCCTTTATTTAAAAAGTAAGAAACTTTTACAAAAAAAGAAAAAAGAAAAAAGAAATGATCACATTTTTCATAAGATATTTAATGGCAAATTCTTTCTTGCCTAAAACTGATTTTCCTCTTCACTGAATTGCATACCAAGGAGAAATTGAATATGCTTTGCCCAGGGATATTTCTGATGTATTTCATTTAATTTTAGAAAACTGGGATTATTTTATTTATTTTGAATTAAAACACCTTATTGGTTGGCCACTCGTTTGAAATTTTCTCTTCGATAACGAATTAAAATTTATTCATAGAAAGGATTCAGCTTTTTCAGGTTTTGCTTTACTTACTTAATTATACATACAAACACTTTAATCAGACTTCCATGGTTTCTGCTCTAGAAGAAGTTATTCGATTTATTGAATGTCGTAAAGCTGTGTAAACTCAACCCGAGATAAAGAGATAACAATCCAACAGAACTAGATGTTAAACACTGAACATTTTAATGAACTTTCATTCAGTGAATCACCAGTATTATGTGAGTTTTCTGTTAAAATCCGAAGAACGTTATACAGGGTGACCCAAAAAAACGGGGACTTTTTAACAATCCAATAAAACCAAGAGTGAGGGAAGAAAAATATTTAATTCATAGTAATTGAAACCTTAAGACATGCCATTTATCTGAACAATGATGGAATTTTCATGTTTAAAAAATTACGTCCTGTAGATGGCGTCCTCCTGTACGAATGCATTCTTGAAATCTGCTGTTGAGATTCCTCATGGACTGCTGCAACATCTCAGCGGGGATACTGTGAATTTCATTCTCGTTACTAAAATGGCGAAATGTTTACTTGCTTAAGGTCACTGTCTCGCAGTGTTGCTACTTGCTCATGTCTGGCAATACGCACTTCAAAAATTCCCGTTTTTTGGGTCACTCTATATTAATAGAGACCAGTCTGGTACTTAAACGATGGATGAAAGAAATGGCAATAATAATAATATTGATGATGATGATGATGATGATGATGATGATGATGATGATGATGATGATGATGATGATGATAAACTTTTTTTTTCTATTTTTTTAAGCTTATCACTCCAAGCTAGGCTGGAGGCCACTAGCACGCAAGGGGTTACAGAAGGTTTGGAGGAAGAGAAGATAGGAGTGGTAAAGGAGAGGATTTGAAGAAAAATAGTGGATCGATCAAGGCAAGGGAGTTACAGAAGATTTGGAGCGAGAGCAGATAGGAATGAAAGGTGAAAGGAAGTGGAGAAGTGAAGTGGATAGATCAAGGCAACTGGAGATGTCGATTGACGTTACACTTAAGACCTTAAAATTGTAATTTATTTTTCTAGTATATCTGTAAAAATTACGTGTCTAATAATTTCTCTGCATCATTTATAATTGTTATATTATTCAAATATCCTTACTTCTGTAGTATCGTATGAAAATTAGACAAGTATAAACAGAGAACAACTGGTGAACATAGGGTAGCTATGCCTAGCAAACCCGGTTGCTATTTAAGACACGGAGAACTGTACTGCGACTTTACTATTTCGAGAGGTATGTAAAACATAGCAACTACTTTATTAACAAGTAAAATAACTAAAACGTTACATTTATTTTTGTATATTTTAGTGTGATAAGGACCCTGAAGTGTATAAATTTTCTTTAGTACAAATATAAATCATTTTATATTTTAATTCACAATTTTCGAAATTAAAACTGTGTAGAAAAAATACAAATAATGTTTGTAAAACAAAAACAAAAAAAAAAATTTAAATCTTCGAAAACATATGCGTTTAGTATTTGTTCAGACAAAAAATAATCTAAAAAAATTAAAACATCTCAGATTCTTTCAAACAAAGTACCTCAACATCACCATTGCTACTAGGACGACGAAGAACAATAAAAATTTCATTTCATCAAAGTATATTAATACGCATGTGAACGTATCAGGGTTATAGAAACTCGAGGTCTACGAATGTGTACTTCAGAATCAAGCAGAGGTAAAATAAGTTAGCAACGTAAATATTCCTAAATGATAGACTAGTTCCTCAAAACTAACGAGTGGGTGATCGTCCTGAAAGATCATGTTATATAAATAAACTCGAACAAGCTTTTCGAGCAAACCTTTTTCACATTATCTAGCAGGCCATTAATTCCATCTCATGACTCCAAGATAAGCTGTGTGGCCTATATATGTCAATTTTAAGATGAGGTCGTTTTCTAAGGAAGCCAATCGATAGACCTTGACTTCTCTATAATGAATATCTCTGCTTATAAATCCGCTTATTTTTTAAATTCATGTATGCCAAGCCGTATTTTTGAAGATATTAATTGCAAATGCTTTGCAGTTTTTGAATTTATTCATTCATCCTTACACATTCATAATTTTCAAAACTAAATAAATAAAATAATTATTTATCTACCATTTCGAATGGCTACACTACGCATTATGTTTCTTTATTTTGCCATTCTATTAAATTAAGTGCTAATTCATTGAAACTATTTCATTTTACTAAAGAAAAATATTGTTGAATCGATCATGTTAAGATTACAACCTCAGTACTTTCTTCAAGTAAAAAAACAAGCATTTTATTTTAACATTATGAGAGGAAAAAAAACTTAAACAAATAATCTGCAGATTGACAGGATGCATTTAGCAAGATCAAAATTACGATCATCTTCTATGTGCCATGTTCCTCCAAGATGTTGGCGATCATGGATTGCCACAGGTTCCTGTCTTTTGCAGCCCTTAATAAATTTTGTATTTTTGTTTTCTCTCACAAACCACGCGCCACTATCAATTCACTCAAGCTCACTAGGTACGTTGTTTTCCTCTGTCCTGTGAGTATCAAATTTTCCAAGCCCACTTTCCTCATTACATTCCCTAGAAATTTAGACTGTCACAGCCTGATGTGAATTATAAGTGTCGTTTTTGTTTCCATTTTCTCTAGAACTATATTGTCACATGTTTGATTCATCGTATTCTAAGAATCCTTCTGTAGAAAGACATTTCTATTGTTTGAGGTATCTTCATCTCTGGGGCGATTGTCCGGCATTGACTGGAATGTATAAAGGAGTGATATTACATAAGAGTTCAATATTGTTTCCTTTGTTTCTAAAGAAACGTTTCTGCTCCGTCTGCACAGCCTTTTGAAAGGCATATTTCGCTATCAAAAAGAATCTTGAGGTTTGTGCTTCACACTTCCCTTCCTCTGCTAAACATCTTCTCAGCTATGTAAAGTGTTTCAATGTTCGAAGGACAAATATTATTAGTAATATATTTTTAATGGAAAACTATAACCAGCAATAAAAATCGTGACGGCATTGAACTTGATGTGCCGTAAATCAAAACGAACCAAACGAAACCATGTTTTAATATCCATTTACACATGACTTTACTATGCTGTGAGTGTGTCAAATTCGCCAAGTTCCCTTACCCCAGCGTTGAAATACTGTTTCTTTCTGATTCTAAATAAAAGTGTCATTTTATTTCCTTCATTGGCTCAGTCATATTTGTTACTCAAATTCTCCGTCCATAGTATTCTCAAGAGCCTTCTGTAGAACGATATATCTGTCGCTGGAAATCTCCTCTTCATCTTTGAAGTAATAGCCTGACATTCGCTGCTATATTTGATGATTGATGATACAGCAGGCATATTTGTTGCCTTTTTTTTCTAACGAAAATTCTGTAAATTAATAATTTATATATCTTTTGGGTAGTACCGTTTTATAAAACTTCATGAAGAGAGAAGATTGGACAATTGTTTGTGCAAAATACCTGCTAAATGAAAACAGGAAAAATGCTGATATTCTCCCATTATTAGTTCTAATATGATCGTTAATGTATTGATTGATGCGTTTGATACGGCGTTAATTTTTCTCAAGGCCACTGTAAGAAATAATCTTTTTATCGGAATGTATATGCTTAAAAATAACATACTTACATACTGATCCGCCCTTAACTGACATGTAAATAATACGAAGAAAATTGCCGACGTTGTGATCTACTGCCTCATTGTGATATATTTTTTTTGTTCTTGTTTTTTTAGTTAGAGCTGTAAATATGAAGACGTTATTCCAACTGTAAATAATATAAATAGGTATAATATTTTATCGCAGTCTTTGAGAGAGAATTTGGTATGTTTTGTTTCGTTATTCAATATCGAACTTGTAAGCCAAATAGTGAGTATAGTTATTCGCTGCTGAACAGCAATACGTCCGTCTATCGTCCGGTTCCCACACCTCCTCTGACTTTTGAACAGCAGTAGATGTCTATTTCTTTTTTTCCTCTTTCGAATTTGATTTTTTGTTACTTCTAATGACTTCTCATACACTTTCACACCCAGTATCCTCTTGTGTTTTGTTCGTAATTCTTAAGATTAGGTAAGCTATTTTTATTTTTTATTTTAATTACAAGGATTTTGTATTAAAATATCAAATATTTTATAATTATGCTCAAAGATTCTAATTCACTTTTGTTTCTCATTAAAAAAGATATACAAAAAATAAATGTAACATTTGAGCCGTTTTATTTATTATTAAATAATTAATAATATTTGAATGAAGAAATAAATATAAATGGAGCAGATTAATTATTAAAATCGTTATAATTTAAGAAATTCTAGAAAATATAAATTACTATTTTAAAGTTAATTTATCACAAATAGTTCAACAGGAGGATGCTTATTTATGGATATGCTGCCAAATTGTTTACCCCAAGACCGGAGATAAAAAAAATTAACGAACGACGCAATTAACTTCATGAGCATGTTTGTTTTAACGTGACCAATCCAACAAACAAATCTTATGTTAGTTTTTAAGCCCGAAGTTTATTTCATACTGACTTTTAATGAAAACCAATTCGCTGTAATTTACAATGATTGAAACAGAACCGAATTACTGTTGTTAGAATTTTTTTAATCAATTCACCAAAATGAAGGCGATAAACCTAGTAAGATGAACAGGGTTTCTTCGAGTGAAAGATTCTGGGAAAAAACATTAAAACGAGAGAGTACACTAAAAACATTAATTCATATGGTGACAAAAAAGGGCGATTGAAATTGAATCTATATTTTCGATCTTTAAAGTTGAAGGGAAAGCAAGACTGTGGAAGAGAATATGTTATGGTGTCGAAACCATAGAAAAATAACACAGACTCGGATATAAAGTTAAACGGTATATTATTCACGTAGTACAAATTATGCGCACTGGAGAGTACTTACTGTCACTGGTGTCCTGACTCACTCATTCATACACTCACTCGGTGATACACTCTTGGTGACTCACACCTGGTGACTTCCGATATCTAACACCCCTTACACACGGGTCGCATGTGACACAATTCCGGTTTAATGTGGGCTCTCCGAACCCGTAGGTTAGGCCAAAAATATGCCCATTAGAACCCGTATAAACGGATTCAGGGATTGTCTACCTCCCCGGACGAAACTTTGCCCTGCGGCAAAGCCTCGTCCGCCTTTCTCTATGCCAAAGCAGAGAGTTCGACAGGTGTCACACCTGGTGACTTCCGATATTTAACACCACCACCCACGGGTCGCATGTGGCACAATTCCGATTTAATGTGGGCTCTCCGCGCCCGTATGCTCGGCGGCGAAAAATATGCCCATTAGAACCCGTATAAATGTGTTCAGGGACTGTCTACCTCCCCGGTCGAAATTCTGCCCTGCGGCAAAGCGTCGTCCGAGTTCGTCTCTGCCAAAACAGAGAGTTTGACAGGTGTCACACGTGGTGACTTCTTCTTTACTAGAAATTGATAGCCACATTATATAAATTTTGGAGAGTCCATTTGTAGGTATGTCAGATTCCCACAATAGAATATAATAAAGGAAACATTGGAGAGAAGAAACTGTTAACATAGAACTAATGATTACATCTTGCAATTATAACTAGAAATTAATGAGCGAAGGCTCTCAGAAAAATCGGCAACATTTTTTACTACCAGATATACAGACGCTGAAGCGGTTATTTTAATGGTGAATCGGTTCTTGTGTGTTTCGATATTTCTAACGAAAATTTATTTAAGTAATTTTTTTACATCACAATATTTCGGTTCTTGTGCCTTCCAGCCTATATCTTTTCGATCCAGATTCACTCGCCATGTAGGTTGTTTTCCTCTGTCCACTGAGTATCAAATTTTCCAAACGCACTTTCTTCATAATTTCCCCTACAATTTTAGACTGTCACCTCCTGATGTGAAGTATGTGACTTTTTCATCCTAATTACTTCAAGTTGTCTTGGACTAAACGATTTAATTAAATCGCTGATCTGCTGAACATGTTAAAAGAGATCACGTTTAGTTAATTAAACCGATAGAGATAACTTGTCTTGTTAATTGATCTACGCTGTGTGAATGAAACCATTGTTTCTAGAGTTTGCTGACATTATAATATAATATGAGAGTTTAGGCTCTGAGTGATGCTCATTCAGTGGAAATCTCTCTAGCAAAGACTGAGCAGAGTACATAATAACTAAACGAGGTACACATAGACATGGACAACTGGTCGAGAATACTCTACCTCGGTATATTTAATTTTATACGGTTAAGATTGAAATTCCTTGAAGGACACAACGGCTGAAATAATAACAATAAAGATCAAGACATTTCACTATTTATATTGTGCGGCCAGTTTTCATCTTTATTGCCATATCCATGAAGTTTCGGTAGTTGTACGCTCCGGCCTTCTTCAGGTGATATAAGTTTGAGTTGCGAACTGAACACTTAATTTAGTCCACGAGTGTAAATTATTTTAATTTCACGTTTCCATGCCTTTGACTATCCTAGTTTCAGTTAATTACCCTCAGTAAGACAACTCTCCAAAATATTGTTCTCTCTCCTTTTAACTCGTAACACTTTGGGTCAAGTCAATTTTTGGATCACTCAACCAACGCTTTCACCTACTGTGCCATGCGTCCGGTGTTGTCAAGATATTCACTTTTCGTTATCCTTTAACAAAGGGCGAAAATCTTGAAATCTTTTACAAATATAAAATAAATCAGCTTGACTTAGTAATTTACAATTTAATATCACGAAGAATTTTATTAATTGTGCACTTTTTCTTTATGCGTTTTCCGTTCACGATTTCTTCGATCCTGGCTCTCAGATTGTTCTCCTTTCTATCATTCTTCCAGTCTCTTCTGACATCCCCCTCCTGAGTATGACGATAAGCTACATCCGCGTCCTGGGTAAGACGACAAACTACGTCCAACAGTAAGGCCTCTGATCAGGAGGTTTTGAGGGGCTTCGAACCATCTCTTAATTGCTGTTATTCTCAGGTCCACCCTGACTCGCGGTAGTTGTACCTGTTAGGGTCCCAACTATTGGCAAATAGTTAACGCCCAACCTGGTGACAAAACGCTATAAAAGTGTAAATATAGTGCTGTGGATTCCGGGATGAATCCGATATCAATGAATAACAAACGCCATGAAGGGATAAGGAAAATAAATGTATTAACGTAATAATACAAACTGGTAATACGGAAATTTTAACGTATATATATATATATATATATATATATATATATATATATATATATATATATATATATGAATGTGATAATGATATGTATTTTTATATATAAAGAACAATATTGGGAAAAATCTATAACACCGTGGAAAAAGTTTTCTTGAGGTGCGTTTCGTACTTTTCCCACTTTGACGTAACTTTCGACCATATATATCTCTCTGTTTGTATTAATCGATTTCACCTCATGCAAGGCAGTCAGTAAAGCGACTGAGGCAAAATCGGAATAAGGCGCAAGCGGTTACTGGGCGTAATTTGAAAATAGAAACATTACTAATGAAGGGGAAGAGAAAGTGTAAACAAATGAATAATAGATAGCGATTGATATTTCATTTAAATTTTTAATCATTAAATTTTGCCGTGAAGGATGAAGCCGGAAAGGAGTTCCACAACTGATGAATGCGAGAAAATAAACAGATCTATATAATTTACGGTTACATCTATGCAACTCAACTATGAATTGTTCAGATATGGACACCATTCTAGTTTTGCCTTTAAAAAAATTCTAGGTACCATTGCGAAGCATTCATCTAAAACATTACCATGACCGTATTTATAGAAAAGGTACCGAGAGGCAAACTGGCGGTGACGGGAAAGCGACTGCAGACGAGACGCCAGATTAGGAACAATAATATTGCTGTTTTTTCTTGGATTTTATCGGGGAACCCAGAGAAAAATCACAGCAGCACAAGACCATATGTGGCAATATAGTATATACATATAATTTGCATTTTGTTTACATTATATATATATATATATATATATATATATATATATATATATATATATATATATATATATATATATATATTATGATCCCTGTCTATACATTCCAGTTGTATAAGGTATATTTTTTACTACAAGCTTTCTATTGTTCATACAATCATCCTCAAGTATAGAAATAGATATGTCTGTTTTACATCCAGGTAATAACAGGAAAATAAAAGTTAAGATGTACTCCGAAATTTTTTTTGGAAATGTGTTATTGTTAATTGTGAAAAATCTTTTGGACCATGTGGTTGAATATATATATATATATATATATATGTGTGTGTGTGTGTGTGTGTGTGTGTGTGTGTGTGTGTGTGTGTGTGTTTGTGTTTGTGTTTGTTTTTTAGATGGTCAGAATCGTAACACCATATGGTATGCTGATGACACAATGTTGGTAGCAAGCACAGAAAGTCACAAAAATTCCTACGGAATGTAGTGAAGGAAAGCGAGAAGAAAAGGTTAAACATGTACAGAAATGAGAATGCTTGGTTGTTAGCGGAATATCAGTTCAAAATGCGAACTGCAAATCGCAGATACGAAAACCTAATAAATGCGGAAATTTAAACAGCTGGAAAGTGTTTGAAACAGGACGTGAAGTGCGACACTGTAATCCGAAGGCCTATTGGCTTACCAAGGCAGCATTCAAAATCTAAGCAGATTACTAGAAAATATTCCTCAGAAACAAGGAAAAGTAACCTAAATTACTATGTGATATCTGTTCTCCTGTATGGCTGTGAGTGTTGGACGATCTGCTCTAAGTTTAAGAAGAGACTTGAAGCAATAGAAACGTAGTTATACAGAAGCATGATGAGGATACCGTGGACAGAACACGTGAAAAAGTGACGAAACTTTGAAAAAAATGAAAAAAAGAAAACTAATACTTAACGTCAGGAAGAGACAGTTGGGGTTTCTGGGACACATAATAAGGAAGAGTGAATTAGAAAAACTGATCCTCACATGACAGACTGAATGTAACATGGACAGGGGAAAACAACAAATAGATTATTTAATGATCTTGAGTAAATGGATGGTAGAACACTGTTTACCTGAAATGACAGAAACACAAAGTTTATTCAGATCTACAAAGAACAGGAAGTAGTGTAGAGCCATGATTGCCTACGTATTGAGGGGGCGCACACAGAAAGAAGAAGTATTTTTAAGATAATATTTATTTAGTTGTAAACGTCTTACTAAGTAGCACATAGCTGGGTGAGCATAGGTGAATTCATCTTTCCCAATGGGATTTGCGCGTAAGTGAAAAAAAAGTACCCAATCGGAGTTAGAATTCTGATCATCGATTAAGTTTTCCGAGCTTATCCATTACGCTATCGCAGATCTAAGCTTACAGCACCTGGTATTCATAAGCTGCCACCCATTTAGGTACTGACCACGCATAACTTCGGTGATCGTACGGGAACCGGTGTATCAACAAGATGTGGCCGGTTGACCTAGTTTCATTTTCATGCATTGGATTAACTGTGGTTCTCTATGTTTTGGGGTTGCTGGTTAAAGAAAACAGTGATGTAAAATAAACATTAGTATTTACGAATTTAAATCATACAATACCTCCGGAAATCGCATTACAAGACAGAACAGTTAAACAGCACTTTACCTGATGGTTTTAATTATCAGTCATTGCCTATACAGATGGGCTTTTGGCATAAATGTTATCAGCGTGGGAACTAGAATCGGTGTGACATTCAAATTCATACCGTATTCGTTTCGTTCACTTCACAATAATTACCTTAGAAAAGGCTGAATCATTCTGTCTACATCATTAGTATAAATAGCGCCACAACATTTTGTGCCAAGGAAATGATATTCATGCAGACCTCGATGCGCGACAGCATCAATAAAAGTGAATAAAGTGAATCCAGTACATGTGCTTTTTATTACTGCATTACTTGTTTTTCTGATGTTCTCATTACGTTTTTGGTAGGGATTTAAAAAAACTCTATAAGTCCCTTGCTATAGTCCCAGTCGTTAAGAACTCAGGTGAGCATTCTGATTTTTCTAACTATCGGACTATTAAACTTCTACCAGGTTTGATAATATCCTACAGGCTCTAATAAACTTTGAATTGGTTAGGCCTCTCACTTTGGACGGTTTGATTGCAAATAAGCAATATGGTTTCCGCGTCTATCAAACTTTAGATGAGAATTTTGAAGATCACGCTGTTGCTTTATGTATCTCGAAGGCATTTGAAAGGATTAGACATACTGGTTTAATTTTCAAGTTAGAACGATATTGTATTTCTGGACAAATGTTTGAACTGTTTCACTCTTTATTATTGAATCGTGAAATGAAAGTTGTCTTGAACGGCCACTCTTCTAGATCATTTCGCATTAAATCAAGCGTTCCCCACTGAGCTAATTTTCACCATCGAACTTCCTGGTTTCATCTGTTCTCAACACAGTAACTATGCTAGTGACTTAACTATTTGCGCCTGTCTTAATATTAAGTCTGATCGGTTCGATAAGGCGAGATTGGCAGCTGACCTCAAAGAAAAAACCACCGGCATTCCGTTGCAAACTGATGCAAGGAATGTCTTGTTAATATTAACCCTTCCAAAACGAAACTGTTATCTATTAATTGGTTGAAATAATCCTTTCTGATATCCATTGGTATAGTTAATGTTAACCTCCAGGAGAAGGATTGTTTTCCGCTGATATGAAGTTCGAAGACTATATCGAATCAGTTATTTGATCTTCTGCTAGGAAAGTTGGCTCACTGTGTCATTCCAGACCATTTTTCAACCGTATCTCTCTTATATATTTACAAGTTTACCATTGACCCATATTGTGGATATTGCTGCCGCATATGATCTGGTGATACTGATGTATATTTAATGATTCTTGATATAATCAAAGAATAATCTGCAATGTCCTTAATCTTGAGATGTGACCTCAGCTCCAGTCACATTCTCACCGCCGTAATGTCGATTTCCTTTGCTATTTCTATAAATATTTCCATGGTATACTTTCTGACTAACTGTCCTATATTATATCTAGACTATATGAATTTAAGCGCAGTACTAGTTTAACACCAAGATCTTATCATATTACTTTCCAAACCTTCCGGTTCCTTACTCGATTTCATTCAAGTTAGATCTTCAAAAGTTTTAAAAGCAATGCCAATCGACATCTTCTATTTTCTTAATTTCTGTTCTTTTACTATTTTCGCTAATATTCTTTGAAACTCATAAATTTTTACTAATATTCTTTGAAACTAAATAAACCCATGCATCTGAGTGTATTTCTTGCCTTCCTTGGGGGTAAATGACTAAAAATGGCACTTATACTTTGAATGAAAAAGCGACAGTTGAAATTTAATGGCTGCATAATGGTGAAAGAGTATTTGACGAACTAGTCATATACCCTTCATAGTGAAGACAATAGAGAAGTAGAATAGCAGCAAATAAGCTACCTTGTGTGAATAGAAGAACAGGGATAAGTAGATAGAAAACACACAAGGCTTAACTAGTGCTACAAAGCAGATGAAGTTTTGGAAAACAATGATCACCCACCATCAGAAGGGATACGACATAGAGATTAAGAAAAAAGTCGATTAATTACGGGATATCATAATTTTTAAAAAAAGTATTCTGCAGCACAAAGTTTTATTCTTTTTATAGGGGTCTTTAAAATATATTTTTTTTTACTTTATCAGATTTTCCTTTCTTTTTCGGACATTTTAAATATTTCACTTCCTGTTGTTCTTTCAGGGATTTCTTTATTACTCTTTCTGCAACACAAAATGTTATTCTTGATATAGGGTTGTTTAAAATAGTGTTTTTGACCTTATTAGATTTTCCTTTCTTTTTCTTATGCATTTTCAAATATTTCTCCTCATGTTGCTCTTACAGGGATTGCTTTGGGCGGAATAGTCTTCCTTTCTTTCTTTCAAAATTAGTTCTATATTTTTTCCTTTAAGAACTCCTTCAATTTTCTCCCATCTTTTTTTATTTTGTTATTCTTCTTTCTTTTCTCATTGTAATGCAAATTCTTTTGAATGCAATAAAATGTCCTCTTTTTAGCGGTTTTCGTGATTTTTCTGTTTTCGTTTTTCATTTCAGCTGATAATTACCCGGACCCTTGTTTTATGTTTTTTCCCAATCACGCCACTGACTGCTAATTTGCATAAACGTTGAATATTTATGAACTGTCCTCTTTCAAGACTAAAGGTAAACTAACACATATTTTATATTATTTGTCTTCCAAGATAACTTTTGATTTTTTTATTTCGTTTCTAACCTTCCGTTTTTATAGTGATTTTCATTCATTTCTTCTTTTTTTTAAATTACTTCTTTACTTAAACATTTCTAATCATTATGTCCTAATTCTCTCATCCTAACTTCATTCATTCCTTCATTCATTTCTGTTTGCCTTGAATATTTAAATCTAGCACAGTTTTGTATTTATCAATAAATATTTGTGTTTGCTCTTTTGAATGTTCTCAATTTGGATTTCTTCTTTCCTTCATTTACTCGGTTAAGATGTCTTCCGTCTTATTTCTATGATTTTCCTATTTTCACCTCGTCCATTTTCTTTTTTTCTTTTTCTTTCCTCTTTATCTCGTTTTTGCTTTTCTTTCTTTCTTTCTCTCTTTCTTTCTTTCTTTCTTTCTTTCTGTCGATTTCACTTTCCTTCAATATTGCCTCCGTTTTGGCCATTATTCACACCCTATTTATTCCTGTTTTGTTTTTCTTTCATTTCCCTACTGTTCTTCGTTCAATTCTTCTCTATTCCTTCCTTTTCACTTACATTCTTTCATGTTCCTACCTTTTGCATCTATCCGTTTCCCATTCCTTTTTTTATTTTATACTTGAAACTCCAATTCATTATTATTGAGTTTCATCCCTTCCTCCTCTCCGCTTTGTAAATATGTTTTATTGGATTCTCTCTATTCTTCATTCATTTTCTCTCTTTTTCTCTTCCCTCCTTTTTGCTTAACTTCTTTGTTCTTCTCTTTCTTCCCTTTACCACTACAATTTTTCCCATTCTCTCTATCCGTTCTCCCTCTTTCTTTACCACCGGTTTTCTTTCTTTCTTTCCTTCTTTTTTCAATATATATACATCCAGAAAAGATTAAACTTATAATCCTTTTGCTAAGTTACCATGATCCAACTTTTTTCATTTCGCTGTTTGACATATAATACTTTTTTATTTCATTCAATTTTTTTACTTACTATTTTTGTCGTTTCTTTTCTACCGTACGATCCTGTAGAATATGCAATCTTCCTAAATAACGCCTTTTCTGAGTGAAATTAAATTAGTCTTTATTAAATAGAACTAATTTACCAAATAAATTAAGAAACAAATAATGAAAATTGCGAGAGGGAGAGAAATTTGAATCGATAGAAAATATCAAATATTAGAGCAAAAAATGTTACCAGCAGAAAAGCGATAAAAATATTTGCAAAATATTCAAAGAAGTCAAAACATTCAAGATGTTATCAGCGGGAATGGAGTAAAAAGGAGAAATTCAAACACACAAACAATACCAGAAGAGTATTAAGAAAAAAGACAGATGAAAAAGCCAACTTACAAAAGTAAGTGAACTCGTGGATATAAATGGATAAACGAGAAGTCCGCTAAAAAAGTATGAATTAAATCGGAAAGAAAAAATAAAGCGAATTAAAGAAAAGTACTAAAAGAAGACTGATGTAAAGAATGGCAGAAACATTTCCAAGTAATTTATTGCTACTTAGTCCTATTTGAATAGCATTAAAACCCGTTATCCGGTTACGGATAAAACAATAATTGAATGGTGAATCTTTGTCATTTTAATAGAGTTTCTCAATCCGAAAAGTGCTTTCCAGACTTTTTTCCTTGTAATGCTAAACACTTCCATCTTCGTCTTCAGTTATCCTGTCAATTTGTGTCGTTGTTTTTGTAAGAGTTACGAGGAGACAGTTCGCCGATATATTTCGTTATTTCATTTCAAGAAAAAAGAAAAGAAATGCCTCTTTCATTTTTTTTCTTTTTCTTTAATTAAACTATACGATTGTATGTTATGTGTAACTTTTCATTTTGTGGATAATTTCCTGTAGAAAGAATGAGAGAGTTTGCCTCAGCTCGAAGTGTTTTTCAATAATAAACAACCAAACCAGAACCTTTTACTATTCATACGACCTCAAATAAATGAATTAAACTTTTTTTCCCTTGTAAGTTGGAAGAATTCAGAGTGAATGATACAAAAAAGCAATATAACAGACATATGAAAACTGTTGCTTTTATAGACCACGGGTCGTAACTTTTTATTTTTTAACATATGTAAAACCACAAAAGCATCCAAGGAAATTAAATATATATAAAAACTGCTGTATTAGTTAAAAGTATCAAAGCGTTAGAAGTAAGTATGCTATTCCAGACATGTCTTGAGTAGCATCATACTGACATCACGAACATTTAACATCGATTGGATTCTTCGATACTAAGGATTACGTAAGTTTTATTTTCAAATATTCAATGAAGACCAGCCCGAAAGAGCAAACGTATTTAATATATTAACATTTAAATATATTTAGTCTCTCATGAAAGCAGACGAAAGACGGTGACTGCAGCTAGTTCGGACCGACTAAGACGCAATCGGCAGTATATGCAGTGATGTAATTATTCCGTAACGCTGGAGAGAGGGATTATGAGAGTGAAGTTAACGGACTGAGCGGAAGTTTCCACTGAAAAATGAAGTGTTACGTTTTCTCAAAAAATATCCATCTCGTCGGAGGACATTTGATGTGTTTTGATCCAGAGAAGTATGGTCTCCATCAGGTCTACGAGCGCAGGACACGCACGGTATCATGAATAGTTGTTTATGATTTACCAACCTCGCGAGTGTATCTGATCATGGGACTGAAAATGATGAATAAATAGAGAACACATCCAAAGACACATAATCGCACACATACGTACATATATATATATATATATATATATATATATATATATATATATATATATATATATATATATATATATATGTGGTGAAATAATTATATACGTACATATATATATATGTGGTGAAATAATTTATTATATGGAACCTTAAAGTAATCTATTTTTATTTAAATTATTAGCTCTGATTTACATTGAGCTCTCTGGATTTTATCCTCCTTACGGATTACCTAGTTTTTCGTAAACTATATATATATATATATATATATATATATATATATATATATATATATATATATATATTTTATAATAATTGATTTAAAATATGTCTTTTATCGCTACACAGGGATAACCATGTTTCGAAAATGGAAGCCAAAGCCTTCGAATTCAATTTTGTTAACAAATTAAAGATATTAGTTCCATTTCCTCGTCAAGCGAATTTTGGATGTCCAAAATTGGCTTTGGCTTCCATTTTCGAAACATGGTTATCCCTGTGTGGCGATAAAAACATATTTTAAATCAATTAATATAAAATATTAATGCTCTGTAAATTTACATTGAGCACTATTGTGTAAAAATAAAAATATATATAAGAACACCGGGTTTTATATCTTACTGTTCTTTCTTTATATATATATATATATATATATATATATATATATATATATATATATATATATATATATATATATATATATATATATGTATGTATGTATGTATATAAACATCCGTATATATATATATATATATATATATATATATATATATATATATATATATATATATATATTTATATATTTATATACATATATATATATATATATATTTATATACACGAATGTTCATAGAAAACGATATATGAAATTTCAAGATCATTTTTAAATATTAAGAACAATCGTAAGATATGTATGCATGTATCTGCATATATATATATAAATATATATATATATGTGTGTACATATATATATATATACGTGCATGCACATATGCATATATATATATATATATATATATATATATATATATATATATATATATATATATATGTATATATATATGAATATGTACACATATAAATATATATATGCACATATATATGTATATATATATATGCACTCAAATATGCTTGTACACACACACATATATAAATACATATACCATGCCCATATATATATATATATATATATATATATATATAAAAGAAGGAGGGGTATATATTTGTTAATTCAGAAGTTTAGTTCTTGCTCCATTCAAGCTAATTAAATTGCTAATAAGAAAAGCCTTATTATCCGTGTATTTTAGCCTCATCTCATGCAAAACTGACTGAAAAATTCTCCAATTTCCACATTTAGTCTGGTATATATTTGAAAATTCCTAAATATATTAACGTTTTTTTTTTATAGTTTTAGCAACAATAAAAACGATTGTGTCATGCCGAAACCTGTAGAACGAGGTAATTCTGAAAACTAAAGGTTTTAATGAAAATATTATTTCAATGTTATTTTGTTTCTAATTTGATATTGACTTCTTGACTCTTCCTAATTAATCGTGAGAGAATGAAAGACGAACGATTCAGATTTGGAGAGTCAAGTAATTCATAACTGATATACAATATTTGAATTAAGAAATAAAAATTATATTCTACATCCACCTTTACACAAATGAAAATTTATAACAAAAAAAAAGTTCCGGTAAGGATTAGAAGTTATTAGAATAAAACAAAATTTACTTAGAGCAACAACTCAGGAAATTGTTGTTGACTCTGATCGGACAGCTCCTGAAGGGACACTAAACAGAATAAAATATTATAATTACAATGATATTATGCGATATCAAGTGATATATCGTTAATGCTAATTACAATAAACAAATGAAAATAACTAATTCCGGGAAACTCAGGTATGTCAATATTTTTACAGTCATCTATCTATATTTGTGTATTTGTGTTTTTGCTTGTGTGCGTAAGTGCTTACGTATTATTTGCACCTCCAACTAGCCATATTTGAAATTTAAGTATCTTTTCGAGTGTCTACAATAGCACTTACGCATAATTGAAGGATTTTATTTATACTCCTATTGAGTATAAACAAATCATTGAGAATAAATTAACCGAAAGAGCTGTACATAGAATAGTATTTGAAGCATTTTAACAATTTCTACGCAAATTAAGCCCCGAAAGAGACATTTTCTCGACTCCACGAAGAAATACCTAGTAAGAGTTGCTTACTTAAATATGTCTTAAACGCGAATCGGTGCCCAAATAAACGCACACACACAGACAGACAAATTGCAATGGATAAATTGTCATCTAATTTACACAAAAATGAAAGTGACACTGACATCGCATTTTAACAATTATATTTACCGACGTTACACAAAGTTATATTGAAATTCTAAAGAGTAAATTTATTTAATAAAATCGCCATTGACTTAAACCACAACCTCCAGACGACTTCGGAATCTCCTGCATCTCTACTGATTGTTTCCTCATTTAAATTAGTGAATGCTGCCATAATAATTGCCTTCAGTTGATCTTCGGTGTCACAAAGAATGTTGTTTGTTTCTCACGTAACTGCCCCCCACCCATAATAAGGCTGCCTGACGATTGCGTCTAGTATGAAACACTCTGTCCCCACTGAGTGTTGACTTTAGTGTTCACTTTTATATTTACATGCGCTCTATCTCTGATATTGAGCACTTTATTCCATAAATATAGCACACTTTAAAACTATATATATATATATATATATATATATATATATATATATATATATATATATATATTTTATATGTTTAACGTTCTTTTTATAGATACAAGTATTTAAGCAAATGCTCTGTTTATAATAAACAGTATTAAATAACAAATGTCCGAGGAATTTTCATAGAAAATAAAGAGAGCATTTGCTTAAATACTTGTATCTATAAAAAGAACGTTAAACATATCAAAAATGTCTTTAATAAATTGTCGGACTATGTTCAATTCAAAATATATATATATATATATATATATATATATATATATATATATATATATATATATATATATATATATATTCTGCGGGTTTACATATTCATTGTGAGAAAATGTACACACGCTGAGGAAAACAAATTTATAATCTTTGAGATTACATGAAAACCATGGTCCTATAGTAGATTCTGACTCGAAAGTTTAAATGGATACCTGAGTTGGAATTTTACTCAGGTTCTTTTCATTCACTTCTGTACAAACATCCTTGCGACAGCTGGAAAATCACCTGTTCCTTTAAGCTCGGGAAGAAATAGTAAGAGATTTTATCTCAAAATTAATTCAAACTATTTTGTATTCATACTCGCTAAAAATATTTTAATCTTACGTTTCAACCTATATTTAGAGTTTGAATAACACACAAATTGTTTATATGCCTTAATAAATAAATCATTCAGCAACATGAGGAAGAAATGATTTTTCATTTATCTAATTATTTCTTGACTATTGATTTCCAAACCTCAGAATGGAATTAACGTTTTGAAATAATTGCCATCGTATTCATCTTGTATAAACATAGATTAGAGATTAGTTTTTATTTGTTTGCTTGTAATATTGACCAATTTAGATATTTGGGAATAGAAGACAATCATTTACGTATCTTAAATGATGCCGTTCTTTTTTTCAGGAGTCAAAATTGTAAAGCATATTTAATTTGTGTTTCTATTAAATAAACAAGTCCAGAATTTTTATCTGCTACGTTTATCTTACATGTACGTTACTTATCGAGTTGCTTTCATTTTTAATTAATATTGTTCGATTTCAGGATTTTTTCTCGTTAGACGACTGTTGTTATTAACAAAAACGTTTATAGCTTGTATCAAATAAACGAAAAATCTCTGTTTATTAAACATAAACCTTATTAAGACTCAATTAGGCATTATATTTATTGTTTAACTCAAAATACTCGATTTCACTTTGGATTGTAAATGTCCCTTAACGATTTGATTTAATACGATTTATTTATTTGCTTGAAATAAAACTTATTCTTATTATTAATTTAAATATGACATTATATGAGAGTTTTTCTCCGTACACATCCGTAAAACGTCCTGATGTTGTCTTTCATGATAAACGATTGTCAGCTAAAATTCAAAATATGATTCTAAATATATATTGGATTTCCATTCCATAAACATTGAATTCACTTCGATATCGGATATTAATGATATAAAAAGTACACGATATCAGCAGAGATATCAATATTGATACATCATTAGTTCTCCGTATTCACCAGTGTGTCTCTTTTGTTTCTTCACACTTTGCTGTTCTACTTAAACAGCCTTTTTTCGTTCGCGTTGTGGTGCTTGCTTTTCGTCAATATCAGTTAACCTAAAATCCAAAAAGCAAGTATTTGCAGTTTATACCAAGATGTACGTTTTATCTGTTCAAGTGCTAAATGCTAAGAATTTAAAACTTAAATGTGTGTAATTCCATTTACCTATTAGAAAACCACTCGTAAGATTATAATGGTCCAGAGTAAACGCGGTTTTTTGTCAGAAACCCATATACTTTTGAGAAAATTACAGGTAAATCATATCTAGATTAAAGATAAAAACCAGGATTTACTTTATTGAGGCAAACGCGTCTATTAACTTACAAGGTAAACCTGTTACGATCAACTAAACATGCGTATCGTGTAAAGGGAAAAACGTGAATGTGGCGTGATGTTTATCGTCTCGGAAAAAAGGAATAGGCCTGCCGAGTTCAAGTCTCTACTAACTTCTAAACTTTTGCACAATTGCTCTCATATTCTGGCTATCGATACAATAAGACAACTTCCTATTCATGAATCATTTCCAAAAACTAATCAATAAACCTGTCGATATCATGAACATTTCTTAATCATTGTATCGGATATTAAGTTAAACTATCAATTATGTTGTCAGTCAGTTGATCGGGACAGATCTCTACCTCGATTGGTGCTTGCCTCATTACTCAGGTTCAGTTACTTAATCTCCACAGCACCTTAACATTTTCTCTTTTATAAATATTTTCACGGTAATTGTTCTGATGAACTTTCCTCATTTTAGAATTGTTATTTTATTCCCTTCCAGCACAGACAAAGAATTGTAATATGGGGATTAGTTAGTACTTTCATAGAGACAGTGAGGTATTATGGTGGATGTAGTAAGAAAGGTACGTATGAATGTGTTGTTTTGGTGTAAGTAATATTGTTTGTACGATTGGGTCAGTGTTTACGGCTAACAAATAGTTAAGACGGATGAAGACCGTCCTTTTCCCAATCCCCTCTTTTGGCCTTGTGCCATATTTCTGTGCATTAAACAGAATACATATCCCTCTCCTCTTTTATGCACTTCATTAGATAAGCAGACATATTTCATATTGTCACTACCGAATTTGCTAGTTGCAGCCACACAAAGTTCTCCGCTAATGTTTTTTCACCCACAATTTTCGCTTGTGAAACGTTCTTCTGACGACTAACTTTACTCTCAACATCGATTTTCAGAATTTAAATGTGATGCCAATCGTCATCTGTCTCCTTCAATCCAGTTCATTTATTGTTCTCTACTTTTCACGCTGACTAACCCCAACATGCTATTGTTTTTCTGTTGGTATTGTTAAGTCTATTTCACTTAGGTCATATGGTTACATGGTTATTTTAATAAACAGATATGCACAAAAATTATAAGTCCATCTAACCTATTGACATTTTCAGTATAAAACTGAAGATTACCTCCATTATCTTAAACTGTTGCTCAAATACATGTCGTGTACTACTACAAGATTGAACTCCATTTTCAACTAGAATAATAATATATTGATTGACATTCCATATCTCTTCAGAATGTCTCCAATTTTTACGCTCTTTGGCGAATATGACAACGATGCACTTATTTAAGATTTGTCTTTTTATTCATTTACCTATCATTCCGTGTCACATGCCGTGAACTCTAAAGATATAGGTAGTTTACAGTGGTGACATTTATTTGCAAATTATATTTTAGATGATATATTTTTAATTAAAACGACACTAATTTTTGCATCACTTATTGAACATAGGCTAAGATATATATGTATATGTATGATAGGTTGCTTCTCTGATTCTTTGTATCTGCACTCATCTAAAAATAAAACTATTCTATAAAAATATCTCTGCCATGTTAAGAAGCACATTCGGACTATAAACTTCCAGTATCTATTGCCTTGAATGATCTCTTATTCATGTGTCATTTGACAGCGTAATGCCTGCTAATATTACATTTCACTCTTAGATGATACTACAGTTTCGATCAAAAATGAAAAGATATAGTTCATTTATTACATTGGGCAAAACGATTTTTGATGCCAAGTATCAAAACACGGTTTTTAGCTAATATAATTGTTCTGATTGCGAACATGACCGTATTTTTCATGGTTAGCTACCATTTTTGCTGCACCGAAATTGCAAGTTTTGGGAAAAAGATCAATTTACAATCCGGGATGATCGCAGAATTTGTTAATAAAAGATGTAGGAAGCCATCACTTTTATGGTGGGCCGAGCAATTTATACCAGCCATCTGAAATGAACTATTTTTGTAAGACAAAATGATTTAGAGTAAACATTTTAAAATAGAAGTAACGAATTTTTCCAATTCATCGCCAAAATTCAAATTAATTCATAATCTTTACCAGTAATAAACCGGATAATTAAGGTGTCCTAAAAATGAAACCCTAAAATATTAAGTTTGATAGACATAAATTCTATCCAATCACTTTAATCACTTCACTACGGAAGGTAACCAAACATATTGAGAGCATTTTGTTTTCACAGTTGGAAAAGAAATTCCAAATAAAGACATCCCAATTGTATGCACCTATTCCATTGTACATGATACTGCTGTAGTATCAAAAGGTACTTAAATAACATTAAACCATTAAACATGACAGACAATGAAGCAAGAGAAAAAAATTCACCATAATTCTTATGTTCACGAAGGTTTTATTTCTGCTGCTAGATTATTAATGCCTTAATGAAAATACTTGTTGATCTTAATAGATTCACTCGGGTTAGTTTTAAAAACTTAGGGTGTGACTGTTATTGCAAAAATAGTATTTCTCAATAAGCAGACAAATATTTGTTGGTTTAAATACGAAATGAGATGTTTCTACAATTTTATTTTGAGAAATACTGCCATCGGTCAAAATCATGCATACAGAAAACAAATAAATTTTTTTATTTCCAAAAATGAGGTATTTTTATACAGGAGAAACCATAGCTAATCAAGAAAAAGTAAGGTCATTTTCAGATTCAGTCCTCTCAAGTTAGCTAAAAATATGTCTGGTGTCTCGACACTATTTCATTTTTTTTTTCTTTGTTAACCAGTATTATCAAGAAAATAAAGGAGAGTGTTAATTTGGAGCATGATTCTGAAATGAGGCGTGATTATATTCTGATAATATACTATTAAGAAATAAATTATGTTTTTTTTTTTTTGTAATTTTCTGGTGATCCAGATCCTTATACACGAAGGGTAACTTTAAAAATATCTTTCCGCACAATGATCATCTTAGCAGTGACGACACAGTATCATATTATATCTTCAATAGTATCCCTTTGGATTTGTCCTCACAGGCAGCTGATGTTCATCGAAATTTACCGAGGTTCCAGTCGCAAAGAGTTTGACTTCCCAGGAATTAATTTTTAAAGCAAACTTTCTCAAATTTTCTTTCGTTGATGTATCGTCAAACATTTAATAGTTGTTACCACCTAACAAACACAGACGCAGATCTGTGGCTTTTTTTTTCGTTTCCTTGATTTTACTCCGTTTCGTTTCGACATCATGATTCCACTTCAAGTTCCGCTCTGCCTAACATAGTCAGATACGTAAATGTTTTGGACAGTACTGAATAGCTAACCAATGCTAGAGACGGTTTCCCCGCTATCAGTTGTGTATTTCCCTTTTTGTCTGCTGTTCACGGATGTCACGGTGTAAATAAATATATTTTTAAGCTTAATGTATACCGAATTTCGTCCATTTTTAATTCTATTATTCAGGACAGGCGTATAAAAATAGATATTTTCATCGGTTGCAGCAGCATTTGATTTCTATGTCGCATAAAGTAAAAATAGAAAAATCCTTAAATAAATGAAGCTGTTAAATATTTTTTTTAACGTGAGACACTCCAATCTAAGATAGTTAATTATTTCTTGTCAAAAAAAAAGGAAAGGAAATAAAAAGTAGTTTATATTTACGTATATTAACAATGTTGATTATTATATAAACGATTTTAATAATAAATCTTGCTTCTGCTATATATCTAGTAAATCTTGGCAACAACGAAAGAAGAATCTGCAACGTGGCTGTCTCTGAACTCACAACTCACTCTCAGCCAAATTCCAACCGCCATAACATAGCTTTCCTTTTATTTTCTATAAATATGTTCACGATATTTGTTAAGCTTTTTATTCAATTTATTTTTGTGTTCGTATCAGTGATTACTTTTCTGGACGTAACGTATGTATAAATAAGCGAATGTTCTATATATTCAAACGCATGAGTCTATACTATTAACCATTATCAAGGATGTTTTTTTTTAATTGAATATGTCGATTTATATATATTTCTAGTGTGATTAGAATGCGTTTTTTTATTTTCCAAACACGGTCAGAACTATCTGTCTGTGTTCATATCTTATTTTTAGTGTTTGTAAGTATTTTCTTTTTTATTATTACTGCTTGTATATATAAAAAAAATCTATCCATTTAGTAGAATATCCTTAAGAATGTCGAATAGAATAACCGAAAGCCCTCGGATATAGAGAGCATTTGGACCGTTTTTTCACATTTTATGTCCAGAAAATAAATCACTTATAGGGACGCAAGAAAAACTGAAAAAGAAACTTAAACCTAGTGTGTGTGTGTGTGTGTATGTGTATATATATATATATATATATATATATATATATATATATATATATATATATATATACACACACAGATATAAATATATACATATATATATATATATATATATATATATATATATATATATATATATATATATATATATATGTGTGTGTGTGTGTGATTGTGCGTGTACGTGTGTGCGCGCCTGCGTGTGTGTGCACTCGTGTGTGTGTATGATAGCCGGGTGGAGGTGATGCAATCGAGCGGCACGGCTGGAAAAGTGATTGAATACAATACCCCGTTTTGGTCCAAGCCTTTTGAGTGAAATTTTGTAGGTGTTAATGTTTGGAAGCTATCTATGGTTGAGCTAAAAACGAACCCATCGCCCTATATATATATATATATATATATATATATATATATATATATATATATATATATATATATATATATATATATATATATATATATATATATATATATATAGTCTTAAAGTGTGCTATACTTATGGAATAAAATGCTCAATATCAGTGATAGAGCGTGTGTAAATATAAAAGTGAACATAGAAATCAACACTTAGAGGCGACAGTCTGTTTCATGCTAGAGCAATCGTCAGGCGATTGCACTAGCCTGAAACAGACTGTCACCTCTGTTGACGTCTATGTTCACTTATATATATATATATATATATATATATATATATATATATATATATATATATATATATATTAAAATTCTTTGACCGTATTAAACACATTTGACCGTATCAAAGACCTTTGACGATTTTCTGACTGTCATCCAATACCATACATTAACCATGTACTTTTTTGTTTTATTGTGTGAAAATTAATATTAAAAAGCTACACGGTACCTGACGTATAGTTAGAGTGTACTAGTTTTGTACAAACTGTTGCTCCCTCCAGATTATGTGGTAATTTCCGGATGCTCTAACACAAATCCGCTCAGCTTAGTTGTCATATAAACCCAGGTGGGGCGTGAGGGTGTTGAACAAAAAGAAATCTACCTGCATGAATGTGAAAACACGAAAATGAGCGACATAATTATTCGCTTTGAAATTTTAATGTTTGGACGTGTCAAGAGCGTTTTGACCAGTTCTGATTATTAACTTATTCAAAATTATATAATGTTCTCAAATTCTTACTCTCGATTTGTAAGACCAATATCAGTTCAGATAATCAATACTGAGCTTGTGCAAACGCTATTTGAGGAACGTCCCAAGGAAATCGCACGAGAACTATGAATGAATCTCGATGTGCGCTACGATCATTCATGTACTGAAACATTCAATTGTTAGTCTAAACGTTTCTCTTTTCACTTCAGCGTGGTGTAGAATTTCTACCTTTCTTTTGGTTGAATCATGATAAGTGAGTTCTCTGTAAGCCTATCAAATGAAAAAAAATATTTAGCACCAATTATAGTAAGGTGGTTCCAATCCCGTCTGAAATGGCTGCAAAATAATTTCCTCTTCCCAGTTTATAGGCAGAAGCACACAAATGTATCGTGAGATTTCTTCCTCGCCAAGAAAACAAGCCAGTCCACAGTTTCCTTTGACTCAGTCCCGGTCTGTCTTGTCTTAAAATCTCAACGCTACGTTCACGTGTCAAAGCTTACTCTTGTGTGTCAACACCAATTCTTAATTTGTAAATATTTTGCCATATTACTGATGTTTTGCCTAATTACTGTTAATTTTCCTTATATATTGTTTCCTTGCTGTATATTGTTTTATACCCTGTTCTTTGCTTTTCCTTCTGATTGCTTATTGCAGACTTTGTCAGCTCTAATTCTTGAACAATTTTGTCATTTATTTTACATTTAAACATAGACACCGCAATATCTACCTCCAAAAGTGACTACAATTTTGGGTGGCTATGAAGACAGACTTCTATCATGAATTACATAACCAAAATCAAAAGATTTAATGCTCATCAATATAGTTAGTGAAACTGTTACTCAAAATGTGCACACAAAACACCCATCATTGGTTATACGCAAAAACGTATTGCACTTAAAGAATAACTAACGCACATATATTGTCCGAGTCATTAGGCAATGTACATGTCATAAATATGAACGTTTTGCGTCAACTTTCTTACACATCTAAACATGCACCATATCTCATATTTTCAGATCATTACAAAGGTTTCAGGGGATGAGGAATAGTTTACTAAAGTTATATGTCAAAATGTGACAGCCTTTTCTTCCCAACCAAATATACATAAATATGACAAACAAAGAAAATTTATTTTTCCAGCGTTCTTACACATTTCCCTTTGGAGGGACTAACGGAATGCACATAAAAACACACGCATATATATCTTGCTCCCAATGTATAATAGCGACCATTTCGTTGCTCGCAGGAGCATTGTAGCGGCGTTTGTGTTCATCCTGAGGCCGTTTGTCGGCCTCAATTACAATGCTGAAGGAAAGAAAGTGAGCATTTTCCAAAGCCTATTTGAAACTGCGAATATAGCTGTGTAACACTATTTAGCAACGGCGGGTTAATTGACCAATTAATTAATCATAGTAGTTAATTACTGGGATTACTTAAACCGATAGATAGAACGAAAGACATACTGGGCGATATTCTTTTTGTTTTGTTATTTTCCCCAAACAAAGGATGGGTAAAAAGATTTTTTATTTTATTATTTTCAAATGCGAATCAAGATAATCATTTTTCCTTTCTCGCAGAGGAGCGGAGGTTTGACGCTGAGATATGCCAAATGTTCCTGAATAAGGTTAGGAATTTAACGACCCATTGTTCTCCTTCTCGCGGATAAGTTAGGGGACACGGGCGGGCAGCTGTCAGAGTTGAAGCGCGGTTAAATGGCGAAAATTCTGATGGCCATTGTCGTAAAAAAATAGTTGATGAATCCCAGAGTTTTTAAATAGATAGACATTAACTGTGTTATGGTGACAACAATATTATCAGAGAATGATGAAAATTCTCTGCGAGGAAAAAGGAAGGAAAAAGAGAAAGAAAAGAAAGAAAGAGAGGGACGGGACTTAACAACTTAGATGATAAGGGAAAACCACCCACAAAGGGATATTTGGCGATGTTATTTTGATGATGGGAGTGGCGAAATTTCTGATGGCCATTGTCGTAAAAATTAGTTGATGAATCCCAGAGTTTTTAAACAGATAAACATTAACTGTGTCATGATGGCGAACTTATATTATCGGGAAAGGATTCCATAGGTCATCTGTCGACCGCACACAAAGCCCAACCCTGAGTCAAGGAGATTTCGGTTGGACAAGACATCTGTGTTCTGTTGAAATTCGCCTATGATAACAAGCTATGTTGATGGAATTTTTAATTAACTCAATTTCACCCCAATTCCATCCACTTAATGTTGACGGAAACCTGATGGAAGAATTCCATATGCCGTGACGTTAGATAAAAATTGAGATTATCACACCCACATTATTGGGCGCCCATTGGCCGAATGGTAGCGATGGCCAGGCGGAGGTGATCATGTGACGCAGGGGGGAGGCCTGCCACTGCCCATTGAGAGGATAGGTATGAGATGCTACTGCGAGGAAGTGGGAAAACAGTTGACGCCCTCTAAAGTATGGTGAGATACCCATATGAGAACAGAAGAAGGTGGGAGTGGAAGAAGACTTCCAAAATTGAAAATGATAAATATTTCTGATCGAAAACAAAGAAAATCCTTATTGGGGATTTGAAATCAACGTGGTGGCCACACCACGTCCGACCCACGCACAGACCTACGGAGCAGTCTCTCAGCAGCCCTAAGGCTCGCTGTTGCACCAGCGTCCCTGGATTGACGGGCGCGCCTGTGGTCAAGTGTCTCTATTTCACTTGATTTCGCAGTGGCAGCATCGTTTCCTACGTTACGAAGAAGCATTCGATGATGAGTCTCAGAAGCCCAAGATGCAGAGGCGGTTGCTGCAGCCTGTGCGTTCATTCTCGACCGTTGTGCATACTTGAGCCTTGATCGAAACGAAGCCCATGTAGGCAAATTTTTTTGAGCGACATGTGATAGTCGCATTGTAGTCTGCTCCTGGGACTCACGGGCCATTCTTGCCCTCATAGCGAACGCTCTTACAAACCGAAGGCTAAGACGTACCCTCCATTTTGGCAGCACGGGGAAAAGTGATGCTAGTAGTGGTTGATTAGGGTTACTCAATTGCAGGAGTAAAAATCTAACAGTATCGCAAAGCGTGAGCCAGAATCGGGAAGGCAGGTATTTAAATAAACAGCTGAATAAATTGTTTATGGTATTTGGAAAAATGTAGTTAAACAGACAAACGGAAAACAAAAATATAAGAAACAGCTTGCGGTAGGAGAAATGCTCAGTTGAAGGAGCCTATCGTATCAACCGGATGGCGGCGTAACAGGAGCAGAAGTGAGACCTTCGTCCCACAGCTGTGCACAGCAGGTTCAAATGCGAAGTATTATTGGCCAAGCGGTTGTGCCAGTCAGTGAGGGTCCTAGAATCTCGAACACCAATCAGCGACCGTGTACTGTACTCAGCCAATGCGATACCGCTATGGGAATCATAGTCACGTGTGTGTGAATAACAATCAGCTGTAGAGTCTGTAGTGCAGACGCCTCAGTTGAACATACGTTTAATTGGTGTATTCGCAAATTCCGATGAAGACATGATAGTATCGACTTCTCTCGGATATTAGTTGGTCACAAAGGAGGTCACAGGGCAAAAGTTTTTAATTTTCACGACTAAAGCCGATAAAGTTAATCAAAATCCCAAGCAAGTTGCGAAAAACATCGCCAAATTCAGGTTAACTCGATTTTAATGGGAGATATCAAAAGGGGTATGATTTCTTCGATTTTTATCCGATAATTGAAACCGATATCGAAAAGGAAAGTTAGCACCTCAATACTGTCGGCCAATACTATGCTCAACGGGAATTTTGCTGAAAATTATTTGCCATTTGCGAAAAATATAGCCAAAAATCAGCTAGACTGGACTTGAATCGGATGTCCCAAAGTGATCGATTTTTTCAGTAATTCATATTGATATTGAAAATGAATGTCAGCACCTTATAACAGTTGATAAAAACAATGCTCAACGTAATTTCTGTGAAAATTCTTCGCCATTTGCGAAAAATATAGCCAAAAATCAGCTTGACTGGATATGGATTGGAAATAAAAAGTGGCATGATGTTATCGATTTTTTCCGATAATTGAAACCGATATTGAGAAAAAAGTTCAGCAACTAATAACTGTTGATAGAACTAATGCTCAACATGATTTTCTTGAAAATTCCTTGCAGTTTGCGAAAAACAGAGCCAAAAATTAGCTACATTGGATTTGAATGGGATGTCCTAAAGTGATCGATTTTATCGATTTTCTCCGATAACCCATGTCAATTTTTAAAAACAAAGAACAGCACCTCAAAACTATAAGGAAGGACATTGCTTAACGTCAGTTTGGTAGATAGCACTTGTAATGTATGAAAACTATCACTGAAAAGTTGATGAGTTTTTTCGAATCAATATTCGACCCCCTATCGGTCTTATCATTTTTTTCCAAAATCGGAGGAATAATTTAAAAAATCGGAAGACGTGATATACGAATGCTGTAAATCTCCGATCTGTGTGTGAATTTTCATGCCAATCGGACGAACGGTTTGCTCAGGATTGAGGTAACAAGTTGACAAACACATACAGATACAGACAGAATAACAATGTCATTTATAGATACATATATATATATATATATATATATATATATATATATATATATATATATATATATGCACATACACACGTAATGAATTTTATATATATATATATATATATATATATATATATATATATATATATATATATATATATTTATATATATATATTTATATGTATATGCACACACATAAATACATCCATATATATATACACACAAATACATTCATATATATATATATATATATATATATATATATATATATATATATATATTCATACATGTTTCATTAAATAATATAGACAAGTGTTTTCTATTTATTTTATGTAAATTCTTTTCATATCGTCTGATAAGCTTAATAACATTATCATTAAACGAAGAAAGAAAATCAAAATATTGATACATATTATTAATCTAATCTAAGCTTTCGGCTTACATAAGCCATTATCAAAGATGACAATTAGAGTACAATATATTAAGCAATACTGGAACGATTTATACTGCAACCTTAATTATAGTTTCTGCAAAGGAGACTATTATCTAGCGTGATCAACAATCTGAACTTGGCCAGCAGGCTCAAGTCACGATGACTTGTGATTTTGCGCTACCATAGCTATCGACGGCTACAAAGCGTTCTCTCTACACAATTTCACTCACAATGCTTGGGTCACCACGTGGTATGGTTCTCAAAGGTGTGGGATATATAACACCAGGAGGTCTCCTTCCTGACAAATCTACCATGGGGAGATTCGAACATGGGTCTCATGGTCAGAATGCGAACGTTCTAACCACTCAGCCATATTCATAATTTGAAATCAGATGTAAAGGAAAACTTCAAGATAAAATGACAAAATATAAAAAAGTTTATGAATTTAAAATGTTCCGCTTAACCACCTCCTAACCTATGGTTTCCTGATAGACATTATTTGTCTGAAAAATGTTATAAAGTTTAATGTACCTAGTTGTAAGTATAGCTAAAATAACTAATGTGATTTCAGGAATTACTGTAAATCAGTTGGCAAATGTTTTCCGTGAACTGCAAAATCGTATTACCCTTTGTATTGTTAATGATGGAGGACATGTGGAATCTTAAATAAAATTTCAATAAAACCTTAAAAAATATAGATTTACTTCTTTCTAATCCTTTTTACAAATTATTTCTATCGCAAATACAAATAATTTATATATATTTTAATGTGCACACGAACTTTATGGACACCCAGTATATAATAAAAATAATAATATTAATAAGACGATTCAGCGAAAACGACCATCCACATAACCACATATTATGAGGAACACTAGATATTGTCCTCAATAAAAAAAAAATTATTAATAACAATGTACATTTTACCGACTCTCATCACACGCCTCAACATTACCAACTTCCGCAATACCAACTAGAATTTTGATACAGACACCCCTTTACAATATATTTACATTATCATATTTAGGATTTAAATACACAGTCCCTATTATACGAGCAGAGGAATTCGGCGCATTCGCACAAACAGAGAGGCACACTTGCCCTGAAGAGAAAAACACATGATTTCTACCTTTCCAATGAAAAGGCAAACAACACGGAACTCAAAGTAGCGTAAGATTCTCCTCCATATATCATTCCCCGGAAAAATTCTGATGAAGCTTAAATAAAAGCGAAACCTGTTAAATTTTAAAACGATTCCTTGTGTTCACAATGTTATCATATGTATGAATTCCAGGATCAAAGAGACTCGGGGTTTTTCTAAGACTATTGGTTCAACGCGCAAGGCGATTCAAAGAACAACTAAAAATAACATTTATTGCAAAGATAAATGTTTTTTTCCACATATTTCCCCTGGAATATATATTTATTTCCAGTAAATTTGTTTCCGCTCAATCACGACTGTGTTATTTTCATTTTTTTAATCTTTGGTGTTGTTGTTTTATTTTATTTTTCTTATTATATTCAGGTCTGGGTTGCTGAGCAGTGTTTGATTTCATTGAATTTAAGTAGGTCTTTCATGTTTTGCTTTTGTTTGCACAGGTCCGATATATTGTATTTATTGCATTTCTTTATTCGATCGCCGTTTCTCTCTCTCTCTCTCTCTCTCTCTCTCTCTATATATATATATATATATATATATATATATATATACAGAGAGAGAGAGAGAGAGGCAGCATACCTTCATTTAAGCATGTTTCATTGAATAATATAGTCAATTTATGCTTATTAATTTATAATAATCCTAACTAGTTCTCTAATTATCTACTTGAAATTAAGTTGAAATTGATCAAGGAAGGCGCTGGAGCTTTTATTAAAACAAGGAGTTTGGATCTCCTCCAGGGATCATACTCAGGGGTCAAATAGGCGAAGACAAAACTATTGTAACTGTTATCGTTTTCTGATGATTTGAAACAAAGTTATAGCAATCAGATAATGCTGAATTTTCTATGCTTAAAAGCTCTACACGTTAATATTTTTTTCTATGTGTCTGAGAACTTTTTCTAATACTATTGTTTCTTGGTCTAAATCAAATCTGACCATTAACATCATTGCCTATATATATATATATATATATATATATATATATATATATATATATATATATATATATATATATATATATATATATATATGCAAGTTTCATTAAATATGACAGCTTGGAATAAGTTTTTATATAATTTCTCATGTGATTTTTTTTTCTTTTCAGTAGATAAAGACCTGTCCAAATTATTTTTTCCGAGAGCTTTCGTTTATATATTTAACCATTTCCAAGTTTTAAATATATTTACTTTTGAAGAACATTTATAAGATCACATGATAAATTATATGAAATCTTAATCAATGCAACTTTTCTGTCATATTTTATGAAACTTGCATGAAAGAAGGATTGTTGCTTAACTATACAATAAATATATATATATATATATATATATATATATATATATATATATATATATATATATATAATTTCTCTTCTGATCTTATAAATTTTACACATAGACGATTCAATTATATTTGAATTATCAACAGGTATGTTAGGAATAGGGTCCTGTATGTCTCCATGATTATTTAAATGAGATCTAATTGATACATGGTCAGAAACATTCATAAGATCACATGACCAATTATATAAAAAAACCTTTAGCAAAACGCCTTTTCTGTCATATCTAATGGAGCTTGTATGCCAGAATGATTGTTACCTAAATATACAGTATATATACATATATATATATATTAAAATATGGGGGAAATAATACTTTGTTAACAAGAGCGATCAACAGAAGCAGAGTAATTAAAATTAGCGATTGGCATTATATTTAAATGTTTAACGATTTCAAATGTATAATGCTGAGAATTTCTGCAATCTAGTATGCGCTGAAATTCATAATATCTACCTCCGAATGAGAAAGCGGTGGGAAAGTGATTGAAACCATGATACCAGCCTAGTACAGACGATATTGAAGATAATTTATTTTATTTTATTTATAATGTGTAAATACATAGCAGAAGTACCATGGATGAATGGTAGAGATGAATTGGTAGGATAGATCCTGGCGAGAAAACGTCGATCGCAATCTATCTATCTATCTATCTATCTATCTATCTATCTATCTATATATATATATATATATATATATATATATATATATATATATATATATATATATATATATATATACATATATATATATGAAGCTAAAGAGCGAGGCAAACCTACCTAGGTTTGGCTGGCTCTTTAGGTTCATATTTAGATTTTCTCAACTTAGCGTATCGAGTACTTTTCTTAGTTACTTTTGCTTTAATCATGTTGTAGGTTTTTTTCTTTGGACTCTGAGCTTGGATTTTAGACGATTGTTTTCGCCTAAGTTTCATGTTCTTAGTTCTTTCTTTTTTATCCATTGTTTTTCATTGGGTATTGGTTTGTAAATGAACAAACCAAAACACCTAAGGTTTTTCCAGACAAGTATAATTATTTATATTTATAAGATTATTATTATTTCTCTCTCTCTAAATATATATATATATATATATATATATATATATATATATATATATATATTTATATATATATATATATACATATTTATATATATATATATAAATATATATACATATTGATATATATATATATATATATATATATATATATATATACATATATTTATATATATATATATATATATATATATACCTTTGTCATACGTAACGCACTATAGTTTGCTAGAAACTTCATAGGATGACGAAGGTATAAACGTAAATTTTGAAGACTAAAATACCTGCAAGTGTACCAGAATACAACAGCTGGTCGTCTAATATTATGTCTTTTAGTCCACCAACTTTCATATCTTGATAAGACTATGAAATTTCCTGCGAACTCTCGAATATATATATACGAGCAGCATGGCCGGGCGTTGTCCATGCTTGATTCAAAAATCGTACGACACATACAGCAATCGTTATCATTTCACTTAAACTATTTTTGCCCTTCCTTGCCTTTAAAGGAGTGCTCTTTGCCGTGCTGATGTTGCTACATGCCTTACTTCTTGCCTATCTCACACTGCGAATTTTTTCTAAGCTCTATACTAAACATTAAATCTGTTACGAAAAAAAAAAGAACTAAACAAAATGAACACAAAACGATCAGTTTAAAAAAGGACTCGTAACTGGAAAAACTGAATGAATTCTGCGGAATCAGAATCAACGTTCAGTTTAAGCAAGCGAATGAGCCAATTGGAGTAAAGTACCATGCAGATTTAAATTTTACCACGTGTGACGAATGCAGCTATCGATTTTTTGCATGCTTGCATGTTAGTTAACATTCGTGTCAGTCATCTGTTGGCTCTCACGCTGGCCAATAGAATCTTCCTCCCTATTCGTGGCAGCCAGCTCTAAGCTCTCACACTGGCCAGTAGAAAATGACCGCAAACTACATGAAAACTGCGGTAGAAGCATGAGAACATCGATTATTTCCACTATCGATGGGAGTTGGGAAATTCAACATCGGTCTTGGCCTTTCTACTAAATCCGTCGAAAATTGCTGCCGTGCATTCGTTACACACAAACACATAGACCCACACACATCCTGCCTTTTACATATATATATATATATATATATATATATATATATATATATATATATATATATATATATATTGATAATATTAGTTGTCAGTATATATATATAAATATATATATATCTATATCTATATATATATATAAATATATATATATATATATATATATAGATATATATATATAATATATATATATATATATATATATATATATATATATATATATATATATATATATATATATATATATATATATATATATATACACACAAATATATTAAAATATATAAATAAGTTCCCAAGAGGATAGAATCCAGGAAGAACTCAATGTCAAGGACAGAGTAACAATATATATAAAACGCTCAAGCACTAACATTCCATGGTTATAATTTATTACATTGGAATCGTAATCACGATCCAATTCATCAGACCTACAAATTCAGAAAATATTTGAATTTGTAGGTCTGATGATTTATAATGAATATATATATATATATTTATATATAATTCATTGATTTATAAGTGATTTACATATATATATATATATATATATATATATATATATATATATATATATGGAGATAGATAGATAGATAGATAGATATTAGAGACAGACAGACAGACAACGACAGCGAGAGACAGCCTAGATTTAACACCACATTTTCAATTTTTATCTAAAATCTTGGATTTGAAGCAGAAGGCATAATTGCTGTTTAATACAGTAGCGACAATCGTTCTGAATTTGCTAGCATAGAATATACTTTGATGTCTTCTTATATTTTATAATTTTATAAATTGACATTTGGCGAGCCAGATTCATCGAGTGCGAAAATAAGAAATTATTATATAGTTCCTGTAGTTCACTCGCGATCTAAGATAGATTCAATAAAAAAAATCACGTTCCATTTTCAGGGAAACTATTGCAAAATATTTTTTTAAATATTTGCCACACGATTTTTTTTCATCTTTAAACCTATGTATTCATCTTTGCTATTTATATAGTGCACTGATTTTAACGTAATAAAACATTTACTCCTGAATATTACAACTTCCAATATTTCCTTTCTAGTTTCGTTAACAAACAAAATATCAACGTATGTACCAGTATATATGGAATGTTTACCAAGTACCAAGTGAAAAATGCGCTAAATTCAGAAAGACGTGTGAAAATCGTTGCAAACTGGTGACGACTGATATCAGTGAAAAATATAGGAACAAAATTCTGCACATTTCGTCAATCCCCACGTTGAATGTTCCGTGGAATTCCTGATAATTTACCGCTTGAAATCAGTGAGTTGTTTAACTAGAGGTGAAGGGCAGGACAAAAGAAGAAAGATGGCGGTAAATAACCTTCAAATGACGAGTCACAAGATCGAGTAGCAATTAATCAATCATTAAAGTACCAATCACTGTTAAGAAAAATACGCGAGAGTCGAAAGATTACTCAAGGCCATGAATATTCAAGAAATTTATTGAAAGTTATTTAAAGACGGTTATTCCTGAAAGATAAAACAGTGATGATAAATATTATATATTTCCTGGGATTCCAGTATATATATATGTTTCTCAACGTCTGAAAATCGTTTATGCATTTTCTCTCTTTAAAGCATGTTCGTTTTCTCAATGCCTCTTCTTTTTATAAGTTTTGTTTTATTTATACTTTGTTTTTTTTCTACTTATGTTTTATCATTCACATGAATGATATCCATGTAATTCAAAATCTCTACGAGAATATAATTACCTGTATGAGTGCTATATTTTCAATCTCCATTACAGGAATATAAATAAATTACGTCCCTCACTCAATATTGTAGTCCATCATATAATTTTCTTCATTTTAATTACCTTTGTACTGACTCCGAATATACGAACATTTTAGCAAACGCGTTACTGTTATTAGCAGTCAGCTAAACGCCTTTCGGCAGTTAAAGCACTGAAGCAAATTTAGCGTGCATCTACAGGTGTATTAACAACCAAGAAAAGGTAAAACTGAAAAAAGGAATAAATTACGAGAAGTTTCAGCATAACATAAACACAGTATAAAAAGGGAACCTTTAGCAGGGGATGGTTTCTAATATAACTTGAAGTTTCTTTCATAGTTGTTTTATAAATGTTTATAGGAAAGTAGAAATGCTAGGAAAGCACATCAATAATTATTACAAGCAAGTAGGAACGGAAAAAAATTAGAAAGATGAAATGAAGGCTCGCATGTGGTAGAGAAACTGTGATAAAAGTAATTACGGAAATCTTGCTCAATTACTATTGAAAGTCAACAACTGAAACTTAATGAATAACATATATACACTGTGAGGAAAAGGATCGCAGGTCTTATCAACTATGCTCGCGATATAGGAGATATTTAAAAAGATTGCATGCTGGATTAGTTATAGTCTGTCCGCGAGAAGCTGGTGCGAGCCGTAAGTGGTCGGATTGAGATGGGACTTAAAGCGTTCCTTAAATACAAGGCGTCAAAAATGCAGATAAATGAAGCGAACTATACTAAGGCAGAACAGAACAACCTTATTTACTTCTATCACACGTTACCTCATTTATTTGTGTTTATTTTGTTGCTTTCTTATTTTCCATTTTAAGTCATTTTATTTTTGGTTTTATTATCTTTTAATATATCTCTTGTTTTTCTCTCTACATATAAGCGTTAACTTTTTCACTCTTTTACGCTATTAGTTTTCGATATTGTCCAATACTCTTTTAAGAACTCTATTTTCTAGTGCACATTTAACTGCAAATTCTCACTTAATTCATACGCCTTCGCTTTCGTCTTTATTTCTTCCGTATATTTCTTTCTTCTCTGTCTTGATTTAACCTCAGTTCAACTGCCGTTGGACTATTTCCTTTGAGAGCCATTCGATTAGTCATTGGAATTCCAGTCACGTGGCCTTTACATGACACATGCAGCATTTTGACTTTTAACTCTGGACATGGCTCTTCTTCGTCCATTCATGATTCAATACTCAAGCCAGGAATGGCGTCTGATTGTTCTAACATTCCCCAAATGACGGCATACAGATTGATGCCCCTCTACCGTCCACCATCACATTTATTATCTATGCGTTCCCTTTCGGAGTCGGACTTAAGTATTTGCCTTTTTATAGTCGACTTTTTGGCTCCGCTAGCAAACCACCAAAGTTAATTCGAACTGGAACTTTCTGTTTGATGATGTTAGACAGAGACGCTGACTAAACTAAACAGTTTATTTGGTTTCTTATTCCTTTCTTTGATATTGTGGTTTTCCTTATGTTTCTTTAAAACGAGGTCGGGGAAGATTCTGAAAAGTACTTTCGCTCTTTATTTTTCTTTCTTTCTTTTGTTCCATATGCTATTTTTAGTGTCGTTTCGATTCTTTATAAAGTGAAATGGTAGAATTTTTAAACGTACTTGTTAGTTAATATTTCTTTTTCTTTCTTTTTTTTTCTTTATTCCATTTGACATTGTCAGTTTACTTGCGTTTCTTTAAGAGGAGAACGATTTGAATTTTAAACATATTTGTTGGTCATTCATTTCTTTCTTTCTTTCTTTTTTATTTCTTTATTACATTCTTTCTTAACTTTTTCGTCCTATTTGAATTTTAAAACGTAATTGTTCAGTCTTTTTGCTTTGTTTTTCTTTCTTTTTACTTTCTTCTTTTTTTGTTCTACATCCTATTTGATATTGTAAGTTTCCTTGCCTTTCTTTTAGACGAGAACAAGCTGAATATTGAAACGTACTTGTATTTCTTTAATTATTTCTATCCACATCAATGGAAATATAAATGATTTATTCTGGACAGTAACTAAACGGATTATAGCTTGGCACAAGATACTGATCTGAGACATCATATTCAAAAATAATAGTCAAGTTATTAATTTTTCTCTGCATCTAATCTTCTTCCACTTTTTTGTCTTTTCCATTCTATATATATTTCTTTATTTTCCTTTCTCCTTCTTTTTTGGTCTCTGTTACCCTACTTTTTTATTTTCAAATTTTCTAATGCCTTGTGATACAATTACATAATATTATTTGTCTGCCTTTCATGTCTTCTTGTTTCGGCTTTATGAGATCCTGCAAAAACAAAAATATTTCTTTAACTTTCTGCAAATTTCTCTATTTTCTTTCCATTTTTACATAATTTTCTCTGCGATACCGTTTCTTCTTTTATTATTTTCCTCACTTCTTTTCCTCTTTCATACATACCGATTATGTCTTCTATCGGCACACAATGTAACAGGGTAACATGCGATCACAGCATCAATACACAGACGTTAACATACATGTCAATGTTTACTCTTCGAAAATCTTAAAATGGAAGGCATATACATTCTTTTTATCCCAGAATTATATACCCCCGGATCTACAAAATCTTCCCCCCAAAAATGGAAAGATATCTCAAAGCTTTCATACAGAAATATGAGGTTAGTAGCTCGATTCAGGTTGGTGAGCTCAGTTGTATTGTTTCACAGACGAGACACTCGCATGAACGCTAGTGTCGTAAAGAATTCAAACTATTTTAAGCTTCGGTGTGAACTGAGTTGATCCCATTCTGCGTTATGTGCCTGAACATAACTGGGGCAAAATCAAGCCGAAATTATGATTATTTAGATAGTCATATATATATATATATATATATATATATATATATATATATATATATATATATATATATATATATATATATATATATGGCCTGCGTACGTATGTACGAAAGGACACATGGATGCGCATATATGCCCATTCCCACACTGTTCGTATATGTTTGTGCGAGTTCCAGTGTGTGAGGGTGCATGTATGTATGTTTTCGTATGTATGAGTGGAGTCTCGACGACAATTTTTCTTCCCACTGCCATAAAAACAACAATATACGCAATCATATATAAACCCTAAATTTCACAATGAATCAGTTTTTCTGACGATCGCAAATAGCTTGAAACCCAAGGTCAAAAACTCACATTAATCCAACTAAATATATTAGCTCTATCACTGACATTGAGCACTTCGCAATAAGTACCGCACATATATAATATATAAATAATATATATATATATATATATATATAAATTGCATATATATATATATAAATATATATATATATATATGCGTGTGTGTGTGTGTGTATATATATATATATATATATATATATATATATATATATATATATATATATATATATATATATATATATATAAAATAAGTGCAAAAATCCTACTATCACAGTTAGAATGAATTTTCTACCTGATATTCCGGATGCCAGAGTCTCGGATAACGGTACACAATTCGCTGCTTGCAAATTTAAAATAAAATCCCATTTAAACATATTACAATCCCACCGTATCACACAAGGCATGACGGAAAAGTTGAACGGTTAGTGTGTACTTTTAAGACACCTTTTCAAAAGTGCATGTAATGAAAAAGTCAGCGAAGAAGCACTACACAAATTATTGAGAATATACCGGATAACGCCGAATCTAAATACACCGGCATGCATGTCACCGACAAAATTGACGTTCGCAAGAAAAATTAAATCTGTGTTCGTGAAGTTTTTACTAGGTCAAAACAGAATGAGAACGGATAAATAAAAAGGACACATTTTTTTTTAAATTATGGAAAAAGTGTTTTTCAGAGTATATAAAAATGGAATAGAGTTGCAAAAGACGGCATAATAAGGTCATGAATTGGAAAAAGTATACATATGGTAAAACGGAAATAGGAGCACAAAAGATATTTGAATCAGGTAAAGAACCGCAGGAACCCATGCAAGCACTCTATGATATTTTTGTTGAACCAACACCCCAAGTATTCGTTCAAAGTACAAGTATGATTACCAGAAGAAGGAAACAGGCGGAAAAACTAGAGGTTCACCCAAAACGAAAGAAATACAAATTTCTGTACCTGGCGAACTCTCCAGAAAGAGGATGGTAGAGTGGACAATAAAGAATAATATAACATATTTACTAGTGAAAATATATCAAAAGTGTGTATGCTGTGGAGTAAATAAGAAAGCCACGGTAACACAGAATGAACTAGGCAAGATTACGTAAAATAAATAACTCAAAGCGAGTCAGAAATGTTCGCCAGAGTCAGGTATTCTCCTGCATGGCTCGCCGCTAACTTGTCGAATTGCCTTCTGGCAGAGAAGAACCTAGATGAGGTTATGCCTACGGGTAGAATCTCGTCTGGTATGATAGACAAACATGACCGCATGTATGCGGTGTCTACGGGGTATTTTTGCCCGGGACTACGGGCTCGGGATAACCCCACATAAAAATCGGCCTTGTGCCACATCTTACCAAGTGGGGAGGTTTTTTAATACCAGCTCGTCTCAGTCAGGCAGTTCGCTGCCTGTTTCGCAGCTGACTTGACGAAATGCTTGACTTCGAGCGGAGAGTAACCTAGACGAGTCTATGCCTACGGGCACAGTCTCGACTGGGGAGGTAGACAAACCCGACCCAGCGGTATGTGCGGTATAAACTGAATTTTTCCCCGAGACTAAGGTCTCAGAACCGCCCGACATCAAAATCTGCCTTTTACCACATCTTGCCTTGTGGAGAGGTTGTTATACATTAGCTCGTCGCAGTCAGTCTCAGGCTCGCGACGAGACAAGACCTCTGCCTTCAGGCGGAGGGTGACTCAGTCGCTGTAAATTTTGACCGTTTCCCGAGTGGAAACGCTCGTGTTCCTTACAGTAAACTTGACCTTGTGTCGCATCTAGTCCGCAGTGGGGCGACCGGTAAATAAGCTTGTAGGAGTCTGTCAATCTTCTATCTAGCTCGCCACTGTTAAGCTCACTGTCTTCGGGCAGATGGCGACTCAGTCGGGGTATCTGTCTATGGATGAATACTCAGCTGAGAAAAATAGACAATGCAAAATGCCCGATCCTGCGGGTAAAGTTTGACCGTTGGCTCGTTGGTACGCGCTCGGTATCCCCACACTAAATTTGACGCTGTGCCTGTAAGGAGACTGAGTGAATTCCAGTCCGGTGGAGTCATTGGAGGATAATTTCTAATAACTTCACAGCTAGTAGCCTAAGTGAGACATAATATTATAGTCAATTGTACATAAAAAGATTACATGTCAGAGTTGAATCAGGCAACGTAACAGTAGTATTAAAAAGTGCTCAATGCACATATGAAAAAAATAATATAAAATGAAAATAATGTAGAGTTTTTAACTTAGGAGATCATTTGAATATGCTTACCTTGGTTTCAACATTACGGTATCTTCAGGCGATTTTTATCAGTTGACCTCCAAATGCTTCGGTTTTTTTGTTTTTTCGTTTTGTGTTTTTTTTTTTATTAAATAATCAACGCTATATTGTTTTACAAAATAAATAAACAAACGCACGAAGTGGGCTCTGATAGAAAGAGAGGAAAAGGATGTGAAGAATAATAATAATAATAATAATAATAATAATAATAATAATAATAATAATGCTTGTTAACTAGGAATTATCAAGCATATATACTAAAATACTGTGTTAGCCCAAGATGCAGATTCTGTGACAAATATCCAGAAACCATTGATCATCTTATATCAGGTTGCACGATATTGGCACCCACTGAATATAAAACCCGGCATGACAGAGTGGGCCAATATCTGCACTGGGAAATTTGCAACTCCTATGTACGAACACCACCCAGACCCGGTTACGGAGATAGGACCTGTTACAATTCTATGGGACTACACAATGCACACTGACAGAACAATCAAAGCCAACCGCCCATACATTGTTATTAAAGACCACAATCAAAATAAGTGCCTCCCTATTTGTATGGCAGTCCCTGCATACTGCAATGTATCTTTGAAGATATAAGAAAAACTGTCAAAATACAAGGACCTTGAAATAGAAATCTAAAAAATGTGGCACATTCCTGTTGTAGTTGGAGCCCTTGGACTGGTTGGAAAAGATTCCAGTAGGCTGATTGAATGGATCCCTGGAAGCCCATGCCTAAAAGAGATACAACAAATTGTTCTGACATGTACAGCCCACACTTTACGAAGGGCTTTATCTATGTAATTATTTTTTTAATTTTTTTTTGCAGTGGAAAGTGTCATGATGCCATTTCTAACCTTAGGTCCCTGGGCGGGACCCAGAAAGAAATGTGTAAACGCCAGATATCAAAGGAAATAATAATAATAAAAATAATAATAATAATAATAATAATAATAATAATAATAATAATAATAATAATAAGAAGAAGAAGAAGAAGAAGAAGAAGAAGAAGAAGAAGAAGAAGAAGAAGAAGAAGAAAGCAAGGATATTATAAATGTATCGGTCAGGTGTTGATTGAAATGTACATATTTAATCCAGGCACATATGTGCTTAAGAGGATTTTTATAGTATGTATGCAAGGATTCATGACTTTGGATTTCTGGTTCAAAAGGTTTTTGTGCCCGGAAATCATGGCTAATTTTCCTGTTGGCAGACGTTTCTAATGTTTCTGTGGTTGTGATAAGTTTTCGCTATTGTTAAAAAATTCAAGGTTAAAATCGGATACTTTTAGCTAGTTTAGTAGAGCACGTAAGGCTTATTAGCTTGAATGAAAACCTATGATTGTACCATTTAAGATTAAATGTAACTTCAGTACATCTCATGTACGTTTTATTCTGACCATTAATATCTGTTAATGCTGCTTTATAGATTATTGCTTCGATTTTACAAGCTCCATCTAATGGACATCTATTTTTATTTCTACAGTTGCATGAATTACTAGTATTACCCATATTTTGCAGCGTGTTTGAAATTTCTGACATCATGTCTATTTATTATTGTTTCTAAATTACTAGTGCAACTGTAGCTTAATTTAACTGTGTTTTTATTGAATATCTTATGTAAGTCTGAATTTCTGGGAAGTATTTAGTAAGTAACTTGAAAAATAAATTCACTATTTTACATTTTACCTCTAAATTCTTTAATTTGAGGTTTAAATTCTAGTTTAGTTTTGTGACACTCTACGTTTAATTTTTTCTCATATTCTTTCTTTTTATCTTCAAAAATTATTTTACTAGAAGAGTTTCTGGATAACCGAGTCTCTATTCTTTTAGGGATATGCTTTATTATCTTTGCTGGGTTGTTAGATCTAATATTCAGGTATTTTAATTTTGCGTTGGGTTTCATGTATGGAGAGACACTACCAGCTTTCAGATTTAATACTACGTTCAGATAGTTGACAACTTTTTTTTATTTTCGATTTATATTCCAAAGCCGAGGCTTTTTAATAGTTTGAAAGGAGCTTTTCTAATGGTGTCATTTGTTCTTCTGTTGTCTGGCGCTATCTTCAGATCGACATCCCTATACAGACCGTGATTATTTATATGTACAAGTTTTTCAATTTTATATAAGTTATACTGGCCTTAGTAACTCCTAAACCTCAGCGCAATCAACTGAACCTTATGACACATCGAAGCTATCATTTTTTTGATTTCTCAACTCAGGTTAATTTATTTTGGAATACAATTAATTTACGACAATGTAAAATTATTTCCGTTTTATCAGATGTTATATTTACAAATACTTTAGCGTAGTAGAACGCTGCTAGCAGTACTTTTTCAGATATGGATGGATAAATGTTTTAATGTCGTATTTTATAAGTACATGTTTTTTTTATATCTGTGACTTTGTGGAATCAAGTAATGTACTCACCTGTGTCCTTCCATTGATTGGCCTGTGTGGCATTTCTTAATGAGTCGCTTATTTTTTCAATATTTCTTGACTTATTTTACCCAGTTCTTTCTGAGTATAGACATTGCCCAAATCATTGTTACCTTTCTACTAATAAATTAGACATTTTCAAATAAGTTGTGCTTTTCTAAAATATGGCATATTCCTAATTACCGAATACGGCCTGTTCTTTATGGCCATGTATTTCATTGATATGGATCGCCTTAACTTTTATAATTAACTCTTTTTATTATTTTTAGATATTTTTTGCAGTTTTTGTGCGTATCATGTATGTGTTCCAACAATCTTCTATATCTATGTTGGTACAATATCATGCATTTTACAATGGCCCCCTATGACGGTCTGGTTTAAGAGATGCAGGGTCAGCCGCCTCTAAAATCGATTGGTAGTATGTCCGACATGAGGCTTTATAAATTTGCATTCGTCGGGAACGGAGTTTCCTAGAGAAATATAAATTATAATAGTAGTCATTTCCTTATTAGGCAACATTTTGCATTCATTAACAGAGTAGACGGTACTGTGTCGCCTGACATTCATAAAATTATTATCCAAGTATTATGGGATGTTAACATTATTATTATTATATCATTATTTCCTTTCGAGTTACATGTAATTAATATAAAGGGTGTTTCATTAAGACGGGTTATATATAAGTGTGTTTCATTAAGAAGGATCAAAGTCAGTAGTAAATAAATCAGTGTAAATGGTAGAAAATTATTTATTTCTCTATTGGATCATGTTATTTAAGTCTTGACAATTATGTGTGAAAATTAATATCCCCCAAATATCCTCCAAATCTGAAAGAAAGAAATAGACCCTTAAACTTAATTCACATTCAAAATCAGTTGAAGTTATAGGAACACCGTTTACATTTGAGTTGTTGCTGATGTTGATAGTCCTCAAGTGCTATAATTTTTGTTATTGTGTACACTTCTTTGGTGTATGTGATTCTCATGTCTACAATATTCAAAGAAGGATGGTATTCGCCAAGATCCACAGGCTTGACGCGTTAAATCCGTTTAACTATTTATCTTAGAAAGCGGCTGAATATTACTGAGAGCTTAGCTATTTTGGGGAGAATTAGGCACCATGCATGACATCCATATGAAACGCTCGATCTGGCGAGGCCTTTTAAGAACAGATATGGATCTCTTGAATTCCTAATAAATCGTGGTCATTGCATATTTAGACATGGTATCGCTGTTGCTGATTCATATTGGTGTTTTGATTTTAGTATAATATATAATTAAATTTTAATTTATAATTTGTTCACCTGGAGTGGTTCCCTTTTATAATATTCCTCAGAGGGAATTCATTCTGTTTGTAATCTCCGTCCATTCGCTTTCAATAAAACATATTAATGACAATGTCATTATCTTTGTTAGTTTTATTATTGTCTGAATACGAAAGAAACAATTTGATTTCGCTATCTGTAATGTAGCTGGGAAATCCTTTATTAACTATCGTGTTTTAGGTTACTGCGTGAGAATGAAACCACGTGCATCTTTAGGAAGATGCTATTTACCACTAATGTGTACCCAAGTGAATATTCGGTCTGTAAATGAGATAATAACTCGTTTATTTGTCTGTTTCTTATATAAACAATTAGTGGATATATTATTACAAGAAATTACAACAGAATACTCGTTAAAAGACTGTCGAAATTCTTGCACGACGAAACTTATTCTATTCGCTGCAATGCCTTAGTCTGAAAACACTTTGTCACGTTTGTCGTTTCCCACGGCTTCACCCTTTATCCTTTCATTTGATCCTTGTCACGTCATTCTACACCAAAAACCTGTAATCACTTCTGTGATAGATCGATTGTGGTATGTTATATGGTCCGTGGAAGCCTTTCAGTATCTGGCAAGTTTATTAAAAGCGTTCCTGTTCTGATTTATCTTATCCAATTCAAAGTTGTTTTTACAGCGATTTGATTAATTTCCATCATCGATACATACACCTTGGCTAAATTAATATGTGCTTTATACTGTTTACATACTAAGCACTTTGTGATGTTTCTGCCACATCGTGAGTGATGGCTATCGACTCGTTCTCGAGTACGACCATCACAAATTACAACTAAAAAATTAGTGTGCAGGGTGTAAAATTAGAACATCTTAATGAAGGCACTGCGTTCAAACACACACATTGGGCTTAACATAGGGCTAGCCTGAAATTCAATCCAGGTATTACTCTATCCCCTCATATATAGGCATGACGATAAACTTCATACGACAACATGGCCTGTGATCTGGAGGAGTTGAGGAGCTTTAAACCACATCTTAATTGCTGTTTTTCCCTGGTACACCTTGACTCGGGGTGGAAGCACCTGTTAGGGGTCTCAGCACTGAATAAACACCAAAACTGGCGTCAAAACATGAAAATGTAAAATACATTAAAAAAAAACTACCTGGTATACATTTTCATACTAAAAGAATTAAAAAAATACCAGCAATATATTTTTGGGGAAAATACCAATGCCCACAATTCATGCATTAGATGACCCATAAGGAATTGATATGCCGTTAAACAACAAACTAAACCAAAGCATATCACATCTCTGCTAGATGGCTGTTTCGCCTATTGATGAAATCATCCAACATTTGAAAGGTCTTATTTTCAACAAGGATGTTTTTTAGAGATTATCCCCATCAGAAATATTTGGTCGGGTATCTGTTTTAGGCGCCAATAACAAAACCATGTAAATGCATATATGATGATTTTGATATGGCGATTATCTAAGCGTACCTCAGATGTGGCCGAAAGTACGGGGCATACAGTGAAGATCGATCTCACTACTCAGTGATAATTGTTCTCACGAGATAGATTTACTAACAATTACAACACGTCGATGTGACTGACGATGATGTTGATATGTGCATACTTGTTAAATGAGTTAGAAATGATCAAAATTTAAATAGCTAAGAAATCGAGATAGAGTGATTTTCCAAGCGTAGCTTAGATGCGTTACAAGGCCGAATGTATGAGTTACCCAGCGAGGTTCGAACGCACTATTCAGTAGTAATTGTTCTAACGAGACAAGCTCACAAACCATTACACCGACACGAGGCGCCCGAGAAATAGAGATATATGCCGAACCATAATATCAACTCTGACCATATTAGACGGTGTTACTTCTCTCGTTTTTGTTTCTCGTCAAGGAACGCTTACGAAACAACAGTTTTCGTATTCCTTGGGGGATAGCCTTCAACAATGATCTGAACCTCATTATTTTTCTATATTCGCTAAAATAGCTGCTTTCAAAAGATACGAAAGTTAAGATCTGAATATTTATTCTTGTTTCTCCTAAAAAAGTTCAGAATATATCCATGAAAAAAGCTGCACCTTTCAGACAGAACAGATAACGTCAGCAAGTGTTCTTGTCCTTTCTTCGAAATAATTCTTGTATATTATCCTTTAAAGCCGCTGATTTATTTATATTCAACCCGTAACGCTTATCGACCCTACCCGCTTTCGACCTTTTTATTAATGATCTGCCTAAGATCATAATCCAATCATTGGTTGATATATTTGCAGGTGATACAACGGTATACGAGTGCACGTCCAAAAATCAAGGGCTGCTAGTTGATCTATCTTCTACCGCAGCTCTAGAGAGATCTACAGGAAAATAACTGACTGGTCACATTAAATACCTCAAACATCAAACAAATACTGTTCATTCATCACCGAGTAGACTTCGAATGTCGCGATCAATATGTATTGCCAAAAGGATGCCCTTGCCTTGAATACCTACTGAAACTTAAACATTTGAGTTCTGTGTTCCGGAAAAATTTCAGCCATTCTGTTTGAGCGCCTGATTCAAAACAATTGATATGTTTCACGGCAGATATAAAAATAGTTACAAGTGTTTACCCACTGTCATTTTTCTCTAAAACCGGTAAAGCGATGGTTAGTGCTTAAAGGTTTCAGATCAATGTAAACCTAAAGCTAAACTTGTATATGAGGTCCATAGCTAAAAAGCAGGAGAAAATGCCTGATACTTGTCAAGCTCCTCTATTTACATGACTCTACCTGCGATACGCTAACATTACAAGAACCAGATCAGGCCAAAATAGAGCAACACTCAATATATAGTGTTCAAAAGCATCTTAGCAGGCTTGTGGGCGACAAATATTTTCCACGCTATAACAACTTTCCCGGAGCGAAAAGTTACAAGCGTTTTGCTATTCTATCGCTATTTCAATGTAAAATGTGCAGAGGGTCTACATTCCTTAGTAACCCCGCTGTGTCATGTACACTGTATCTAACCATTCAGATACCTTCCTTATACTATTCATAGGAAGGAACTTAACATTAAACGTCTTCTTCCAAAAAAAACTACTTCGTGGAACCGATCGTTTCCCGGCCATTACAATCGAAGATTAATATTTTCTTTCCAATATATCGCTATAAACTGCGCCCCCTCTTATTCTTAACACTCATACAACAACCTTATTCATAACCTCATATATTGCGTATCTCGTCAGATTTTCATCAGATGAACATTAGCAAAAAAGAGAAAAATAAACTGTTAAAGCTGGTGTTTCTTCATTTTTAATCAATAATTAATGAATGACTATTCTTCAGAATCCGTAATGAATTCAGAATTTATAGATTAAAGCATCTGCAATATAAACAACAATAGATACCGTCTGAATATTCCCTTAATATCTTCTTTATATACAAACTATATATATATATATATATATATATATATATATATATATATATATATATATATATATATATATATATATATATATATATATATAAGATGTATATCAGTGCAGTGTGTCCAGACATTGAATCTGCACAGTCATACAGTAGTATAAATTATATTTTGTATAAATTTGTTCAGGTATAAAATATCTGAGGGAACTTCATTTTAATCCATTACAGACATTTCCGGTAACGAAATGATCTCAGCTAATGCAATACCTGAACGAGCACTTTAGTGATTAAAATCCGCCCCCAGAAAAAAAAAAAACTTTATCATTCATCTACTTTAACATTTACATTTCTTTCTCTTTCTCTCTCTCTCTGTCTGGCTGTCTGGCTGTCTATCTATCTATCTATCTATCCATACACATACACACACACACACACACAGACATATATATATATATATATATATATATATATATATATATATATATATATATATATATATATATATATATATATATATATATATATATATATATGAAAATATATAGTACTATGGTGTGCTATATTTATGGGATAAAGTGCTCAATATCAGATATATATATATATATATATATATATATATATATATATATATATATATATATATATATATATATATATATATATATATATATATATCTTTTTATGTTTATACGTTCTTTTTATAGATACAAATATTTAAGTAAATGCTCTGTTTATAATAAACAGTATTAAACAACATTTACCGGCGTGAATGTCCGAGAAATTTTCATAGAAAATATTCGTCCTCCGACATGAATCAAACCTGTATCCGATACGAAACTGTCCTATAACCTAACGTGATTTTACTGATTGAGCCACAGAGGAGTGTTTCGGTTAACAAGGTCGATTTTACTGTTTTTAAACTACAATGTCCATGATTTTCTCTCGTGTATTCATAACTGCTCGGTGTGTATCCAAATGTAAACAAATGACGTCACACATTATTAAATGGACAAAGTCCGACAATTAGTTTCAGATATTTTTTTATTATAAACAGAGCATTTAATTAAATATTTGTATCTATAAAAAGAACATATAAACATAAAAAAATGTCTTAAAATCATAGTCGGACTTTTTACATTTCATATATATATATATATATATATATATATATATATATGTATGTATATATATATATATATATACACATGTGTGTGTCTGTGTGTGTAATTGCGCATATTTTTTCATTAAATGGAGATTTAGAAATCAACAAAATATTTACAAATTTCAAATTTAAATATTATTTTTTAAATATATAAACGTGACGCATGGAATTCTAACTTTTCCGTCCAATGTCAATAGACCGATCGATTTGTATACATGTATTTCTGTTCAATTTACAAACAATGAAATGGAAAACATTGAGAAAGTTCATTGCGTTTCATTACTTGATATACGTTTAGAATTCGTCTTTTGTTTCAGATAATATAAATGTGTTCATATTCACTTTGTCCGCAATTGATAACAGTTGAGATGACGCCGGTTATATTAATTCTGACTTTTCTATTCACCATGGAAGTTTCCGAATTCTGCATGACCATAACTGCTACCATTCATTGCGCAAATCAACTGGGGACAATTCAAAGAATTCAAACCAGTTATTGCAAATTAAAATAATCTATTTGAGGAATCTCAAAACGGAATAACAATAATATAATATTGCAATAATCAGATACCAGGACTTATTATGTTGTTAGAAAAAGCTTATTAATGTTCACGTCTGTTAATAAACGTGTTGAAGATTTTTTTATTCTTGTGAATTTTTTAGTGATGATAATATTAGATGTGAGATAACGACACTTGAAAAAATGTTATATGTTACCCATCAACGCTTCAAAATATGAAGTTCCTACTGACACTATATATTCATCCCAAACACATTTGATAATAATGAGTAGTGATATCCTTTGTAAAAACGTATGTTTTATTGTATATTTCCTTTTCTCGCCTATTTCCCCTTTAGGATTAATTCCGATTTCTTAGCCAATGATCGCGCAAGTTTTGCAGTTATTGCACGTCAAAGATGAAGAAGAAGAAGGAAAAATTTGGAAAGGAAACTCAAGAGAGGAAACCGGTACCATTTGCAAACTTTCTTAAAACTTTTTACATTATTTACATTATTCATCTTCATTGCCATATCCACAACGTTTCGGTCGTTGTAAGCCCCGGCCTTCTTCAGGCGATTGGAATTTCGAAACGAACACATTATTTCGTTCACTAGAGTTGATTGTTCTAGTGTCAAGTGCCGTGCCCTTTCCATATATCTCGGTTATTTCTATTTTCCATTTTTTTTAATTCCCCACTGCTAATGTGGATTCACAAATCGTGGATCTAGTCACTGGATCCAACCAACGTCTGTAACCACTGTGCTTGTGTCCTTGAGGATAGCTCTGTATGAATTTCCAGAACGTATTAATCTAATGTCTCAGCAACAGTTTTTAACAGTGCTCATACTGCAGTTTTTTCCGTTATTATTGTTACCTAAACCTGGCATTCGAAAAAAACAAAAAAAAACACAACCTAAATCTATAACAAAATAACTAATCTCTATGACCAGTAAGTTGACCTCGAAGGATGCAACTAACTTCTTGTCTTTAAACATCAAGATCCAAATTCTCCCCTTTCGTTTCTCACATTCGTTTAGTTCCCTTAAGTAAGATAGTGTTGTCCTTCTCCTAGACTGATTGCTTATCAAGGCTACTCTGCAGTTTAAAAGCTTGCTGGAACCCTCATTATGCATATTTTTTTACAGATTTTAAACAGTAATGTGTCATTTACAAAGTAGAGCTAACATTATTCCAAGAGAAATTGTCAGTAAGGTTACCCTAAAAAATGATTATAAAATCATATCAAATGTAAAATGTTTGAGATTTTATTTGTTCTTGTATTCAATAAGTTGATACCTTAATAATTAAAAAGTAAGTATATTCTGCAATACCTATTTTAAATAATATTTTTCTTTAATGCAATCATGAATATTAATCACTGGTGAAAAAGGCCGCTTTGACGAGATCGTTCACTATATCAAGCATGTGAAAGAAAAAACACACTCGAGATATTATGTCCATGTTCAAAGTTATATATATACAGGGACCTCTAAGTAATTAATTTCGGTCGGCTACTTTAGCGAGATAAGCGCGAATTTGTAAATAGTGGCTGCTGATAAATGCAAAGCTCTTCTATGAATCGAGTACTCTGATATATATATATATATATATATATATATATATATATATATATATATATATATATATATATATATATATATATAATTCTTCGCTAATTCACGTATTGATTATTCTCTCATATAATTGCACTTAAAATTAATTATAATTGTTCATTCAGAACCATTTTTGTGAAAACAAAACACGCACACACGCATACATACACACACACACGCATAATATATATATATATATATATATATATATATATATATATATATATATATATATATATATATATATATATATATATATTACTCGGTTGTTACTTCAAGTGTCGATTTCTCGTTTTGATTAACGCTCGACATTTTAAATCCAACTGTCAACTTGTTAAATATGAAAACGGCTAATTGCAGTGATTTTTTACTTAAATAAATCCTCAGGTTTTGAATATTGATTTTGATCGATGGATAAGACAATTAATATTGATAGCATATCGGAGGGGAGGCATTGAGTGCAGAACAAATTTTTCATATTTCCTTCTGTCTTTCTTCCTTCGTGTGTCTCTATATGTATGTAAAATTTGCAAATCCCCGATTAATGGGAGCCTCAAAGACAATGTATAAATCGTCGCATAGTATCTTCAATTTCTCACATTTAAAACTAGATGGACCTATTATATGTAAATATTTTATTCAAAATTATTCTAATCTATATTCAATATTTAGAGCATGCATCACGTTTGCATTTATAAGCTGATTATTTTTAATCGATTTCACCTCATGCAAGGCAGTGAATCCACTAAGACGCAAGGTTTTACTATCTGTGGAATAATTAGAAAACGAAAGTCAGTGAATATTTTTTACATTTTAATAAATTTATGGCTTTTGAAAATAATAACGAATTCTTATCAATTAACCCATATGTAGGGGGAAAGTGTATTTATAGATTTCCCTGGTTATTTGCGCCCGTGGGTCTTCTCAGTTTTCTTCAGTTGTTGCTGACAGACAGAGAGAAGCATGTTGATGCATACAAATAAACGTTATACCCCTGACCTCTTTTTTGTAACCAATGAAATGTTTCATGTATGCCAAGAAATAGAGACAAATCAACACACAAACATACAATATATATATATATATATATATATATATATATATATATATATATATATATATATATATATATATACGATTTCACCCAATGCAATGCAGTAATAACACTAAGATCTAAGATACAGGGGGTTAGTGGGTGAGGACGAATTAAAATACAAAAACATTATTAAAGGACGGGAAGAAAAAAGAGTAGTCAAGGTGACAGTAAATATTAACTGATATTGCATTTAATTTTTTTTATGGTTAAAGTTGGCTGAAAACATGGAACCGGAAGAAGTTTTCACAAGTGAAAATTGCGAGAAAATAGACAGCATAGAATTAACGGTTATGTCTAGCCAACTTAACAGTAAATTGATGATAATCTCGACACCAGTCAAGTACTGCGCTTAAATTCAAAACGTATTTGGACTATAACGAAAATATCATCCGAAAAATTTCACTCAAAGCATTTATAGAAAAGACAAAGGAAGGCAACCTTACGTCGATGGGAAAGTGACTGATGATAAGAGGCCAGGTCAGGACCAATAATATAGCTGATTCTACTTTGAATCTGACCAAGGAGCTCTAGATAAATAGTAGGTTTACGGGACTACATTGGGCCGTAATATTTTAAGTATGGACAAATGCTAAACTTATAAATATGTACGATAGATTCTGGAGATAAAAAATATCGACACAGAAAATCTATTTGTTTTAGGAGCTGACCTGGCACTGTATTCAATATAGTCTTTCTGTTTATGTCAGCTAAAAATGTTTTCGAGAAGATGCAACGAGTCACTTTCTTGTAGGTTAGTCTTTAGCCATGCTGATGGAAAGCAGAAAAGTGTCTCTTATTGGATTAATTGAGAGAAGGTTAGTTTTGAAGGCGTTAAGATTATGAAGCTATCTTTTGTCCGTCTTATGGCTAGACTGAAGGTCGTTTTTGATATCGGCTGCCATTTTGATCTCATATTAATCTATTATATAATGATCATGATATCAACCTATTAATGCCCACTGTAAAACCGGCATTATCTATAACATTCTAATTGAACATGCTTATTAATTGCATCAGTCTCTATATAATCCGTTAAAGTCTCAAAAAATAGGATGAGAAATGGTTTAAAATTTAAAAATAAATGATTAAA
>OZ038489.1:103189754-103199754 GCA_964036315.1 Acanthosepion esculentum | reverse complement strand
TGCGTCGAGGATTTGGGTTTTGATTTAGGATTTACCGGATTTGCCGAGCCGCGCTACTAACAACGTATTCACTGAAATGGTTAATTATCTTTGGTTGATTTTAATTCATTAACGGCCAGCGTGCGTCACAAATGAAACCATGCTAATCCTTTATACGAGCTTTGTTTATTTCTAATGAAAATATGCAGAGAAAAACAGATATCACTTCCAAAGCTTTCTGTAAAGTTTATCAATATTTCCATTTTGTTGATTTTTTACAACGCGAAAACATTCTCTTGATAATATTTGTCCCTGTCAAGGTAAATGCGAACAAATACTTAGCTTCATTCCGAGTTTGCGTGTCTGACAAAGTGGCTAGCTTGTTCCAGTTTCAAAAGCCTACTCAGGAATATTTGCGCTTTTCAATTCCTTATGAACCACCCAAGGTGTATATTAGAACTATAATATGCGGAACGTAGTTACAGTTTCGGTGAGGAAGCGTATAATCTGTTGTCACATCACAGGTTAATCACGGCGAGAATACTCAAAACTTCACTCACAATGTCTGTCCAAAGCACCCGCTGATTTTGAACAGTTTCACTGACTTGATTTGAACCTGTTCGATGGTTTTCAATCAACTCGTAAAGATAAAGCACATTGAGATCGTCTTCCACTAGGATAAACACTTTTTTGGCAAATCGGCCTGGTGAGAAACGAATACGGATCTCGGAAGCTAACGTTCTTTCCACTCGGTCACACACTTGCAGGGAATAGCATTAGAACAATCATTGCCTATCGGAGATTATTAAAATAGGAAAGCTAAGGTGTAGCCTATGATTAAGATTCATGTCTGTTTGTTGCTTATGTCTTTAAAACATTCTGCCTGATTTGATGGAGTTGTTTCGGCTACATGATCAGCTATAATTACAGCTATCCCTATATTCCCGGGTGAAATCAGAAAATACCAAAGTATCGAAATGACTATTTAACTTTTGGTTGATATATATGAATTATTGTTCTAAGTGCATATTCACCCTATTCTGGACCTTTATTATAATTGTGTGTAAGTAGTAAATACCATTTTTCTAGTAGGATAAATATCACTGTGATTACCAATAGCTAGACGTCCGAAAAAATCCGCGTAAATTCTAGACTATGAGGACCTCCTTAGATTAAAATTAACTTCGATATGGCAGTCGATATTAAAGAAAGAATGAGAGCTGACAGCAAGGCCTCAACAGTAGAAGCAGTAATTTCGATGTAAAAAGAGAGAGGTTTCGGTGCGGAAGTCAAGCCTAACAAGCAGCAGCAGTACACTACAACAGACTCATAATCTTTAATAATTGTGGATTAATGCTTTGCTTTGTGAACTTTGGCGATATATTAATTCTCAATTCAATCGCTGGAAAGATCAGTGTGTATTTGGAATCTGTTGAAACTGCGTAGTAAATGAGAACTAGACAAGATATCTCTGAACAAGGTCAGGGAAACGAAAATTGGGTTCAGTTAGAAATTCCCTGACTGTTATCCTGATCGACACATACCTGATAATGACTTGTGGGCATAAGGGCCAAAACTGGGGAAAAAAGAGAAAGATTACGATAATAGTGCGAATATAAATCATGGTAACTCCTCATCCTTGATTTTTAGAAAGAAATTTATGATAGGATTAATATTATTTTAATTCGATTTTATTTTTTTTTAAATTCCTACAGTTTTCATTATAATTGTTACTTTTAAAAGTAAAATTCGATTTCGTTTTTTTATTATTATTATTGTTCTTTATATTATTTCAAAACACATTTCCGTGTTGCAGTCTGCAAACTATTTTTTCTGCTCTTCGTCGTCAAGACCGATCGATACCAATAAATCTGTTTTCCAAATTAAAATCACTTTGTTCCTATGACAACATCAATTCGATTTTCTCTCTAATAATACAAGCTTATTGAATTCTGTACACGTCTTCGAAATAAGCAAGTCGAGGTGCTTTAAGCTGCTCTGGAGACGAGGATCGATGTTTCTGATTATCATTACCGATCTTCTTCTAACCTCACCAATAACATTTTCTCTTTCTTGCACAACGCCAATACTTTTAGCAAATGCTCAAAATTATCTGCCTTGTGTAGTTATATACTCGTGTCAAATTTCAGAAACGTAAAGTACAAGCTGACATAATATGACTCGTAGGGTAACGCTGATCAGCTCCTGGGATTTTATATTTAACAAGTATAAATCACCACGTATTTTGTTTATATAAATAGATGTAATACATAGGTGCCTATAATGGATTTCTGTGTGTACATATATATATATATATATATATATATATATATATATATATATATATATATATATATATATATATATATATATATGTATGTATCTATGTATGTATGTATAAAGAAGAAATATACGCTTAAGGTGTTATATATTTATGGGATAAAGTGCTCAATATCAGAGATAGAGCGTGTGTAAAAATAAAAGTGAACATTGAAGTCAACACTTAGTGGCGACATTCTGTTTCATGCTAGACGCAAGCGTCAGGTCATCTAATTATATATATATATATATATATATATATATATATATATATATGTGTGTGTGTGTGTGTGTGTGTGAATTCAAGTATAGTATTGGTATTAACCCAAAGAATACTATTCTTAAAAGAGTGCTCAATATAGAGTAGATCAAATATAATTTATTCGAAAATTATAACATAAATACGTCATAAAAAAGAGCCATTTTGTTTCAACAAATCTGGTGTCTTATCAAATGATGCTGTTGAATATATATATATATATATATATATATATATATATATATATATATATATATATATATATATATATATATATATATATATTACGGAAAATCGAAAACCTTGTTGTTACTTATCAAAATAACCTCGTCAAATCTAAACTAGCGATGACCAATATAGCGTATGGATTTTACCGCTCAGTACAACACTGTTGCTTGTCCCAAATCTATATCGGACCTACTGATACCTTCTTGAGTCGACCCCTAACGCATGACTTGTCAGATCAAAGTGCTATAAAAGAACATCTATCAACCTACTATTTACAAGAACCATTATGGTCAAAACTGTAAAATTCTATACAAATCACTTTACCAGAAATATCTCGCTATTACATAATCACGCCGTATATCAAACATCTCTTTCTTACTATCAACATCACTTTATTTAACAGTGGAAAAGGGGTGTTAAAGAATTTTTTAAAACTGGAAAGATTATCACGCAAATTTCAGTCGTGCAAACACGCGAATGGTCGGAATGAACACTCCTAACCAAAAGCATACAAAATAAAATACAAATGAAACTGTCAAAAACATGAGCTGAAATAATAACACCAAAACAAAACCCCCTTTAAAATGACTAAAGAAATGGCCGAAAGTGTTGGGACAAAGAAAATTATGGAAGATTAATGTACTCCCTTATTCCTGCTAAACGAAAAAATGTAAGGATGCTGGAAAAACTAAATTGAAAAAATGAATTAAATCTTACTTGTCTGCAGTATTTAATGAAAGATATTTAAAAGAAAGGTTGCTGCCCAAATATGCATTAATATATATTTTTTTATATATGTATGTCCGTGTGTGAATGATTAAAATATAGTTTTAAGGTTTGCTGTATTTATGGGTTAAAGTGGTCAATATTAGAGATAGAGCGTATATTTGTATAAATATTACTGCAAATGATTTTCTAATGAATACACGTGTTTGAATAGACACAGCTTGGTCTCAACTGTACATTACGTATACCTTCCCGCAGAATACATGAATAAAAAGTGCTCTCCTTCTGGGTTTGTACCAGCGACACAATCTGATGTAGAAACCACCCGAACTTTAGATCCCTCCGCCAAAGTGATTGTGCCAGTCCAGTAGAATTCTATTTACGTTTTTTTTCTTTCTTTCAATGAGTACACCCTCGTTAAGCTATCGTTAAAATCCATATCAACACGATTTCGTCTCCGAAACATAAAGAAAGTTTTGAAGGATGTATTTTTAATGGGAAATGTTTTATTTATTTTTTTAAGCAATTCAACCGAAGCAGGGCGGGAGTGAAACTAGTTCGCAAGGGTCTACAGAGGGTGTAAGTAAGGGAAAAGACTAGGTATACAGTGGGTTGAGGACGTGAGTAAAATGAGAATCGAAGAAAGAACGGTGATCAAGCCAACAGATGTCGATTGACATTACGCTTAAATTTAAGAAGTTATCAGTTATTTATTTACTTATCAGGGAAGCAAGTAAGAGGAAGGGAGTTCCACTGTCAGGAAGTGCTTCACAAATCTGGATGCAGTACCTGTACATTTCTAAATTTCTTTACACAAATAAATCGCCACAGCAGACAAATTCCCCTTATCGGTAAACGTTGCAGACTTTTCCCTTAAAACTTCAGGTAGTGATATTCTTAGCATCTTTCTCTAGGACCTGTTCCATCTCTAGGATGCCAAATATGTTGCTTCAGTTCCCTGCTGCGTCTGTTAATCAACTATCTAGTATTCACTGACATATAGAATGATGCATATTACATAAAAGTTCAGTTTTATTTGATTCACATATTTTTCCTGTTTCTTATTACATTGCTCAGCTTTTGGTTGGTATCTTTTTCCACGCGTCTTGGGATTTCTCTACTATAACACTTCCGAATATTTAGAGAAAAATAATTGAAGTAACATATATGAAACATTTAGTCAAATATATTTCAATATTCTTAATACTTCCTGTGTTGAAACTGATTTTTACAAACCCCAGTTCAAAATACTGCTGTAAATCTAAAAGTAATATTTATTTGTTGCCATATCTATCTAAATAGTTCTTTGTCATAAACAAATTCAGTCTTACTGATACTCATGGACGATTCACTTTGATAAATCTGAGATATTTTCAATGCGATGATTGCTAAATAGATGGATTTTTACCATACAATGAAACTGTTATAATATATAGACTGTTTTTTGCCGTTGAAGACTTTCCTTCTTTGTTAGTGGGTCGCATATTGTAAATATGTCTATGCTCGGCCTACTAAAAAGGTCCTTATATGCGATAATTCTTTAAGACATCTAACTCTCCAGTGTTTTCCTTTTCCATTATTTCCAATTCATTCCACAGGGGCTGATGACCATGCCTTTCCCTTATAGACGTCCGAAATTAAAAAGCCAGCACATTTGCGCACTAACTATTGTTACTGCTGCCTTTCATGTTATGACTGCTGCTGCTGCTGCTGCTGCTGTGGGTGAAGCGTTGCTGCCTTTTGTCTTTCTTTATTTCGTCATTTTCGCCTACCATATCGTATTTATTTCTACGCTGAGCCTATTAAGAAGATCCTCATAGGCTAGCATATGTGCTGTTTCTTTCAGACGTCTAACTATCCGTTTTTCTTCCTCGTCCATCAGAGGCTATGGCTGAATTAAGAGTTTTGTTTTTAGCGTGGCCGTATATGTTATAACTGTCTTAAAATTTTAACTTGAACTTTCATGTGAACCTAAAATTATTTTGATATTTATGGCAGGAAATTGATCCACAAATTTTCGTAAAATTATTAAATATAATAGATAGCATTATTTTTGAGGTTTTGAAACAAATATATCATAATATCTCTGCCCTAATATCAACCAATATAAAATAAGCGATGCTTTAAAAGAAAAGAAAAGAAAACGTTTCACTAAATTTAATGAATCGAAAACTAAAGGAAAATTCATTTCAAATATAATGCTCTCTTCTCCTCTACTCCCATTGTTCTCATTACAGTGAATTGAGCCGTTCACAAGTCGAGATTTCAAGCCTAAGAATATTTCCAAAACTAGAGGTCGACTTATATGACAGGTATAAAATGCTAACCGATATCACCGAATTGTAAACAAGCATTACATCACTGCTAATAATTTCCACGCTTTACCGTACCTGCAGCAGGTTGCCACAAACATATCCCACTAAAACTTGTTTTTGGCCAACACATTTTGCGCATTAACATAAAAATTAATATGAAATAGTAACACAAATTCAGTATTCTATTATCTGAGGAATTAAAAATATTCGTTTTGTTATACCGATACAATATACGGTATGTTGTTGGCTGTTTACTTAGAACGCACATATAAAGATATTATGGTGTGTCTTCTCAATATACAGGTAAATATTGTACCTGTCGTATGATGCAGCCCTACTTCATCTTCCGACAGGGCTAAGGTTTGTGGCTACTGATAGCATAGCCTATGTTAGGAGGTCGACTTATATGTGTAGGCCTAACTCAGAATTTTGAACGAAAATAGTGAAGTCGGCTTGTACGCCACGGTTATTTGTATGCCGTAATTTACGGAATTTTACTTTTTTCGCTATCGCAATTATGTGACAGGCCCTTCCGGACGTAGGCAATCATAGCTTTCCACAAACTCTTTTCGTTGAAAGGAGCAGGTTGCTTATATGTTGCCTTACTTCTTTTATCGTCAGTTTGTCTAGTGAGTGTTAATATCTCTTGGTCATCTATGCTTAGTATTTTTGCCAGAGATTTCAATTTACACTTTCTGGTTATAAGTAAAAGTTTCTTTCTTTATCCGGTTACTATTTTCTTGAAGGTTCCTTGTGGTTTATACATTCTGTCAATGGATGCCTAGAATTCGTCGATTTTTTTTTCACGTTTTTTCTTCATCTGTGGGAAAATTCTTCATATTTCAACGACATATTGGATATTCGAGTGATCTGTAACCTCTATTGGGAGCAAGTCGCCTACACGAGTACGAAGTTGAAGTTGAGTAAAGACATAAAAAAAGAAAAACGAGTAAAGTGTGTTTTTTATGACTAATATTTCTACTCATATCGTGAAAGGATCTTAACACAACTAAAAATAAACTACCAAGATTTACTACCGGCGGCAATAATTTTAACGAAATTGGATACGTGTATGACAGGCTGGTAATGGCTAATTCAGGAAGGAAGCTATAAGAACTCTTCGTCTGTGAAACTTATATATATTTTCGGCCTTTTACAGATTAATATTATATCTGATCTATCAAATATTTTTCCTATTTTTCTATTATGTATTTTTCATTCCTGGTTTCTAGATATTTAATTATATTTTTTTTAGATATTTAATTGTGGCTATATAATTTAAAAGCCTTCTTCTTCAATGTGTTATGTTCCTTCGGGATGTTAACGAGCATTCTTTGTACAAAAGTCTGCCCTTTGTAGCTCTTAATAAATATAGTGTTTTTTGTTATTTGCCTTCAACCTTGTTATGCTATCCATTTATACATGCTCACTAACTATGGCAGTCATTGTTCTCCCCTGTCGTTCTTGACTTCAGTATGTCCTTTGCGAATTAAATCTTCCAAGTCATCTTTCCTCATTATGTAACAAAGATATTTCAACTGTTTAATTATTATGTTAATTGTAGGTGTCCTTTTTGGGTCCAGTTGTTCCACACATAATCGATGTATGGTATTCTCAACATCTTTCTGCAGGACCATATTTTCGTTGTTTCATTTCTGTTTTTCCTATTTTAGGAGATATTCCAGCATTCGTTGCCACATAGGAAGACTGATATTGCATAACAGCTTACGCAGCTTTTAAACATTTAAAGATTGTAGTCGACCGGGAAGTAAGAAAAGGTAGAGAGTTTCACAGACGATAAGTGTGAGAAAAGTAACTCTTACAATATAACTTACAGTTAAAGATACCTATTCAAAAACGAAACAATGAGACCTACTTGCCAATCTAGTCGTACACATATTTAATGCTACCGATGAAGAATTCCCATTAAAACAGGTATCATTAACATTTTTAACGAAAAGTCAGCGGGTAACCTCGGCATGCACACAAACTTACGCACGCATACACAGTTGTAGGTATGTGGACAGAAAATGTTTTGTTAAAATATAAAAATTATAATGATATATTAAAATATAATTGTTACAGTTTTACTTAACAATATATACATCTCAGTCAAGCAAATACGCACATGGACATACACAAGCACACAGGAGCACACGTGTACGCACACATGCACAAACAACACACACGTGCCCGGCACATATATGTACGCTTTAACGTTATATATTATAATAGATAATTGTTCATATTTGAGATTATCTTTTGTTAAATATCAACATTTTTTTATGAAAATTACCAGGAACCAAAAAATACTGTAAATATATCTTTACACAATAGCTGAATATATATATTGAATCTTTTGACAAACGATAATGACAAATTTGAAAGAAAACCCATATGAACTGTTTAAAACAATTACTTTTCCAAACAATCGGGAATTGCTAGAAAATGAATTGTTTTCAATACAAAATGAATTGATGTTAATTAAGCACCCCCCACCTTATGTAGTCTATATATTTATTCTTGTATCTTGTTTTATTTCTAGAATTTTTTCTCCGTCATATTTTTCATTCTTATTGCTTTCCATTAGCTGATTTTGTAAACACAACAATTCATCTCAAATGCAAGGTATGTTACCCGTTCACCAAGGTGGAAATATTCAATAATTGTAGAAATTAAAATACATTTCATTTAAATTCAAATGCCGGCTTTCCAGCTTTTCTCTTTTCATTATATATATATGCATACATACATACATACATACATACATACATATATATATATATATATATATATATATATATATATATATATATATATTATGAAATGGACAAAGTCCGACAATTATTTTTAAGAAATTTTTATGTTTATACATTCTTTTTATAGATACAAATATTGAAGTAAATGCTCTGTTTTATAATAAACAGTATTTATAAAATTTACCAGACTCAATGTCCGAGAAATCTTCATAGAAAATATTCGTCCTCCGACAGGATTCGAACCTGTATATGCCTTAACCGATCGAGCCACGGAGGATCGTTCGATCTTCAAGGTCGATTTTACTGCTTTTAAACTTCAATCTTCCATGAATCATTTCACGTACAATCATATCTGCTCAAAGCGCATCCAAATTTAAACAAATGACGTCACACATTATGAAATGACCAAAGTCTGACAATTATTTTTAAGACATTTTTATGTTTATACATTCTTTTTTTTAAAGCAAATATTTGTATCTATTAAAAGAATGTATAAACATAAAAATGTCTTATATATATATATATATATATATATATATATATATATATATATATATATATATATATATATATATATATATAACTGAGAATATATTTGGAAAAGTACATGACACGGCCGGTCTGGCTAGATCCGGAGTCCTTCCTACGCTGCTCAGCATTGGCCGCGTTCAGCATATGGTTATCTGTAGACCGCTTCGTTCATTTATCCGTTCTGTCCACGTTTTGTTCTTCCGTCATAGTCCAGTGAAGATCAAACTTTCGCCTGCACTTAGGCGCAGTATCGAGTTCGTGGAACCGTACTATGAAAAAGGACAAGAATGCTTCCGCCGATGAAAAGAGAAATATCATAGAAAAATAACGAAGAAGGACGCTGGCTTAATTTCCAATGGGTTATATAATCGTTGATACAACAAAATTACACATGCCCATTCGACTCTCTATTGCGACTGCAACTCTTCCTTCTAATACTTGGAACATGTTAAACTTTCACATGAGGTGTTAGGTAGTTGGGACCCCTCGTCATCAATTCTCTTCTCTAGCTCAGAGTTACCAATACTTTTGACTGGCTCGACCTTAGCAATTCTCTTCGGAAGCATTGTCACATAGCTTTTTCCGGTGTCTCCCGGCCATCATCTGGTTCTAGCACAATCTGTTTGCCTCTCGTGGCCTCTGGGTGCTTCTTCCACAGACTGCGACAGCGACTGCTATTGCTGGTTTCAACCGATTGTTCGGTTTATATTCATCTGGCCTAACTCTCACCACTCCTCAAAGCTCATTACGTATTCATCACTTAATTACTTTCTCTAGTTCTGGAGACATGACACCAACACGAAACAAAGCTGTGTGATATTCTAAAACAATAGACTTTGTTTTTAGAAATTCCTTTCTTTCCCAAACAATAATTTTCCCGTCAA
>OZ038489.1:103177254-103184754 GCA_964036315.1 Acanthosepion esculentum | reverse complement strand
TATAATACACTCAATATACAGGATATAGTAGTTATAAACTGATAAATGACTAGACCTATATTCCTAATTCGGGGTGGAATTTATTAGATTTGAATATACAAAGTACAGAAAGTATATTAACTAAGATATATTTACTATTACACATAGACGATTTCATAGTAAAACTCTTTGATTTGTTTTATGGTAACCTTGATAGTAGCGACTTTGTGCAGATCTTGTATATCATCTCGTCTGCAGTCGCTCTCTCACAGACGCCACGTTGCCTCGCTCTGTCTTTTTTACAAATACTTTCACGGTAATTGCTCCGAGGAGCTGCTTTCCCTGGTTCCTAGGCCTCATGAATTTAAACGTCCTACGAGGCTGGCATCCCTTTCCCACCCCTTACCGTTGAAACTGTTAGATGTAGACGTCTCTTCTACTCGAATAGCTTCATGTCTCGCACATCTCGCCTGTGGAACTCCCTTCCTTATTCCTGTTTCACTGACAAATACAATCTCCAACTATTTAAGTGTAACGTCAATCGACATTTCCAGTTGCCTTGATCTATCCACTTCCCTTCTCCACATCCTTTCACCTTTCATTCCTATCTGCTGTCGCTCCAAATCTTCTGTAACCCCCTTGCCTTGATCGATCCACTATCTTTCTCCACATCCTCTCCTTTACCACTCCTATCTGCTCTTCCTCCAAACCTTCTGTAACCCCTTGCGTGCTAGTGGCCTCCAGCCTTGCTTGGGGTGATAAACTTTTTAAAAAAAATACAATATTAAAAATGTTAGATTTCAACTAATCTCTGGTACGCAAAAAATAATGGTACTCACCCTTACTTTGTATATCTCTTTGAACAGTTGACCTCTCCTCATCTCAGATGGAATATATTCCATCAACAATTACGGGAAGAAAAAATATCGGTTCAATGTAACATAAAGTAATTAAATTCTTCTGCCACGATTTATAAAATTCAACGAACAGAAACATCTTTGCAGATGAAGGGGGAGAGACAAAGAGATGGAGATAATTCTACACCGTCAGATATTCTGTTTAATATATTACAGTCCTGAGAAGAAGGGGAATGATAAATATGAACTAGAAAGCTAACAGATCGAAATAAAAATAATGGAATCACATGGCGAATCATACAACAAATCAAAAACATTTCCCTTAAGATTTACTATCAGTTATTCGGCATTCACTACCATATCGGTAGCGAATGCTGGGTAATCTCCTCACAGATAAAGAAATAGCTTGATTCAACAGAAATGTGTTTCTTTAGAAATAACCTGGGAATACCATGGTCCAGTCAACTGAACAACGATGAAGTTCTAGAGACAATGTCGACAAAACTCCTTTCTACTTATAATCAGGAAGAAAAGGTTGAAATTCCTGGGGCACATAATAAGGAAAGAAGGGTTGGAAAATATGATTCTCACAGGAGATTAAGAGACAGAGGAACGTAGGTCTGGTAGAGATTCATAAAGACGCAGAAGTTACAAAGGACAGGGAAGAAGAAGAAGAAGAAGAAGAAGAAGAAGAAGAAGAAGAAGAAGAAGAAGAAGAAGAAGAAGAAGAGGAAGAAGAAGAAGAAGAAGAAGAAGAAGAAGAAGAAGAAGAAGAAGAAGAAGAAGAAGAAGAAGAAATGTATATTAGAAATCATTAAAGTCTATTTATTTCTTTCAAACTTCAGCTAGAAATGTGTATGGCAAATTTAATTTTTATCAAAGTCATTCGTTAATCTTCTAAGAAAAGTGATACTGTCAAAAATAATTATTCTGACATTATCAACCAAAATTAATAATGCCTTGTTTAGTCTGAATGAAAATATTTGATCCAGATACTGAAAAGTAAGGAGAGCACAGAAGTGTAAACGTACACACATATATAGACATAAATCCATACACATACGGGAGATTTTTATTTCATTTAAGAGAAATGAGCAAGGCGATGCAATTTCTGGCACGTAGAATCGAACGAAACCCCTAGCGCCTACCATTAAACCGCAAAATAAATAGCTCATAAGTAATTCCGTTTCATAATTTAAGTTATTTGATAAGGTTAATTCTGTATGGAAGACGCTAGCGAACAAAATATGGAAAATTTACCAAAAAATATATTATCGTAAAAGTTTGCAGAAATTTTCGAAATTTCAAATGTTACATAATTTTGCGTTATTATTTGAAAAGATATCTTATGTATGCACAAATACACGCTGGAAATGAATTGAATAATTATTTTAGACCTGCAATCCATTACTGAAACAAAAAGGCAGTGATATATTTTGAATTAAGAAGTAGAATATTTGCTTACACACCCATTTCTATCTTTTCACTGACTTGGCTTATAATAGTGTTGATTAACAAACACCTTTTAACCTTAAATCGGAATACGCACACACACGCACACATATATATATATGTATGTATGTACTTATGGACAATTTTAGCATTTTGCATGAAAAACACAGTGATTTGGAAATTCTGGCAAAAATCATCTCATTATCAGATTTTAATTAAAATTTATATACATTTTCACAAACGGAGGCATTATTTGAAAAAAAAATATTTTTCTCAAAATCTTGATAATCATTTTTACTTATATATATTATTGGCCTGACTTATTTAATTTCATGTAATCTCAACATATTTCTTTTTATAAAAATATAATAAATTTTCGACGCTCTTTCCTGAACGGAGTAGCAAATATTTTCTACGAAATTTCTCGAAGATTTAGGCAATTAATTCTGAGAATTTAATTAAAACAATTGTGTTTTTTTTAAATAACGTATAAACAGAAAATATATTAAATAATTTAATATTTAATATATTTCATAAAACATGCACATACACAGAATAGACCCAGAAACACACACACACACACACATACACACACACACACACACATATATATATATATATATATATATATATATATATATATAGTTGCTTTCACAAAAATGACTCTCGCTACTTAGCGTTGACCTCAGTGCCCATTTTAAAATTTACATACACTGTATCCCTGATGTAGATATTGATATAAACAAAATATTTTGGTGGGGGGCAGGACGTTTTTATTACATATAGCGTTAATTTCCCCATTAAATTCCTGCATTATTTCCTTATTTAAATCGTAGTAAAACTTGCCGAAAAATATACATGATGAAGATGACCAGTAGTAGCTACCAGCGAGCAATCTCAAACGAACTTTAAATTCTCAAAATACTGAAATTATTTTGAAAATATGGTTGCCTTCGAATGTTTCACCATATGATAATAAGGACTGATCAAGGCTAAAAAATAACAGAGAAAGAAGACTGATAGACTAATGTGGGTTTAGTGTGCTTTTTTCAATTTGGTGTTAGTCGATAACAAGTGTATCCTTTAAGAACGAACAGAAGAGATTCATTTTAATGAATAAATCAGCTTTAAACAAAAATATATTTGAAGTTAAAATGAATTTGGATACAATGGTTTAAAATATTTGATGCAGATGCTTAAGATGATATCACAGCGATGGAACGTTAATGGAGCTGCAATCCGATGAGTGAGGATTTGACAGAAGGCCGACAAGAAACCAAATAACCCACGTTATACAACGAAAAGAGTGTCATATTTTTCTCGGTATCTGACGCACTTGGGCTGTGTAGTGTTCAAGAAAAATGTTTAAAATTAGCGATAGTTTAAATAGTGAAAAAATAATTCCTGTTGTTGAAGGAATATTTGATATCTGAATTGGATGAATACGAGATATGTTAAACTTACGGATAATCATATCATTGACTGCAGAGACCGACTTACAGATGTGTCACTATTTTGAAATATTGTCCAGAAGAGAGCTCTCTCTTCGATCATTGATCTCATTTTGCCAGAACTAACCAGTAGAATTAATCAGAATAATCCACACGATCTTGAATTGGAGGTGGGATAACCACAGAGAATGAAATCTAGTGTCTGAGAAGATAGTGATGCATCTTATGCATCCTATTCTAGGCGAACTAAAGTAATTATTCATGCAACACGAAGCGACCCAAATTAACACTGCCCATTAACTTCAGGAAATCAACATTATATAATAAACTTACATTGAAGACATTTTTTTTAGTGCAGAGCAGCTGATCTTTTAGCGAGGGGCCGAAATCTTTTGCAAAGTCATTTTTGGGAATTGTTTCGAATATGGCACTATATTGAGAAACCCTCCTAAAAAGTATCGTTAACTGGTTAGGGATAGATTACAATAAAGGCAAATATTAATCTGTATAGACTTCGATAAAAAAGCTACTTGTGACTTGTCTATTATTAGAAATATACAATAGTTTAAAATAGCATAAGATTTTGCACGATAACTGATAAACACTGATGAGCGATCGGTGTGATTCTAGAAAACTCTGGAGTTGGGATGCTGAAGGTAACATCAGACAGACTACTTACTTTCAGTAATTATCGCTCTTTCTTTCACTTTCTCTCCATATATTCATATATATATATATATATATATATATATATATATATATATATATATATATATATATATATATATATGAAAATAAACTTTGAGCGTTCTTTGTGAGTCAGACTTAACATTTAATATTTAATATTTCAAATTCCATATTATGTTAATAGGGCTCAATTGTATTATGCCAATGGATTACTATATATATATATATATATATATATATATATATATATATATATATATATATTACAGGTAATACAATCCTTGTGGATACTAGTAATATCAATTAGTAAATCTGATCCACAGAGGGCTCGATTGTTTTTTATTTTAACAGAGCGTGTGTATTTTTACAGCAAGAAAACAAAACAAATATTACCTCAGCAGAGATATAGTCAAACCGTTCTGCACACGGTTAACATCAGCCTCAAAGTGCTTGTCTTGGAGCATAGTTCTAAATTTATTTTCAAAGGTCAGTCTTCCTCTAGTCGGCGCCTTGTTAATGAGAGTGCGTTTGTGTTAGCCATTAGTGGGGGGGGGTAAGGTATATTATGCCGTGGGAAGCGGTCTGGGTTTGGAGTTTATTTATGGCTACGATTTTTCTTTGTGTTTAATATCAGTTTCTATGTAGTGTCTCTTATAACGGCTCCAGATTGTGTTTTTCTCGTGGATTCACAGTAAACAGGTTTTGTATTACTAAGCGATGGGTGATTTAAACTAAATTCCATTAAGATTAATGAAAATTAGTCGAGGTATAGATTTTATAGATTGTGAGTAATACCAGAGCACCCAAGGAAATAACTCATGCTGTCCAACACACTTATATGCGTCCATATCTTCATACATACATATATGTGTACATTTACATGTTCCTACATATATGCCACTACACGTACATATACACACCAACATATATGCGCCTGTATTCTGATGTAATTTGGAACTTATTTTTATGTCTACATTTCGTGATTAGCTCTCTCCGTTGATTTAATAGTTTGCGTCCATTTTTGTATTTCAGGAAGAAAATGGGAAATGAATGAAAAGTGCCTGAATTATCAAATTAATTGGAACATTATTGGTTTCGCGAACATCCACAATAGGTTTCGGGGTAGATGCAAGCTATGTTTTAAAAAAAGAAAATGATAATAAAATACAATTTTTAGGATATTAAAATACAGTTATCAATATATATATATATATATATATATATATATATATATATATATATATATATATATATATATATATATGATTGAACAGTGAGGTCATGATCAAGCGGCGAAAGTACAATCTTCAGGCCATTGCTTAAGAATGAATCAGACTGACGCCACTTGGTTCTAAACTCACTGTGCATTTTATTTTTAGCCAAGCTCTCCCCTGTATATTGAGTTCTTTCACCATATAAATTTACAATAGGATAAAACCATGAATAGGTCACTCCTGCGCGCCACAAACACGTGCACACACAGATATACACAGACACACCCGCACACACACATATATATATAAAATATATAGACAACGCTTATCTATATTATTTAATGAGACATGTATTAATATATATATATATATATATATATATATATATATATATATATATATATATATATACTCTCTTATATCCGGGTTTCGCTTATATCCGGGTCTCTTATGTCCGGGTTACACAGTATGTTGTATTAAGAGTGCAGTTTTTCCTTCATACATATTTGATTAAAACCAATGGATGTTTCTTTTACTTATTTTTTTCTCCATCTTATGTAGTTTTTTAACATTTTCAATATACATAATGAAATCTAAATTTATACAGCTTATATTCGGTATCTTTAGCGATTACTAATGGCTATCAAATACTTTTGTTATTTTTACAATGTCGGATTCTTCATTTTCAGATAGCACTTTTCATTAAATATTTTCTTGCATTCATATAATTTTCGTCACATTTATCAGACAATATGAATTCATGTTTACAACGAAATATCTAGATTTATTTTAATATCTGTTTATAGTGACGACATTTTATTTTCATTTCCGGAGACGATCAGCATTTTGTGGCCGTGTTTATAATTGATGTTATTGAGAGTTGAATTCTTCGAAGCAACGGCCGCAATGTGCTGAAAATATTTCGAATCAAAGACATTACCATACTTATATATTCAATACATATTTAAAAAAAAAAAGTTTTCATATTGCGTTAAAAATACAAACACATTGATGATAATTGCTAATAGCTAATAGATTATTCGAAATTTGGACAACATTTACACATTTTGTTTCCAGAAAAGAAATGTGTACGAAAAATTTCGTAAAAAGCTAAATCTCAGTGTCCAGTCAATTGTCTTCAGTAACACACACACACACATAAAAACAAACACACATACACAAACACACACACACTAACACACACACACACACGTATATATATATATGTAAAACCTGGGATGACCCATGCCCTCTGTGCCTACACGAAAAACTGCACATCATTAGATTTCTAAATAGTGAAAAGTTACAAAACCATAGGCATGAGTTAACGGTGTTCTGTCGTCATCAAATGATTTTCGCATTAAATAATTAATAAATAGATTTAAACAAATTAAGTCCATAATTTAAAAGCCTTAAAAAACTCAGCCCAATAATTATTGAGAAAAACCCTTTGATAAAAAAGCCATGTAAATAAACAAATAAATAAACAGATCAAAAATATAATAATGAAACATAACCTTCTAGTCACTCAACGACTCAAGGCAAGCCCATAAATAAAAAAGACGCCGTCTGACTAGCATAAGCTAAGACCACTATGGACATAGAATCCCCATTGTAACTTGATACGCATTTTTGGAAAGGGACTGGCCTGTAGATAAAAAATAATTCTGAATTCTTAGCCCCTTAAACCACCTAACTTCAACGGCGGAAACTAGCCGTTTCCATAGCAACTAATGTTCCAATGATACCGTACTTATAAACACTAGCTAACTAAAAGATAGCTTATTCCCAAATTCTCGCTTGACAAGGAAGCGGGTCCAGACACCTTAACTCTACATAACTTAAAAAATTATGTTAGTG